>JAYKKM010000171.1:0-225329 GCA_035772405.1 Chrysogorgia sp. JL179-B06
AACAGATTTGGAATTAACCGAGTTTAAATACATAACATACTTGTCCTAATATAAGATTACGAGAACGTGTATACCCTTCGTAAAACGCCTGTTTATGTACTTAGAAATTAATCGGAGAATCCGGCGGCCACTTTGTCGTATATTATTTTCAACGCTATCTCGGTCAATATTTAAACGTTTTCAATTCTGAAAATCAGATTTGGTAATACCGAGTCCAAGTACATAATATACATGCCTATAAGATTACGCAAACGTGTATATTTATAAACCCTTCATAAAAACCTTTTTTATGTAACCTCGTCAGATCACAAATCGTCATTGTCCGCTTCGCGTTGTCCCTGCCAGGCCCAAATATTGTCCTATTCAAACGGATCACCCAAAACGACTTTTTTACTTTCAATTCCTTATAAGGGGTCCAAAAAACAAGCTTTATTTCACTGATTAAAAATAACTTTCTCCTTACGGAAAGTCAAACATTTGCATGTAAAGTTTCTGATTGGTACTGCGCACCGATCAATTCGAAAGCTGGCATATACCCGGTGCATTTGAATTTTAGAAATTCCAATGATCACATTCCCCCAAACCCCCCCCCCCTCATCAAAAAATGTAGATCAAATCCCCTCCATACTTCAAGTCCACCTAGAAGTCAAATGCCAACCACAAGCAGTTTATATATCAAGCTTCAAAAGTATCTCTTAATTTCTCCTATCCTTTCAACTGGCTTGAAACCAAGCCTTGACAAAACACACATCTTTGTTTTTAAACTCCCTTAATACTACACTGAAGCTTCCCCGATTTGTGAATAATTTCAGAGCAACGTCGAACGTTACGATGGCATCCGTTTTAGAAAATGAGGGAGTGTGGGGACTGGTAAAATAAGCATGTCGGTGTCCTTCGCCCTACCATTAGTTGGGATCAAACGCCTCTACTCTAGTTAGGTTTCACACTGTGTCAAATGCCCGGAACAAACAATAGTTTCAAATGCCCCACGTATACCCGGGGGATGTTACACCTTCTAATTGATCGGTGCATAAGTTTGGACGGCACGGTATTAAACGTGTTTTCCAGGACTTAATATTGACCTACGCACTTTATCATGTTACCCTGCATGAGGGAGATTCTGAAATAGAATTGAAAGACTACGTGTATGTATGTAATAATATCGATTGTTTTCGTTTTTGCAACTTTAGGTAATAAACTCTGCACGCACGCTTGGCAGCTGCTCGACCACCGAAGATCCGTGTTGCTTCCGAGAATATGGACGTCTTCAAGACATCGTGGGAAACTCAAGTCCATCTTCTCGTAGATGCTCGTCGACGAAATCTACGGGCATCGATGAGTTCCTTGCTGGTATCAGGTTGAATGAACTATTGTAATTTCATTCTTATCTTCAAAGAATCCGAAGGATTAGCTGGAAATGATAATCTGTTAAAAGTGCCTATGTAATTAAAAATTCATTTGTAAAATAACCATCTTTTTGTTTGGAAAGAACGCTTGAAACTTATAAACGACTAACCATTTACAAAAACTTTTTTATATCTCACTTCATTCTTGAGATATTAAGATTTGTTTGATATGAAAAATGATCATACCTATGACATCCCACTGCATAATAACTTTATGAAAACGCTATATATCCTTTGAGATTATGTTAATGAAACCACTTGATATGCAGGTGCATGTGCGTGGATGTATCCAATGACATCAAATATTCAAATCATTAACCGCTTCCATGTGATAGATGGTAAAGCTTTGCCGAATTTTTCAATAAGTTAATTATGGCCAGTGTGATGTCATAAGTATTGATCATTTACATATTAAACAAATCTTAATAACTCAAGAGTGAAGTGAGATATGAAAACGATTGTAAATGGTTAGTCCTTTATAGTTTCAAGAGTTTCTTTCAATCCAAATAGTTATTTTACAACTGAATTTTCATTGCATAGGCACTTTAAAAAGTTTCCGGCAATTTGAAGGAGATTGGCAAAAAAATCACTACATTTTTATTTGGAAGTATTTGGCGGAATATAAATCTGAAAGTATATGTTTGGAATAAATCTGAAAGACCGCTAAGTTCTTCGAAGGAATTGTCTATAATATGAATAAGAGAATTTCAATATGTCTAAAAATAAGTGTAAAAGTACTTATGTAATTTTGGACTATGTTCCTGAAGAACTGAAGAAGGGCACAATTGTCCGACAACTTCGTCTATGAAAATACGTTTTTAAGTACTCTTGCTTAAAGTGTTTATGAAACGGAAAATTGAGGGTGACGTTTTTATTGATTTATTGAGCAGAACTCCTCAAAGACAAGATTAAAGAATGGCGTTTTGTAGTTTCGTTAATATCTTATCTCGTTCTCAGAGTTATTCAAGATTGTGTAATATGACCTATGAAGTCACTAGATTGTACCACCACATATTATGGTGAATCAGAAAAAGAAGCATATATGCAAAAATATTGATACAAAATTTGTTTGAATCTTTACAACAAGTATACAGGTCTGTAAATTGAATATCCCCACGTCAACTTTATCGTTACCATAGCAATATTATATTAGTTCCCAGACCTTTCATCCTACAAAGATTGTTTGACTAGAGAATTTGCTCTGTTTTGTTGACAATACTATTGAAAATATACCTCACTGAATCAACAAGTTAAATATTGGTTTAGAAAAGGCAGAATATAAACAAGTTTATGAGAGGAATAAATGAGTCTGGGAACTAATCTGTTACCATGTTTCAATTTAGTGACCTGTATACTTGTGCAAAGTTTCCATGAATTTTGTTCAAAAGTTTTGAAGATATTTCTTCATTTTCTGCATTCGTCATAAGGTACAACTTGTGACGTCCATAAGGTCATAATTAAACACAATCTTGAATAACTCGAGAACGAGATAAGTTATGGAAGGAACAACAAACGCCATTATTTAGCGTTTGAGGAGCTCTTTCAAATAAAACAATAAAAAAAGTCATCTCAATTATTCGTTTCATATACACACTTAATTAAGTATTTCTCGACGTATCGTAGTTTGGTGCTAGAAGAATGTTCGTAACACATTGTAAACATGATCTTGTGACAACCATAGCATGTGCTGGTAGTTAAGTGTTGTATTTCTTACTGTTGTGCTACATTATATATCGGTGAGCCATGTATTGCTCATATTTTTGTTCGTGATAGTGATTACCAAAATAAACGTTGAGAAGAATCTTAATTTCTTTGCATTATTTCGCTAACACTGACCGCTTTGCCCAGCACATGACGTCACACCAAATTAAATATTCAAAAATACAAATCAAATATCTAAAGAGGTTGGTGCAGTGTGCGAAATAGTCGATGTAATGTGATATATGGTGATCGCATTAATAGGGCGCAATGCGAGCTTTTTTTAACCAGGCGATACCAGATTAACCCTATTACTAAAACCTAAAGACTGTATAGGAAACTAATGATCACGTGTGGTGTTTTCCAGGCCCATTGAATTGGTTAAATCGGGATTTTACTCTGATGGTTCAAACACGTATAGTTTTTGCAAATTGTGATATCATTGATGGCAAAGAAGTTGATTTACTGATGTTTTGAAGTGGAAATTGCTTCGACTTTTCCTTTATTCGAACGTTCACATAACTAGTTTTGGCATTTGAAATGACTTTATTGCTTAACGAAACCGCCTTCCTAAGCTCATCGCCTGTAGGAGTGTCCGAGGTAAAGATCAACAGATCTGTAAACACGTTTTTTCTTTTGTTGTGAAGAAAACTGCAATGCCGTTCCAAAAAAAGTATTTTGTTTTGCTTGAAATTTGCGACGCATATTTTGGGAAATGTCGTCTAAAATTAGTCTAGGTAGACAGAGGGAAAAAAACCCTGATAGTCCATTCTTCATTTTATCAATCTAATATTCGGCTCTTACTTTCGTGTACCGGACACAGAAGTTTTAGCACTGTATAGAACTACGAATACGGTCGTTTCTTTAAAAAATCCCGTTTATTTAATCTATAGGATGTGTTTATTTTCATGAATTGGACAATTCCTGTACAAAAATAAACGGCATTTTTTAAAGAACGAGGCAGTTCTATACAGAGCAAAAATACTGTGTCCTAACCCGCTTTTGTTGTTTATAATTCCAGAAAACCACATCGGCGAGGATGTTGAAACTCGTAATCAAATCACTGAAACAAAAAGACGTGGAAACCTTTGATAGATCCGCTGGACTCATACAGCGGGGGCGTACAGATCGCGTGATTCGCCGTGGTGTCGGCCGAGATGGGAAAACTTTGAGAAGGTCCAGAACACTGAAGGTGGGTTTAAAAGACGAATGAAGTCGTTGCAGGAAGATAGTAAGTAGGAAAAACTTAAGGCTTTGTAAGTTTAAAACGGTGATGGAAATCGTTTAAGAATTTTTGTCGGAGAACAATGTGAGTTAATTTTATTTCAAAGCTTCCGTCCTGTTGACTTAGGCCTTCATTAGAAACATAATGCCCCAGACGTCCCAACACGGTGTCCGGTACTGCACCTTTGGATTCCACCTCTTTGAAGGTTTCGAAAATTATTTTTACTTGCACTAAGCCTCATAAAATTTTAAATACTAATCCTAAACCTTAAATTTAATCAGCATCTGTCGGCACTTTGAACCGCTATACATACGCACGTACTTCCTACCATACGGCCCCATCACGGACCTTCATTGCTGTTGCGCCACATCCGAAATGTCGACACCGGATCCTCGAATTTAATTTAAATAGCAAAACCCTATCTCCCTTACAAAAATAATAAATAATATATATAATATATATATATATATTATTATATAGATATATATATATATATATATATTTTCGCTTACCCAAAAACTGGTCTGCTAACAAAACTACTTGTTTCATCATGTATAAGAATCTTCAGGCAGTGACTGCCTGAAAGATTCTTTTACAGATGAAACAAGTTGTAGCATACCAAGTTTTTGAGGTAATCGAAAATCTATTATTTGCTCTAACTATATGATGTATGAGCACTTCTTGCATTTCGTAGACCCTAACCTACACGTATATATATATATATAATATAATATATATATATATATATATTATATATAATATATATATATATATATAGATAATATAGCTACCGACTGTTACAACCTCGTAACGAGGTTGCCGACTGTTAGTGGTTAAGAGTTTTTTTGCAACCAACTTAAGAGTTTTTATACAATCGGCTTTACCTAACAACGATTGCACTCATCGTTTCACGATTCAGGAATGCCCCCCCAGGTTTTGCCGACGTTGTCGAGTCAACTGTGGAAACGTTAAGTCAAAAACCCAAAGAGCTCAGGTGGATGAAGAGAAAGTCCGTACAGGCGTCACATCTGGTAAGCTTTTTCCACAATATAATGTCTTCACTTAATCCCAGAGAATCAAATGACAAAGCCGCATGGCAGTTAATGTTGGTGCACCTAACAAAAGAAGTTAATTAAAATTCTGTTGTTGAGGTATACCAATATGGCGGTCAAACGTCATGTGTATAACGCTTGTGTCACTGATCTCGAAAGAACTAACTGGATCGAGCATGACTATTGTTTCAGAAAATGAAGCCGGAAGTTACCCGCCATTACTAAGGGACCAACTGAGGTTCCTATGAGGTTTTGTTTGGATTATGTGCTCTTATCATCGACAAAATAAAATAATTATACTATTAAGATGACCAGAAAGATTACATACTGGTAAAAGAATTCCTGGCCTATCTACAATATTTAGCTTCTACTTTGGTCCCTTTAGTATTGGCCGCCGTTCGATCTAATTATCCATCGAGAGAAAGCCTGATATTAGACATCAAATAAGGTTCCAATATTTTTAGGCATTTAATGTTAACAGAAAGAAACTATATTGGCAAGACACTAAACCTATTTCGTAAGCGCCGTCACAGTTTTGATTTGCTTGCAAACTCGGAGATTCTAACGATCTCTCGTCAATTTACAATATGCAAATATGCAAGGCTTCAAAATCAGCCTATCATCAGATATAACTAGAAAGCTCAATCCAGTCTGTAATTTTTGAGATCAGTGGTTTGTGTACGTTGGATAGTGAAACCAGAGTGAAATGATTACGTTGCAGAGTGAGTCCTCGGTAGCTCAATATTTTGAGCGTCTCACAGGCAATCAAATATTACAGGTTCGATCTCTGTCCAGGGCTCAGAAACATTATCTTGAGGATTTGAGCTTGACGATCGTGAATTCATCAGTGGTATATTTAACACCCATCACTCCTATGTAAGTGTCCCGCGGATCGCTAAAAAATGACAGGCTCGAACAACTAATGTTCAGAAAAATGAAACCAGAAGAAGCGCGTGGCGGCTATTTTGATGGTACTTGTACGCTAAATTAGTTTTTACTATTGGCAACAGAGACTATCTGTCTCTGATCTTTTAAAGAATGCTAAAATGAATCAGTTGTTGAATGTTTTCCCGTAATTTAGAACCACGAACTATGGCTCTGACAGTACAACTACTATGATGCCGGAGTTAGCGCGTGCGTAATCTCGTCTCTTTTTATTACAAT
Source organism: Chrysogorgia sp. JL179-B06 (assembly GCA_035772405.1). NCBI lineage: Eukaryota > Metazoa > Cnidaria > Anthozoa > Scleralcyonacea > Chrysogorgiidae > Chrysogorgia > Chrysogorgia sp. JL179-B06. The sequence continues at coordinate 6,546 of JAYKKM010000171.1, forward strand.
TTATATTTTTTCGCTTACCGCAGCCAAACGCGCATAAACATGTAACAGAATTTTCCCATCTTCTTATGAGGCTTAGAACCACTACTTCATAACCACTGCCTTCTAACAGCCTTGCCGCAAAAGAGGTCACCCCACCAATATGGTGCCGATTGACCGCTTCCTTTTTTGCCTGTCCTATTGTGCCGGTCCTTTTAAAAACGGACCTTTATTTCAAAAATTCAAATCGATAATTCTCTGCTTAGGTTTACGACGCAATTCGAGAATGTAAGAAAAGCAGTATCGCTGAAAACGTAAAGTAATATGCCAGTGGTTGCTAGACTCGTAAATATTTTGAAAATTGTGTGCCCCTGTTATCAAATTTTTGGCATCCCGAATTTTACATATTTGTAAAGAGCATGGTGTTCTTACTTAACTTGCCAACTTTCAAGAAATTGCGAGTATGGGAAGTCGCCTTTTTCAGACAGTTTTTATGCGAGATTTTTTAAACGGACACCATTCCTTCGAACATGTTCCGGACGTTTAGGTTGCGATTTAGAAGGAAGTAACGTCAAAGACCTCAACATGTGGCTAGTTTTGTGTATGAATAGTAAAGCTTCTTGGGAAATACTTTCTATTGTAACTTGTCGTATAATTTTCCCATAAAGCTCTGTCACGTGTTGAGTCTCTGAACGTCGCAAATCACATACTCTGCTGTGGAATCGCAGGCTCCGTCTGGAACAAGTTTTGAGAAATGGCGGACAAAATTTGATAATTTTTTTTGGCAAATGCGAACAATTGTTTAACCTAAAATGATGTTTCTATAACAAAAAATGCGCCAGGAAAGGTAATGTGATATTTCGTCGCAGGAGCACTTTAATTACATGAGCAAAAATCATATACTAAACTTACCCAGTTCTTACTGCATTATAAGAAATTATTGTGGTGGTAGTATATCTATGGTAGTATACTCACCCAGCTTCGGTGGTCATGGCCACTCGCCTTCCCACCTCTGAGGTCAAGAGTTCGTTATCCTGTGCACGAGACATTTTGATCGCACGTGGAAAAGAGTTGGTCAACACGCACTGCCGAAAGTCGAGGGTTTTCTCCGGGTTCTCACCGTTTCCTCCCACAAGGAAGTTGACCGGGGCGGGTTAGAAATAAAATAGTTAGGAAAACCAATGATGATAAAAAACGATTATTAGTAACTGAATGTAATAGAATAAATTGTCGAAGTTGTAAAGCGCATTTCATCATATACACATGTTATTTTGCGCTATAATAAAATAGAAAACATTATTATTAAACAATTATTTTTACTTGTCTCTAGAAAATGTTTGGAAACGCTGGTGTTATGGGAATGGAAGAACTTTAAACACTGCCGAAGTTCGTCGAACAACGTGAAGCTGCAACAGCCAAGAAAGAAGACGCTTATCAACAATTGCAGGCTGCAGGTATGCAGAAACAATTTTTTGCTGAGATGACGTTGTAAGGGTGGGGGGATTTAGTCGTGCGTATGTGTGTTACGAACCCAAAATGGCGTGGGACCGCGCTTTTACTGGACAATGGGGGAATATTTTCTAGAAAGTACCAGCATATTCTCCAACGTATAATTACTTTTATTATACAATACTCAAAAACAATCTCGATTGTGAATGGCTAAAAAACCTGACAGAACAATTCTTGATGTCTGCCCATCGTACAAAATATCAAAAATTGTCTGTAAGTGAAATTGCGTGGCTTACTTCCAAAACTCCCTAAAGGCTTCTATTCTACATTTAATAATTGTATAAATATAAAACAATTATTGAAATTCGGTTTTCGCATGAAATCTTGTATTATCAAAAGCCTACTCGTAACCGATAACACAAACCTCGCGGCGTTGATAACAGAAAATAGCAAATAATTTCCCAACGCAACCAGGTTTATCTAACCATGGTAGGTTACACACGCGTGTTTCCACAAAGCAAATCAGACATAGTTTGACGCTACTCTGCCTTTAAAAAGTTTTTTTTGAACGTAACTTAAAAGTTACTGTCAATGACCCAACGTTTCGACACTCCAGTCTAGTGTCTTCAATCAGGGGTGATCGTTGTAAAGTTAGGATCCCTATTTATACCCTCATAGAACCGATGATGATGTTATCTATTAACAAGATGCAAATAAGCTTCTGGTAATAAACCACCGTCATCGCGATTCAATGGGGCGCGGACGCTATTTGATATCACAAGCCTCCAGACAAACTTCCTCTGATGGTACCCAAGCGGATTAGTGGTAATAATTTTGGAATTTTCCCACGCAATCTCATGGTCTTGTTCCTACAAAGCAGAATTTTCCTTTTTTGAAAAGAAAACAGCCTTTTGGTGTTCTTTATAAACGCGTACGAAACTGATGTATAGGTCTGACCGATGTACTCCTGATCACAGTCATTGCACGGAATGGAATAAATAGCGATCCTTTCGCCTCTGTTCCTTCGCAATACGATCCGTAGGTTTATGATATCATGCTCAGCCTCATCCAATAATTGTATAATAATCAGTAATTTATCGAGTGTCTAGCATGAGCAATAGTCAGTAAATATAGGGTTAAGGTATACTACCCACCTAGGACTTTTAAGATCTCGTTGTGAACCGGAATTTTCAGAACTGCTCAATATTTTAATAGTTTTAACTGTAGCTCTGACCCTAATCCTAAGTTCTTTGCGCGAGTCAAGCTTCGTTCTTAAAATTCCCGATCAACTGGCGCGCCATTTTGATTTCCCTCAAGTACACCCCTGTTGTATAATTTCTGAGCTTAAAACGAGTTCTGGACTGGCCAGTAACTCCCGAGACGATAGTGCACTAGCACGGTGACTATCACATCACTAGAAATCATACGTGAAAAAGGGTTTTTTTGTGTCCATTGCCCTCAGCGGAATCATCATTTTGATGTTTTTTTTCTAAAACCAGGAACGAATTTTTTTTACAAAATGGGCGACTAATTATAACTAATAAATCGCTGAAAGGGCTCAAGAAACGTAGCATAAAAAACACTATACAGTACATCCGATTTCTCATCAAGATAGAACAGTCTAACTGAGGGTAGAGGAAGTTGTTAATCGTATAATTATATGTATTTTTACGGTTCCGTATTTGATCGTTGGTGTGTTCTTGAAAGCTGTCAAGCGACGAAGAAAACATCGAGCATTGGATTTAACACATTATATCTAACACAGTTTAAACTGTATGTTTTAAACTTCTCAATTGGATACTCAGTTCAAGCCTGAAATTATACTAAAACAATTAGGCACCTCAGTCTCTCGGTGATTATCGTAATAATATTCAACCCCAATACAACGCACTCCCTATAATAATCAATTCATAATTTAACCTAGACTTCAGTTTACTAAAGTTAAATACATTACTAACAATTAGTAATGCAATACCATGGTCGTGGCCTAAAAACAGCATCACCAAAATGTTCCTTTCGTGATCTTATACCCTAAGCGATTCCTAACCCTAAAAATACTTTTTAGCTAACGCCCGCTAGGAACTGATTTTGAAGTATGGTTATCTATTCAATATACCACCAGTTTCCACTCGCAGCGAGGCGCGGCCCGCACTATTTAGGGAAAAAGGATCTATTAAATGATTGAAAGCCCCGACTTTGTTGCCATCTACATGTATCGCAACGTGATTTTCTCCCTTTCCAGGAAAAGTCCATTACGACATCAGAGCTTCAGGAGGTGACGACGTTGGTGGCATGTGGCGTGTCATCGATCAAAGTGAACGGCGTGGAATACTGTCCTAAGAGGGTGGGACACAACGTGGTAGTGCTGGAATCCAGCGGGACAAGTTCGTCGCATCGCGTAAATTCGATACGACGACCCGCGAAGGAGTGGGCCGCCATGGGGAAATTCCTAGATGATCTCCCGGAGGATCACATTGTACTTAAAGCAACACATGAGAACCACTGGTAAGGAGTGGATTGATGCTTAAGAACATAGTTCCTATCATTATATTGTCTAAAAACGCACGCTTGCAAACTTCAAAGCGGCTAACAACAAGCTGTGATTTATGTTGAGGATGCCCTGAAAGTGCACAAATCATTTGTCCTTAACGTTCATTAATATTTATAATAGCACGGTTGAGTGACTAAACCCAAACGCTGTCATTGGCTGCCTTGCTTCATTATACCAGAAAATACAATGAGTTCATTTCAGCAAGTTCGACAAGTGCACATAATTGCATAAACGTGAACATAAAACCTAGAAAAAAGACTTTGGCCCGCGTATCCAGAACAATATAATTCTAGAGACTATGTTAAGAAATAGGGGGAAAATCAATTATAAAATTCTCAAAAAAGAAAATTTATAAATAAAAAAAATTAAAAAAATCTAATAAAAATTAACTTTAAAAAAATCTCAAAGATATCGAAGTCGCAGTGGAACATTAATACTCATTCTCAAAATTCCACTTGTGTTTGTATTTAACTGATAGAAAATTTACTTGTTGTGTCCCTGTACTGTGATAGGGAATACGAATGTACTGTTGTCATTTTGCCAAGCCGGAAACTGATTTTTCCATGTTTTACACACTGCCAACACAGTGTGCGGATAACATAGCTTGCTAGTGATGCAAAGCAACATTAGACGAAAGTTTCTGGCTTGTAATATCACATTCTAAATGAACGTTTTAAAAATCACTTTTTACGATGTTTACACTTGCATATGTACAACCTTAGAAGTATACAATAAAAATCGCTGATGTATGTCAACGCCGAAAATGCCATGAAGAGAATTTTTAGTTATGCAGACTAGCCAAGACAAGGAAATGACCACCAAAAATAAAAATTTGGTCCAATAAAAGTGATTTTTATTGTAATATACTTAAGTGAATTTTTTATATACTTTTCTTTTTTAAGATTTCCTTTTTTACTTGTTTATAATTATAGTTATGTTTTTTTAGTAATTCCTTTTTTTAGTATCTTGTATGATATACCTTTCATATTTAGAAACACACGGCCCTATGAAAAACAACCTTTTGATTTCCTTTTTTTAAATAACTGTAAGTGGTTGATACAGACTATCGTGTATAAAGATTATTAAATACAAATACAAATGCCTGGTGGAAACACGAGGCAATGGCCGAGTGGTTTCAGATATTTTTCGGTTTGAAATGGTCTCATTCCTATTTCTATTTGTTCTAAACAATTGAAATTGTACTTGCACTTGACAACAAGTAGATATACGATAAAGAGGATTATTAAGAGCTATTTGCACGATCTATTTATAATACAGTGATTCATGTTGTAGGTGATTTGTTTGACAATTAATAATGAACTTTTTTATTCATTGGTAAATGCCTTAGAATCTGTTTTTCAATTAAATTATATGACTCGCAATCTAGTTTCTATTGTCAACTATACCTTTTTGAAGTTCTATTTCTCTTCCGAAAAGAGAAATCAAACCTAACTTTGTAAAAGTGAAGAAAAAAAATAAATTTCATAATACAGCGCAGGATTTATCGAGGAGTATTTCTTCGGATCTCTTGTTGCACAACCGCGTTTTGAGAAAGAATGGCACTATTAACCGGTATGACGACATACTGGTAATAGGTTTATTGAACAAAATAATCTAGACCTATAACCACCTCTATGCCTCTGCGGATGAGCAAGTCACTAAAATAAAACCAAAATATACAGTATTTTCTCGCCGTTTCATACCGGTATTCACATCACATACCCAGGGTTCTATCTAGGATTTTTTCCCGTTTGGGGGAGAAGGCAAGGACGTAAGCCAGGAATCGGAAAGGGGGCAGCGAGCGTCAAAGGCGCGACACATCTAGTGGGGTCCGGGGACATGCCCCACGGAAAACTTTGAAAACTAGAGTCTCTGAAATGCCATTTCCCTGCATTTTGGGGGAAGATTTTACACAATTCTGAAGGTTTGGAAAAGTCATATAAAACACTAAAACAACACTTTCCAGGATTTTAAGTACTTTATATATTGTTTATTAAAATTTATAATATATTACATATTGAATCAGTTAAGTTGAATTAAGTTACATGCTGGACTGAACTGGGAATACTTACTTCATGTACACCAACCTGAATGGATCACAAACTTTTGTGGGGGGGAACTGGGCTGGTTTTTTGTTGGGGGGGTGGGGGAAGCTTCCACCTCCTCAAACCCCCTAGATAGAACCCTGATACCGGTAGTACCATACCCGTACGATCGACGGCTGAAAACACGATCTTTAACCAGATCATAAAAGCGGAACTGAGTAACCAATTTCAATTAATATCCTTCGGTTTTTAATTGAACTTTTCGAAATCTATACGCAAAAAAGAATAACCCACCAAAAGGTATAAGTCGACTCTCATTCAAGAGAATTATATGGTATTCCACACGCCATTAGGGAAATATGTGCAAGTAGATGTAGAGGGCATAAATCACGTGGCGATATTAAAACTTCCAAAATGCTTCTTCCTCAAAGAACTAACCAATCTTAGAAAATCAAGGAAGTAATTGCTAGGTTAAACAAATGCCGACATTTCTATGATAGAAAAAGACACTGTAACTTTGTGCCATACGGCTGATACCAAAGTGAGTGTATATCAGACAGTCAATGCATTGAAAGAAAATCGCCAATAACCCTAGAATCTGGATCATTTTGTCCAACGACAAAGAGCCAACGGCTCTGGCCCGAACACAAATCGTCGAGTACAAAACGGGGAAGGCTAAATTGATGACTCAAAAGACCCTTTCTGTTTTTTTTTTTTTTTTTTTTTTTTTTTTTTGTTTTTTTTTTTTTTTTTTTTTTTTTTTTTTTCTGTTTTATATTTTTCGTTAGGTTATGGATAGCTACGATAAGGGCTAAGTTTAAGGTTACGATCAAGGTTAAGGATCACAAGGTTAGGATTAAGATTGTATTAGGATTATTAGTTCTAAAAAATTAAAAGGACCTTTTGAGTCATCCCCTTTTAGCCTTCACACCGTCCAAAACACGTATGTATGCTTTTTTGCTTTTTATATTAACCAATCAAATTGCTGCGGTTACCATCGTTCCTAAGAGAGACCGATGGCCCCTTGTCGCTTGGACAAAAGGACCGCAACGCTCTGGGTACGTGATTGTGGTTGGTTATGGCTCGACTTCTTGAGTATACTAACGAGCCACAACTGATTTGTAGATCCTGTGAAAATGGTGGAGGGGGGAAATTGGCAGCCGTTTGTAACCAATAAATTATTTTGGATTTTGAGTAATCAGATCTGACACTTCCTATTTTGTGTGTTCTATTCAGGTGCAGGTGCATGAACAAGCTGGTCCGGCTTTGGAAAGAACTGGGGCGCTACCCGGTCCTTTCAATCCGAGTTCCAAAATCGTCGTGGGCCGTGTCGCTGGTTATACCGGGGGGGCCTGGGACAAAGCCATGGATTCGAGAAGAATGGTCGCTCTGCTGGGCAAGGGTCCGACGTTGGTGTCGAACTTAATCTATACAACCAGCCTTACGAACAAGGATATAGTTGTTAAAGAGGGATGGGGTGGTTTGGTGATTGAAGTGTGGTTGGTGGTGGATAGAAGGAAGGACGAAGAGGAAGGAAGGGAAGGAAGGGAAGGAAGGAAGGAAGGACGGAAGGAAGGAAGGAAGGAAGGAAGGAAGGAAGGAAGGAAGGAAGGAAGGAATGAAGGAAGGAAGGAAGGAAAATTAAGGGGAAGGAAGGAAGGAAGGAAGGAAGAAGGGAAGGAAGGAAGGAAGGAAGGAAGGAAGGGAAGAAGGAAGGAAGGAAGGAAGGAAGGAAGGAAGGAAAGGACGGAAGGAAGGAAAGGAAGGAAGGAAGGAAGGAAGGTAGGTAGGAAAGGAAGGTAGGGAGGGAGGGAGGAGTACGGTATAGTGTTAACATTTCTTTAATTTTTCATAGGTAAAATTAAGAGCGTTCTCCGTGGTGAGGGATCAGATGATCCTGATCAGACTGGGTTATTCAAAGTAATCAAAGGTGAATCGGGCGTCGAACGCAGCTCTCGACAGCGAGGTCACAATATCGTTGTTATGGACGACAGTGGGAAACCTTTCTCACTTCGCGAACATTTGACACTGCTGTACGCGTCAAAGAACGAAGGCAGCGCCAATGACCAGATTCATTGATGGCTTACCCAACGAGAGGATTGTTTTAATAGGCACCATAACAGGACAAACCAAAGGTTAGTCAGGGTGAATCACTGACCAGCGAGGTACAGTTTGGGTGGATTACTTTTAAACATGCTCGACTTTCGTGCTGTTACATGTTTTCATTTTACATGTCATATGTTCTACTTGATTGCAATGAGAGTAGACGAAGAGTTGATGAGAGTAACAAGAGAGTTGATGAGAGTACCATAAGAGTCGATGAGAAGTACACTGAGAGTTAATGAGAGTACACGAGAGTTGATGAGAGTACACAAGAGTTGATGCGAGTACAATAATAGTCGATGAGAGTTGATGAGAGTACAAGAGAGGTGAAGAGAGTACATAATAGTCGATGAGAGTACAAACGAAACGAGTTACTGAGAGTACACGAGAGTTGAACGAGAGTACAACGAGAGTTGATGAGTGAGTACACAACAGTTGATGAGAGATGATCGAGAGTACATGAGAGTATATGAGAGTTGATCAGAGTACCCGAGAGTTGATCAGAGTAACATGATAGTTGATGAGAGAGTACAGGATAGTTGACGATAGAGTAAATGAATAGTTGATGAGAGAGAACATGATAGTTGATAAGAGTACACAAGAAGAGTTGATGAGATTTACATGATAGGTGATGAGAGTACAGCATAGTTGATGAGAGTACATGAGTGACGATAAGAGTTCGAGAGTTGATGAGAGATGATGAGAGTTTTGGTAAACATTACATGAGAGTATAATGAAAGTATGAGGGAGAATACGTGAGAGTGCTTGAAACCACCTTGTTTACTTAGGTATAGGTGTGAATGAGTCGAAGGATTCCCTGTCCCGGCCTTGGAGCAACTGGGAACGTGAACCCAGGCCCCTGGTGGCTCATAGGGTCTTTCATGGGCTACACAGGTTCCGGATGCTGTGGACTGGGTGACCGAGACGGCTCGACCCAGGCACAAGGGCCCTTGTGTGGTCTCTGAATTCTTAACAATAACCTGCGGCAGTAAAAGCTGCCGCAAAAAGAAAAACGTTAAGTTTCTAGAAATGTAACTCTTTAAGACTCTGGAGGAGTGACTAGCACCTAACTACATTACCTCTGACGAGCAAATACAATCACCCTGACGTGAAAATAACATTACCCCAGAAGAGAGCAAATGACATTGCCCCCTGACGAGCAAATACCATTGCTCTGTGACAAACAAAGACACTTGCCCTGACGAGCAAATGCATTGCCCTGACAAACAAAGACATTGCCCTGACGGAGCAAATATGCATTGGCCCTGACTGAGCAAATACATTGCCCTGACGAAGCAAATACATTGTCCTGACGAGCAAAAACATAGCCCTAAAGAGCAAATACATCACCCTGAAGAGAGACAAATACATTGCCCTAACGAACAAATAACATTACCCTGACGAGCAAATAACATTGCCCTGACGAGCAAAATACATATGCCCTAAACGGAGCAAACTACATTACCCTGCACGACCAAATATAATGCCCTGACGAGCAAATGACATTGCCCTGACGAGCAAGTATATTGCCCTGACGAAAGCAAATATATTGCCCTGACGACCAAATACATTGCCCTGACGGCCAAATACATTGCCCTGACGAACAAATTAGTATTATTAGGGTTAGTATTATTAACGATATTTTTAGGAACAATTCGTTTGTTGTGATGGCTGCCATCTTGATAACTAGGACAATGTATATAGCTCGTCAGTGCAATTTAGTTGCTTTTCCAAATATGTAATACGTATTATAAGTATAGGAAGATACTAAAATATTTTTCCGCGTCAACTCATGCCATTGCACTACAGGACCTGATTGTACGAAGGCTGGATAACTCACTATCCGGTTGTGTCCTTCCCCTACAGTTCTGTCTGACATAAACGCACACTTCATTTTTTTGTTATTTTTCAACTGAAACGTTTAAATTCTGATTAGCATGCAATAGTGGTTTTGATTTTCTAACGCGCAACGTTATGTAACCTCTTGTTTGCTCAAGCTCCTTCTACTATCCGCTTTTTAGTCCGGCCTGTATCAATGAACCGAAGTTTGAAGCTTTTGATTATCGAATTCGATGCTGGGAAAGCAAGTGATGAGGAGAAGAAGAAAAAAGAAGTGACTAGGGTATGTGGGTCTGAATTTTAACAGCGAGTCTTTCTCACTTGAGTACAATCTAGTAATAATATTTATTTTTCGGAACTAGAACCCAGGCATAAATGGAGTTGTAGAACCTCTCGGAAGATCTAAACTCGATTGGTTGTTCTAAAATATCCCTAACCACCAGCCAATGCAAGAACCTTATGATGCCAATCCCCGTACCCCTAATAACTCTAACAATAACTCTAAACCCTAGGTCATCTCTTAGAGGCAAGTAAATCAGCTTAGTTTAAATTCTAATTCTAGTAAGTAATTTGGCACAGTTATCAAATATCCACGAGTAGTGTAAATTCATATGTTGCCCAAAACATCGCGAGGGTGATAATCTTGGACATAGCGTGTTGAAATTATGGCCTGCTACACAATCCTAGCATGCCATTGGACGGACCAACCGGTAAGTATTCAGAATACGCTCTTTTGGGTGATCCGTTTTAATTTGCCAATAATTCGTTGGTGAGACTAACGTGGCCCGATTAATTTCTAAATACCTAAACAGGTTTATACGAAGGGAATACAACGATCTCGTAATATAATAAGCACGTACATATATTACTTAGACTCGGTAATTCTAAACCTGTTTTGCCAGAATTGAAGTCGGTTAAATATTGCCCGTTAATAAATGGACAAAATCATACGACGAACTGGCGATTTTGCGATCAACGAATACAGAGCGTTTCAAATAAGTAATAAAAACATTTTGTCTGATAGAATAGGCGGGCGAGGGGTTATTGCGTATACGTATTTCGGGGAGTTAATGTTTAATTATGAACTGTGACAAAATTAAGTCCGACAACTCCTGCCTTGTCACCTTTTTTGACTGCTGCATGGTCGTAATTTAAGTTTAAAAAGGTAGAGTGCAGCGTAGACAGTGTTTATGGATATATAGCAAAGTGAAAAGGGTGGTAACACACTGCCAAGGTTGGTAAACTGAAAAGGTGGTAAACTGCCGTTTTTTAAAAAATCGTATATTCTACCTAATCGTCATTATTTACGTTGTTGTTTGCTTGTTTGTTGTTGTTGTTGTTGTTGTTGTTGTTGTTTTTGTTGTTGTTGTTTTCGGTAGCTGTTGAGTAACATATTCTTAGGTGATTAGCAATGCGTATGTATTTTATTTTTAGGCCCTCTCCATGCGATCTCTGCCCGCATAGGAGAAGGACTAAAATCGAAAGACTCGTCAACAGAACTAAGAACGGAGAAATCCTCAGCTTCGAAACATTGTTGTCGCAGTGGGATGAATCTGGCAACGAGATTGTGGTGTTAGCCAAGAAACTGTGCATGATGATGATGGATATGACTTGATTGTACAAGGTAAAGTAGAATAAGGCGGCAAAGGAACAAGCTGCGCCTGATGTAGCTAATACGACACTTGTAGATCATTGTCGAAGTAGTCGAGGAAAATTTTGAGTAAGAGAATATATATATTATTAGACGCAACTGGGGAACCCAGTTACGAAAATGCAACATCAGGCCCTTCTTGCTGATATCTTTGCCAACGACCCTAGAACTCTAAGACCAGTGCTCAAGGTTGAAACTGAACATCGATATCAAACTCTGACTCATTTGAACAGAATTACTAATTTTTGATGGACACAAAGAGGCAATTTTTGTGATATCATTGAGACGTATTTGACCATTTAGTTATGACATTTTCAGTGTGAATTTCATATTGAGATTTTCCTTATTTTTGGGAACCGATTTTTTGGGGGGGGACGTAACCTGCATAAAATAAGGTCGTTTGCGCAGCTCTAGTATTGTATTATTTAATTATTCGTGTCTTTAAAAAAGGTGTTGTCCGGGAAAAGGGCGAGTCTGCTTAAGATGTGGGGGACATAATATTTTCTAAGTGTTGCCAACAGAAGACCATGTAACTATTTATGTAAATAAACTGACTAATTATGAAATATTTAGTATGATAAACACTAGTGCTCTCAAAAATTACCCTAGTGATAGACTAACGGGTGCCACCTTTAAGCTTCCTTAATCTAGCTTTTCTCAAGCGTGTTTATATTGAACAAGCTGGTAACTCTACGAACTCACGTTCGCCAAACTGCCTTTGACTGATGACAAAATGTTTTGTTGACAAAAGCTTTGCTCATAGCGAAATCTGTGCTTTTTATATCCTGTTCGTATCGTGAAAAAATCCTAGTTTTTTTTATACCTCTGATCGTATCGACATCAGGGTTCAAAATAGCAGTCGGCTGTATCCGGGTATTTACCCGACGCTAGACCGGCGACTTTTAAACGACGGTGAATTTTTAACTATTCAACAAAAATCAACTTTCCGAATTGACATAAAATATCGCACTAAAATAATTTTGAAATTTGTTGAAAAAGACGAATTTGCTATTATTTGCCTGGCCAACCTTCTATCTTGTAAACCGTATTAAAATGTGGAGAATTGAGATTCGCAATTTTCAGCGGAGCCTGCAGTCTTTGGTACATGCTATGGTACTTTGCGCAAGTTGAATTGAGTATCAGAGCACCTGAAGCAAGAGAAGAAAATTACACGTTATCATCGGTATTTTCTTCTGTTAAATACTGTCTAGCATATTAATAATAACAGTAAGCATATTAGCAGTAGCATGATACAAAGCATATTAAAAGCCGGCACAAAAGCAAAATGTACAAATATAAAACAGACCACAAAAATATCTAACTCGAAAATAATTTATTTTTAACCCTGATCGCGCAAAAATACTGTATTTATATCCTGCTCGTATCGTAGAAATTTTAACTTTTGTGGTTGTTTTCTCTTGGATAGGGGTACCGGAAGTCTAAAGTCCAACAATGGACGTTATAAATGCAGACCAAGGTAAATTAATTTTAGCTTGAGGATGTCAATTTCCTTCACTTGGGAGTTTTGGAGAAACGTTTGAGAACTTTGTTTTGTTTTTCTTTTTACCACAGCGTATTGCACGAGCCCGGATCCAACATAAATAAGCTAGCGACAGAAGTTTGCCGAAAAGGTATTTTTGAGATCTGGTATCTGTGCGAACAAAGCAGATACAGAAACTAATAAAGCAGCGTGTATAACTGGACAAATCGCAAACCATATTTTGGCTAACAACACTAATCTTATCTTAAAGTGTCTAAGCCTTGGGACAGTTTTAATGTTTTCTATTTTGAGGAGGCAAAAATAGATGATAAGGTCGTTTTTACAGTTCTTGATTTGGTCCATTCCTCAAATAAAAGAAGGCTTAGGGACGAGTCACCCTGTGACGTAGTTTAAAAGGATGCGATGATCAGTCCCTCAAGTTCACTGATCTCGAAAGAAGACTTGGATCGAGGCAACTATTGTTCAGAAAATGAAGGGCCGGACGTTCCGTCACAATTTACTAAAGGACCAACTGAGGATCCTATGAGGTTTTGTTGGACTATGTGCTCGTTACCATCGACAAAATAAAATAATTATTTACTATAAAGAGGACCAGAAGACATTTTTCAAATACTACTGGAGTAAAACGATACATGTTCCAACCTACAGATTTACTTTGACTTTGGTCCCTTAGTAAATGGCCCCCGTTGGCTCTAATTATCCAGTGAGAGAAGCCAATTATGAGACGATCATATTAGGTTCAAGTTTTTATGCATTTAATGATAAAAAAAATATAAATTGTCCAGACACTAAACCTATTTCGCGAAGCGTCACAGTATTGATTTACTTTTGTAAACTCGGAGCTTCTAATGTAGTCTCTCGTCAATTTACATTACTGCAAATATGCAATCATCAAAATCAGCTCAGCAGGATAACAATAGAAAGCTCAAACCAGTCCTATTTTTGAGATCAGTGCTCAAGTTACGTTGCGTAAGGTAGATTAACCAGACCCTTTGTAATTTGCAAACATTTTACGCAGGGAATAGCGCTCCGTCGAGAATGACAGTCAGCATCGATGTTTTTCCGCTTTTACCCATAATTATTTGTGGCCAATAACAAAAGAATCTAGCTCATTTGCAATTCTTTGTGAGTCAAATTTGGTTTGTTTGTCCGCTTTTTGAGCTATTACTAGCAGCCAGAACTCTACGCTATTGATAGTACCGAAAAAGATGGCGACTGTAATATTTTACCAGAATGCTTTGCGACCTGAAATCACCTGTTATAACATCTAAACATTGTTTTACCTTGTAAATATGAATTGAATGCGTAACAACTTCCTTTTTACCAAACTTAATCTTTTTAAAACTACTAATCTTCTGCTATTTCTATGAGATATGAAAAAGTTTGTAAATGGTTAGTCCGTTTACAGTTTTCTTTCAAACAAGAGGATTATTTTACAACTGAATTTTTCATTGTATAGGCACTTTAAGAGAGAGATCTCCTAAACGAAAGGACTCTAATAAAAAATTATAAAAGACCTTAATAGCTATTTTTGCATCCTCTATTTCAAAAAACGAAAACCTGTCCAGGCCCGAGGCGTCTAGGGCAATATTGCAACGAGACGGAAAATTTAATGAAAGTAAATGTTGTTTACACAAAAGATTCCCCCCCCCCCCGCCACCCCCCCCCCCCCCCCCCCCCCCACCCCCCCCCTCACATAAAATCCACCGGAAGTAGTCGGGGCCATATAATAATATCTCTTTATTTATTTCAAGTGTCCTCAATTCACAGTCGAAGAACGACCTGTTATCTTACATCCCAGAACGTATTTCGCTCTTACTCTCATCAACTCACCCACCAATCACAAGTCGCGTGAAAGCTGACAATCCGAACCATCGCTGGCGTGGAGGTCGTCTCAGCGGTAAGATTTTCACGCTATAGTTAAACACGTTAAACATAGAGACTATTTGGTGTGTTATAAACATACAAATGTTCATGGAACATTTTCTTGCGGCCGTTCCCGCTGCTACACATGCTCTTTACTCAATCCCGCCCACCACAGTTATTTATACTGTCTCCCAAATTCGACCTCACAATCCGTCATACTTTTCTCATACACGTCCACCAACATTATTTCTTGGCGATAAATGCCCTAAAAAATCTTTAACATCGGTGAATCTGTGACGACTCCTAGGTTTGCTGAACATCTTCGTTTCTCTTCGTTTCCCGTGAGGAACAATGATGTTGACAAACATTGTAGCCCGCCATTTCAAACCTTTTAAGTTTCAGGTCATGAAAATTCTGTGCCATACCTTACTCATCTCAGGTGGTACACGGAAAACCGCAAATCGGCAAGAGAAAATCGTATCATTGTTGCGTTCCTGCTAGCTGCTCGGATGTTCGTGTGTATGTTTCGGATATAATATGAAAAGAGAAAAATAAGAGAATTTTAATGTGTCCGAAAAATAACTTAAGTAAGAGTACTTGCGTATATTTAATGGACGACCGTTTCAGGACAATGGTGTCCTTGTATGTTTTTCGTGTCCACTGACCCAGTCTCTTTCTGAAGTCGATAGAACGATTATGCAAAATTCAAATGTTCAAATGGCGTCCGAAGCCATGTCAACAACCCGTTTTTGCTAAAAAAAACAATCGTCGTCGGAAGACTTTCTTAGCGTAAAGGTTCGCACTACTAACTTTTTTTCTGTAGCCAAGAGACTGAAACTCCGTGGGCATCCCACAATTCCATTGAAACCTTAATTTCATTTCCCGATAGAACAAATTGCGGCTAATACCCCAAAATCACATTGCGGGCTTAATCTAAATAACAAATCGAGATTTTTCTGAGGTATAACTAATATATCACTTATATCATATTACGTGCGGGGCTGCTATATATGCCTCCTTCCGGTTTTGTTCTGTCCCAGGCTCTGGAAGCCAAAACCCAGTGGTGGCAATTAATTTGCTGCCTTTCCCCCTTAGGGAAAAAAAATTTTATGTCGATAAATTTTCATGTTATCCCTTATTATTAACATTCTTGTTTTTGGTGCGATCTGATTTAGCTGGAGGGACGCCTACATCCCTTTTATCACATCTGCAAAGAATTTAATGAATGCTGTTTATTCTAATACCGTCCAAATCATCGTACGATTTGCGTCGACAAAGGTACAGTGTGTAACACTACTGAGCATGAGTAACTGAGTTGTTAATGTGTCTATGGAACGAAAAAATCGTCTCTTCATTGTTATGTTAAGAAAAATGAAGAATGCCATTTCGATTATCTAATCACTTTCCGTTGACTAGATATGATCCAACCTCGTTCCCTAGGGCCTTATCTCCACTTCCCAGCGGAGGTAAGGCCCTGGGTACAGGGTCGGATATGATGTCCAATCAAGAAGTATCACTTGGACAGTAACGAAAACCATAGTTAATAAAATGACGAATTAACAATCAAAAATTAGAATTAGGGGTGACCAACTTGCCCAGTTCAGGTTTCGTAAATTATCCAGTGCATTCCTGAAATACACGAAAATTAATTTCATTCACTTACAGTGCTTACGTACTGCTACTTACAGTGCAACTGCGATGAAAATTGTGTATTTGAAAAATTTAAATTTTGCCACTTGAAATAAACCTATACTATTCAAATTCTATCTATTCGAAAACAGTTTGGAAATTGAATGAAGTAATGTGGAGAAATTTTCATGAGACCGAAAATGTCCTTCCGGCCATTATTAAGCTTGTCGCTTGATCGGCCCGCAAATTCTAAACCGCGGTCTCACTTTCGTGGACGTCAATAATCGCAAAACAATCTTGTTGCATGTTGCATGCTTAGCTGAATTTTGCTTCGCCTTTCTTGACTCTTGTACACTGCAAGACTTATAAAATGTCATCAAGTGACAGTGATAATATCTAACAATATCTAAAACCGTATCTAGAAGTCTCCCTGTTGATTCGATGGACGTCACAACAACGTACTCGACCATTATTTTCCGAGGCTGGCGACCGAGCGCTCAATGGCAAAACGTAGAAAGAATTGAAAAAAAATATAGTACTGCCAATTCGAATGGGGATAATCTTTTTTAGGTATGTAAGTAACCCCGTACATAGGCATTACAAATTAGAAAATTACAACTCTTTTCAAGTTTTTCACACGTATTTAGTATATAACGTAGTAAATTTGTTGTATTTCCTGTGTGTTGTAAATCGCTAAGTATCTTTAAACACAGAGTGCTATTAGCATATATTGGCGGTGAGGTGCTCACCGTGCCAATCATAATTAGTTCAATCACTGTGATTGGACCAGGAAACAACGAGAAATGAAGAAGTAATCAAAACAACGAACAAAATTTCCATTGTTTTCGAGACTCCATTGTTTGAAATGATTTTTAAAATTTCAAAGACTGGTGTAAAAACCACTCGTTCTTCTCTACATGTGAAATCTACTACCTGACGCCGTTCTTATCAAAATCCTGGGCTTTAAGCCTGATGCGAGGCCACGCGGGCATGTTTATTTTAATGTAAACACTTTTCCCTTTCTCTTTCAGTATCGTGGTTCTCATAAAGTGAGTATAGCTTTATGTGGACACATGTCGAATCAGTGCCCCGGAGTGTTTGTGAAAATGATAGATTATCAATATATTTAAAATAACCTAGGATCGAGGTTCAAATCATTTACTTTAATCACCATTTCAGGTATCAAGCGAATGAAGGCCCCGGAAAAAAAGCCATAGAATCCACGCGCAGCAGAACGAGGAGTCGATGTCACGCGTACAAAAGTCCACGCGACTACGCGAACAGACCCCGCTCCAAGCCTTAAGTGAATTCGACACGAATGGTCCACGCAAGAGAAACCGATTTTTAAATTCGTTAATACATTTTCTAGGTATAGTTATGTCCGAAGTGATCTCGTTTAACTTAAATCATTGTATTTATATAGTTTTCACATTCGATAGGTGGAGGGTGTGTGCTAACCAGCCACAGAGCTGTAATCTGTGTCCATAAAGGCACATATGCCACATATAACCTCCAACCACGTTAAACAACGGAGCGAGCGTATAAGTATAGGTAATCGTATGATAGCGAGTGAAATATAGAAAGGATTTACACCACGAGTGATTATTTGAAAAATGTGGCCAAAATTATATGCATGACAAAATTACGACACGTACGCTTCATTTTCTTCCAAAGTCTTTAAAAACGTCTTGTTTCGTCGTAGATGACAACAAACCTTTTCACGTCTTGGTGTTCTTTGTACTACATTTTCAAAATATTTACATGGAATTTTTAATTCGTAGAGTACCACAGATTGCACTCCTGTCAGCCAATCATAATCCAGCAATTTTGTCATGTATTATAATAAAATGGAGAACGCCCTCGAGAACACACGTTGAAGTTTGAAAACATGGTTCGTTATTTTATCCTAAAATAACGACGAATGCATGTAATTTAGAGCTCTTTCATATCTCACGTCGTTCTTGAGAAATTTAGTCTTATGCGATATTCAAATAGATTTTAGTTTTTAGAAGATCTAACACTCTTTTTAGGTACACGGGAAATACCGCAACAGGCTAGAAGCCCAATTGATAGGGGGGTTCCGAGGGCCTAACGATGTTAAAATCCGAGAAGACCCGAAAGTCTTACCATTTGCGGGTATTATTTGCAAAGGCAGCACTTTCTCCTCAATTAATTTAAAACCCTGCGTGGAGGTCCGACCCAGGAATTTGAACCTGAATCTCCCAACTCATAGACATATGTGACCACTAGACCACAACAAGCTGATTAATGAATAAACCTATGACGTAAAGAGCTTCACACCACATTTCATCAAGATATTAGAAATAGTAGAATTAATTTGGCATCACTATTAACGATGTAAATAATGGTTATGGTTTTTACGAAGTGTCAAAAATTGTAAAGGTTTCAAGTGATATTCGTAGAATAATTTCAAAGATCACTTGATTATTCTAAAAAATGTGTAAAGCTTTTTAACGTCATAGGTTATTCATTTAACCTATCACAAACGTCAAAATATCTCAAGAACGACGTGAGATATGAAAAGAACTTCTAAATTACCATTCCCTAATCATTTTAGGAGTTTTATTAAATAAGACAAAACTTAATTTTCGTTTTCATAAACACTTTAAGAATTAAGTTAAATATGGAACGGCTGTAAATAGATGTTCTTCATAAATTATAAAAGTGCCTATGCAATGAAAAATTCAGGTTGAAAATAACTCTTTTGTTTTGAAAGAACTCTTGAAACTAGAAAGACAAACCCCATTTGCAACTTTTTTCATATCCAACTTCACTCTTGAGATATTAAAATTTGTTTTAAATAAGTAAATGATAAATCCTTGATATTATGTAATGAAATGACTTGAAACGCAGGTGCATGTGCGTTGGATGAATCCAATGACATAAAAATTATGCCAAATCATCAACATGATACCACGTGACACATGATAAAGAAGCTGCAGAATTTTTCAATAAGTCCAGTATTGAGGATGTCATAAGTTGAAAAAAAGTTGCAAATGGTAGTCTTTATAGTTTCAAGAGTTTCTTTCAAACAAAAGAGTTTATTTTACCAACTGAAATTTTTCATTGATTAGCATAGGCACTTTAATAATTCCGATTCATTGGCCACTATAATTAACGGTAAACAAAAAGAAAAAACCTCAAAATACGAACTCGACAGTAGACACAAGGTTTCGATTCTTTCAGTAATTCACTCCGAAGGTCGATTAATTAGCTGTGCAAACTTTGACAAGTCGGCTTCTTAAAGTGACACTCCCAACCCAAAAACAATGCTCTTACATGAAAAAGGTATTAGTTATCTTCTAATCGTTTTTAGTTTGAGCAGAAAATTTAACTTTGTTTGTCGTCTTTTTTGAAAGCCGCCATTTTTGTTTCTGATCGCGGGAGAATGTGACCGCTCCCATTCATTTTTTTGACGTCATTGAGTGATTAGAAACACTACACAAAGAAACGCTTCACAATAGCATGACAAATAACGAGGTCCCTTTAAGTCTATTGTGCAGGATTGCTATTCACGACAAAAATCGTGAAAGATTTGTATTCAAAGTGTTTTTAGCACACTTATGAGTTATGTTTAAAGAGTGAGTGTCAGTGTAGTGCTTTGCGCGCTTTGTTTTCTTCTTGGCACCAGCCATTTTATGGGACGATCCCTATTTCAGTTCACAAACGAATTCCGTCGATATTTGATCAATCCTTATAAATTATCCATTTTCAAGTTTTCTAAGAAGTAAAATATACCTGAATGATCAATTATTGTGATATTTTTCGTAAAATTGATCATTTACTATAGTAACCTTTTCGATACATAGAAGCTGCTACGAGCGCTTCGCCTACGAAGCGTGTGAAGGACCGGGTTATGCTGCTGAAACAGCGCGAATAAGTTTGCGAATGGAAGTGTTTGATGAGTGACTAGTAAATAAATATATTTTGTTTCTTCTGATGTTTTATTGCAACGATTCAGGAACAAAAGCCACCCGGGCTAACTTGTTCGTCAGAAACGGCGTTGCGCGCGGCCCGCAGTGATGTCACAAACACGGCGAACCGCAACCTGTTCAAATCGTCTTTAACATTAACTTCATAACGCCCCCAAAGTCAGGATCGGACTCCAATTTCAACATTTCCAAATAAATACTAGAGTTCACATGCAAATTATAGTTCTAACGATGCGATACACTGCAATCAATTCGTATTAAAACAAAAACACAAGCCGCGCCAAGCAAACCCTGATACTCACTCTTTAACTGTTTACTTTAAATCAACCTTTCAGAACACATCGAATAAGATTTTTATATATATTTTCTCCAGCTAAAATCTTTCAAATTTATCACACGCTATCCTCAGCCTCTTTATGCCGCTCGCTCCAGTGTTTTTTAAGGTCGCAGTGCCAAGGTTCGGGTGGAGTTTTCATATAAATCGTCGAAATTAGGGACTAGGTCAAAAAGTAACTGCAAGGGTGGGCTGCGGAGGGAATTTGTATGGGTCATGAAATTATTTTCATCAATTCGGGTGGGCGGCCATTAAGTATTATCAAATATAGCCAATTTGCACTCATCACTATAACTTACTAATACAATTTTCTATAAAAGTACACATTTAAAATATAAAAAAATTCAAAATAAGCAATAAAATTTATAATTTTAAGAAGCAAAATTATCTTACAACTGCCAAGAGTCAACAAAAATATTTTTAAATAAAAAAAAAAACGTCAGCATGTGTGATATAATCGTGAAAATTATCTCTTCATGTTCTTCTGAGGATGATACTGTAATTAGTTAATCTATTGAAGATATGACTAATTTATTGGAGTTTTAGTTTATGGAGAAAATGACGATTGGTCTGTTTGTAAGGATTGACATAGATGTATAACAGGGTGCATTTTCCCCTCCGGTAGCCCCCCTTGCAGTTACTTTATGACTAGTTAGATTATTGGTAGTAAAATTCGAAATTAAAATCAGCTGTTATTTATAAAATATAGCATTATTGTAAGAGTTTGAGGGTTAGTATTACGGTTGAGGGTTAGAATTAGGTTTAGGGTTGGACAATGGTGTTTTGAATTCGGGATAGATATGAAACGTCAACCCCCCACCAAGGCAAGGGAGAATGTGCTGATTACAATATAAGGGGCTGAAACAATATAAGGGGGTTTGTGGAATTAAGCCCATACCAGCTGAAAAATGTAACGCATTAGCGTGACAGTATAGGTTCATGTGGTAAAGAGGTTATATGGAGATAAGCTTTACGTTCAAGACTTATGGGTACCTGAGTTTTTGTTTTTGTTAGTAGAGCTAGTTCTTCCCTGCCACCCATCGTCTGGCAATAAAATTGATATACAGTTGCATGAAGACCAGAAGTTTAATCAATTTTAATTGTAAGGTTTACCTTAAATTTACTCAAACTCATTAATAATATCAATAGCCAATGAAATCACTCCCTTTATTTTATCACATAACTGAGGCAGGATACTCAAAATCATATACCACAGTTATTAGATCAAATCAAACCATTTTTTGATCTAATTGCTGAGATCTAAATTAATAATTTCATATTTTGGAGAACGAAACGACCTGCCTCCGACTTCGCTCACCTCAACTGAACAGAGTGTTTAATTTTCTGAATAAATGTTACACTTCTCAAATGCGTTTTAAGTAAACATCCAATTAAATCCGTGTTACGATTGAGAAGCCATATAAACAACTCGTTTTATCGTGTTTCATTAGGGGATCCAAACACTCGAAAACAATAAAAAAACACTCGCGCTCGTGTGTTCAATCATATTTTTCTGCAGTCGATTGTGATCCCCTGATGAAATACTCAACTCCTTCGTATAATACATCAAAGTTCTTATCTTGTGTTTTGCGTTTGTCAGAAGGTTATTTCACGATTTAGGCCCAGCAACCTCTCGAAATCTTCAAAGACGATCAACATGAGCAGATCAGTCGTCGTTGAATTTTGGGTGGCAACTATTATTTTTCTGTAAAAAAAGCTTTCCTTTATTTTATAACACTAACACCGGGCCATAAACGTTCGTTCGTCACGTGCATTTTGACCTTGAATCGAAAAGCCCCACGGTAACTTAGATCCCAAAGCTTTTGTATACTGATTTCTGGCGGTCAAAATCAACAAATGTCGGTTGGTAAGAAGTTAAGAACTTCAATCGTATGGGGATGTACACGCGTAAAAACGCACAACGTGTGGCATGCAATTTGTCGAACGTTGTGCTATCAACAGTAAACTGAACAATGTTGTCAACAAGGTTGTTCAGCCATGATCAATACTGGTTACAACAAACTTGTTAAAAAGGTTACAGACATTTGTTAACAATGATAACAATAGCGAACATTGCTATTTCTATTATTGTCTTTGTTGTTTTTTAAACAATGTTTGATGAAAACATTGTTAATGATTCAACAGCATTGTTCACGCTGTAACAAATGAGTGCGATTTTTAGCTGTATGTGGATCCTTAAGATGAAGTACGTACGAGTCGGTCGGTGGTCAGCCGTAAAATTAGGGAGTGGTGTTAGTCCATACCAATCCGTGTTCGTTTTTAAAAACGGAACTTTCCGAAAATGAACGACCCGTACACGATGATCATGTGATCGCATGCTCAATTCGGGTAAACGATTTAGAAAAAGTTGTGTGGACAGAAAGCCTTTCAAACGAAAATGGACTTGTGTCAACCTTTGCCATTTCAATGTGAATCTGCTCAATAGTAAACACGAATAGTATGAGGGTTAATATAAAGGTTTGAAAAATAACCCAAAATCAAACCCTTATACTAACCTTCGTAATTAGCCTCCTTCGCACCTGCGGAAACCTTATTTTAAAGTATACTTTCTAAGATAACCCATCTGAAGAGCTCTGTCCCATTTTTACAATTTGAAAAGAGTAATAAAAATTAAAAATCTGGAGGTTTATAGGCCGAGAAAAGTAAATTTGTGGACCCTTTTAGGGTTTGTGACGAGTTTTCCCCAGCGTGGATATTGTCCTAATACTAGTAAAAAATCTCAGCGTAAACGAAATTAGAAACCTGTCGTTTTCCGAAAACTTTTGATGCGATTGCTAAAATAGAATTAAGTCTCGTTTTCCTCTTTTCCGTTTGCTTTCTGAACCGGAATCAGGTTAGCTTTAATTTTTTTAATAATGTTCAAAGATTTCACCACTACCAAAACAAGTGTTGCATAAATGAAAGTATCTTACTTAACTTCTTAGTCGCCTTACATTCAGAATGGGTATTAGTTTTCTTCTAATCTTTTTTAGTTTGAGATAAAGATGTGGCTTTGTTTATCGTCTTTAAAGTAAATTGAAGGCCGCCATTTTGGTTTCTGCGAATGCGGTCGCTCCATTAATTTTTGACATTGATTGATAGAAAAATAGACAAAGACCGTTATTGTCGTGCAAATATTGTGAAGTAAAAGTGTTTCTTGGTGTTGTTTATATATCGAGTTAAACTGCAGGCTACGTATATGACGTTAATCCGAGCGGACGTTTAACACCTTTAGTGAAATATGGCAGAAAATCATTCAAGACCTACGGGTTTTCGTACGACGAGCAAACTGGCCAGAAGCTCGCTGGTACAAAGATGACTTGGGAAAGAGGGGCTGGCTGGCAAGTTGTGCATACAGATGGAGATTTCGACCTTTCGGGTGAAGTCCTTTCCTGACGAAGGAGATACCTTTGAAAGTGTTGTACGAATACAAGATGCCGTTGTCCGCAGAGCAAATATTCACAGGTTATCTCTGCAAGCAACGCAGAATATAGGTCGAAATTGGACAAGGCTCGGTCGACCCAGGTTTTTGGAAGCGTTTCCTGACAATGGAGGGCATATTATGGCAATCACAACCCAGTACACGTGGCCATTAAGCGATCGAGAGTTTATCGTGTTTTCCCCTTCCGGAAAAAAGAGAAACGAGTGGTGTGGGAAGCGGGCCATCTATAACGGCAGCGTGAATGCCTCGCATCCTTCCAGACCACCCAACCAGGGTAATGCTGTGACAGCAACAAATGGTGTGAATATTTACATTGCAATTCCTGACGAGAAAGATCCAGAAAACCGCCTGCAACGTTGTTCGGTTTAATAAACAACGCTTACGCCGGATGGATACCACGTTTTTCTCACGTGCAGTGGTTTGTGTCTCGTCCGTGTGGGACAAACGTTTTCCCTCCTTTTTGAAAGCATGGTTTGGTGAGATACCACAACCACATTTGCAGCCAAAAAAGTGAGCTTGATTTTCAAATAACTTTCAGTTTGGACATTTTTCCCAGTTTGGACATTTTCATTATGCACTGAGCTTCGTCGACCATGTTTCGTGTACATCCAGTATATAGTGCAGGGATATTAATATAACAGGATATAGTTTATAAAGTGCGAAATAAATACCAACATGATACAATTTTCCGTATCATTACTTGCTGCCTTTATTTGTTTATTTTCTTGTATTATACCTTTGCAGTTAGCGCTCAATTAATACAACTTTTACATATTTACAGACGAAATCGGTTTTCTTTGTTCTTCCGAGGGTTTTATCTAAGGAAGAAAACTGCTAAGAACAAAAGAGCATTAATCAAAATCTGGCGGCGGTTTTTTGGATTATCCCGGGGGAAATAGGGGGGTCTTCGGCCCTCATGATCCCTCTGTTCTCGGTATTGTATCCAGTACCAGCTTCAATGCTGAAACTTCCGATATGAAGTACAATGAAAAGACGTCATTGAAATTCCTTTGCAGCAATTAGACTCCAGTCGTTTTGAAAATTGCCATCAAAAATGGCACTCAATAGGTCGTAAACGTAATAGGCAATGGTTATTAGAATGTCCAATAGGGATTTTAGGATAATTAATAGACCTCTCATTTGATTTCGTTAATGGCTGCCATTTAAAATATTATTTTTATGCTCATTTAAATTAGCCTTTATATCCTCGTTAGGAAGCAAAGTTCTTTTGAATTACGCGCCTGACACACAAACGAAGTCCTAAAGGCTAATTAAGATACTGAAACATACTGGGAAATTAAAAACACGGTCTTAAAATACCTGAGAAATTAAGATAACGTGTGATTACAAGTAACAGCAAAGAAACATGTTAGATAAATCAACGATTCATGCAGATTGTGCTCTCTCATTACAAGTAACAAGAAAACAACAAAGAAAACCTGTTAGATATATCAACGATTTTACTTTGCAGTTTGTGCTCCTTCATTACGTTTACAAGTTATATTAATTTCCACAGGTGTATTTAGAGACCGTGTTTTTTTAATTTCCCAGGGATTATAAGACCGTTTTCAAAGGGTTCATTTTTTTTTTTATTACACACTGTTAGATCAAAAGGCGGACAAACAAAACCAAATTTGACTCACAAATTATTGCAAATGGCTATTCCTTTTGTTATGGCTGCACTGAATTATGTAAAAATGGCGACAAACATGGCTAGTGCAACTTCTCCATCTTACTCCTGCTGCTACTCCTACTACTGCATCAGAAATTAAAGAAAGAATCCGCCTCGTTTACAGTCATGTAAACTGCGCCATGCCCGCTTCATGGCCCTCCCTGGAAACAGGTAGTAACTGGTTTTACATGACAAACATGGATAATACGCTTTTGGATAAGAAGCTTTGCGCAAAGCTACGGTACAGTTACGTACTTAAAATGACCAGGTTCTGTGATTGGCTACATTTAACAAAAGCGGCTAGGGTTTAGGACATTGGTTTCTTTGTGGACCGCTGGTTAATTCTATTGTTCTCATTGTTTTAATCAACCAATCACAAAACTTGTTCATCTAGGTAGGTGGCGACCCCAGAGCTATTGCGAGACTAGTTTGCAACTAATCATTGCACAGTGTATTAAACATCGAGCTTAAAATGACGTCGTCGTGAATATCGAGAAACGAATGTTTGCACTCCTAATGCAGCCTTAGAACGAAAGCAGGTTGGAGATCAATCTCTGTCCGATGGAAAGTTTCTATAACAAACCATTCTTGGAAGCACACTCCTTTTGCAACTGGTTTCGGCCTTTTGGATGATCCGTTTTACTCGGCCAATAAACAAACGGCACAATTCAGGCACGATTAATTTCTAAGTTACATACGCAGATTTTTACGAAGGGAATGTACGTTCTCGTAATATAATAGACACTCATGTTATGTATTTTGACTCGGTAATATCCAAATCTATTTTCAGAATTGGAATCGGTTATATATTGGCCCGCGATAAACGTTCAAAAACAAATACACGAGGTCTGGGTCAAACCTGGAAAATCCCGCATGCAGGTCGAGGGGGTTATTGCTGAAACTTCTATAAAAGTGACTTCCGACTGAATGCAAATGCGAGGTAGAATTGATAAATTTAAACAAGACTTACTTGTAAGTTGAAGTTTTGTTGAGATTCCTACTGAAGAAATTTGCAGAAATGATGAAGTCATCCTTTGCCCCACACGCTACTCAAATGTCCACCAAATACCTCCAATATTGTGAGACTGACTCGTCCGTAGACTCTAACGCGTTGCCATACTCACGTGGACTAGTTCATAATTTTCTTCAAATGCTTCGGTAGAATCCCCTCAATCAAAAACTTTACAAAGTAAAAGCCGCGTTACACCAAAACTTTTTTTTCGTGCAACTTCCGTTACAAAAAAACAAAATTCTAAGAGTAAGTAGTGTGGAGTAGTAGTAGGAGTAGTAGGAGTAGTAGGAGTCAAGAATAGTAGGAGGATAAAGAGTAGTAGGGGAGTAAGAGTAGTAGGAGGAGTAAGAGTAGTAGTAGTAAGAGTAGTAGGAGTAAGAGTAGTAGGAGGAGTAAGAGTAGTAGGAGGAGTAAGAGTAGTAGGAGTAGTAAGAGTAGTAGGAGTAAGGAGTAGTAGGAGTAATAAGAGTAGAAGGAGGAGTAAGAGTAGTAGGATTAGGATTAGTAGGAGTAAGAGTAGTAGGAGTAAGAGCTAGTAGGAGGAGTAAGAGTAGTAGGAGTTATAGGAGTAAGAGTAGTAGGAGTAGTAAGAGTAGTAGGCAGGAGTAAGAGTAGAAGGATTAAGAGTAGTAGGAGTAAGAGTAGTAGGAGTAAGAGTAGTAGGAGTAAGAGTAAGTAGGAGTAGGAGTAGTAGGAGTACGAGTAGTAGTAGGAGTAAGAGTAGTAGGAGGAGTAAGAGGTAGTAGGAGGGAGTAAGAGTAAGTAGGAGGAGGAGGAGTAGTTATGAGTAAGGAGTAGTAGGAGTAAGAGTAGTAGGAGGAGTAAGAGTAGTAGGAGTAAGAGTAGTAGGAGTAAGAGTAGTAGGAGGAGTAAGAGTAGTAGGAGGAGTAATAGTAGTAGGAGTTGTAAGAGTAGTAGGAGTAAGAGTAGTAGGAGTAATAAGAGTAGAAGTAGGAGTAAGAGTAGTAGGAGTAGGAGTAGTAGGAGTAAAGAGTAGTAGGAGTAATAGTAGTAGGAGGAGTAAGAGTAGTAGGAGTGGTAGGAGTAAGAGTAGTAGGAGGAGTAAGAGTAAGTAGGAGTAAGAGTAGTAGGAGGAGTAAGAGAAGTCAGGAGTAAGAGTAGTAGGAGTAAGAGTAGTAGGAGTAAAGAGTAGTAAGGAAGTAAGAGGAGTAGGAGTAGTAAAGAGTAAGAGTAGAAGGAGTAAGAGTAGTAGGAGGAGTAAGAGTAGAAGGGAAGTAAGAGTAGTAGGAGTAGAAGTAGTAAGGAGGAGTAAGAGTAGTAGGAGCGAGTTTAAGAGTAGTAGGAGTAGTAAGAGTAGTAGGAGTAAGAGTAGTAGGAGTCATAAGCGTAGAAGGAGGAGTAAGAGTAGTAGGAGTAGGAGTAGTAGGAGTAAGAGTAGTAGGAGAAAGAGTAGTAGGAGGAGTAAGAGGTCTAGTAGGAGTAAGAGTAGTAGGAGGAAGTAAGACGTAGTAGGAGTAAAAAAAAAAAAAAAAAAAAAAAAAAAAGAAAAAAAAATGAAAAAAGAAAAAAGTAAAAAAAAAAAAAAAAAACAAAAAAAAAAAAAAAATAAAAAAAAAAAAAAGAAAAAAAGAAAGAAAAAAAAAAAAAAAGAAAAAAAAAAAAAAAAAAAAAAAAAAAATAAAAAAAAAAAAAAAAAAAATAAAAAAAAAAAAAAAAAAAATGAAAAAAAAAAAAAAAAAGTAAAGTATGAAAAAAAAAAAAAATAGAAAAAAAAATAAAAAAAAAATAAAAAAAAAAAAGTAAAAAAAAAAAAAAAAAAATAAAGAAAAGTAGTAGTATGAGGAGATAAAAAAAAAAAAAAAAAAAAAAAAGAAAAGAAAAATAAAAAAAAGAAATAAAGGAAGTAGTAAAAAAAGTAAAAAGTAAAAGAAAAAAAAAAAAAAAAAAAAAAAAATAAAAAAAAAAAATCAAAAAAAAAAAATAAAAAAAAAGAAAGAAAAAAAAAAAAAAAAAAAAAATAAGTAAAAGGAGTAAAAAAAAAAAAAAAAAAAAAAAATAAAAAAAAAACACAACCACGCTGATTGCGCTTTGGCATCAGTACACACAGCGGACTACGGCCCGACCTCGACTTCTTGCGACCTCCCTACTACTAGCTCTACATCTACTACTTCTCCTCCGACTACGTCTTTCTACCTCTACTTCTTCTACTACCTCTACTACTTCGACCGCTGACACTGCTACTACCTCATTACTAACAGTTCTTCTGTCCTCTACACTTCTTCTACTTCGACTACCTTCGTCGACCGTCTGACTACTTCTTTCTACCGTGCGACGACTCTACCTCGTACGTACTTCTACCTCGACTAGCTTCTTCTACCTCTAACGACTTCTACTACATCTACCACTGCTTCTACGCTCGACGACGACAACCGTCTACTACTTCTTCTACCTCTACGACTGTTGCTACCCTCTACTACTTTGTCTTCTACTACTTCTTGCTACCTCTACTACGTCTTCTTACTGCTACTACTTCTTCTACTGCTTCTACCTCTACGACGTCCTCTACCGTGCTACTACTGCTGTCGACCGCTACGACTGCGTCTACTTCGACCCTACTTCTACCGCTACTACTTCTACCTCGTACACTTCTTCGACCTCTACTACTTCTACCTGCTAGCTAAGTTTCGTACCTCGACGACTTCTTCTACCTCTACTACCTGGCGTCGACCTCTACTGACTTCGTACTACCTCTACTACTTCTACTCTAGCTCCTTCTAGCAGGACCTCTACGCCTTCTTCTACCTCTACGACTTGCTACTTCTACTACTCTACCCGTACTACTGGCTACCTCTACTACTTGCTTGTCTGACCTCTACTACTTCTACTACTTCTACCCAGCGTACTACTTCTTCTACCGTCTACTACGTCGACCTCTACTACTTCTACCCTCACTACTTCGATCTACCTCACGTACTTCTGTTCACCTCTACTACTTCTACTACCCTACTACTTCTACCTCTACTACTTCTACATCTACCTAGCATTCTACCACCTCCTACGCCATTCGTCTACCTCTACTACTTCGACTTCGACTAACGTTGCTACCTCGGACTATCTTCGTACTCTCTTCTGTACTTCGTCTACCTCCTGACCTCCTTCTACCTCGTACGACTTCTTCTACCTCCCGTTCTACCTTCGTACCCTCTACTACTTGATACCTCGACGACTTCTTCTACCTCGACTACTTCGACCTCCCACCCCACAACCCTCACTACCCACCACTACCTCCACTACCCAACCCCAACCCCCCCCACCACCACCTCCACGCCCCACCTGCCCACTACTTCCCACCTCCACCACCCTCTGCCCCAACCCCCACCCCCCAACCTCACTACTTCCACCCAATCTCCCCTACCCCCACTACCCCCCACGTCCCCCACAACCCCCCCCACCCAACCAACCCACCCCCACCCCCACCCCCACCCCCCTCCCAGCCACTCCACACCCACCACTCCCCTCCCCCCCCAACCTCAACTCCCACCCCCCCACCAAACCACCCAACCTCCCCACCCCCACCCCCTACTACCCCACGACCACCCTACACACCACCACCCACCCCCACGTTCCACCCCCCACCACTACTACCCCCACCCAACCCCACACTACCTCTTCAACCTATTACTACTGTCACTACTCTACTACTTCTAGCCTCTACTACTGCTACTACCGCTACTATGCTTCGACCCTCGACTACGTCTACCTCTACCTACATCGACCGTCGACTACTTCTCCGTACTTCTACGACTAGCTACCTCTACTACTTCTTCGACCCCCCTACTACCTCCGACCTCCTACGACTGTCTACCTCCTACCTAACTTCTTCTACACGACGACTTCTACCGCTAACTACTTCTTCTACCTCTATCTACTTCTACCGGACCTCTACTACGTCTACCTCTACTACATCTACTACCGCTACGACTTCTTATACCTCTACTACTGCTACCTTCCTCGACCTTTGCTACCTCTACGACTGTCTTACTTACCTCGATACTTCTTCTACCAGCTACGACGTCGACGACCCTCTACTACTTCGGCGACCGCTACTACTCCTACTACCTCTACCACGTGTCTGCTACCTGCTACGACGTCTGACCGTCTACTAACTTTCTCGACCTCAACTAGCGTCGACGACCCTCTACCTACGGCGACCTCGACTACGTCGACGACCGTCTTCTACTCTACCTCGACTAACGTCGTACCTACCTCTACTACGCTTCTACCGCTACTACTTCTACCGCTACTACGTCGACATCTACGACTTCTACGTCTTCATACTACTTCTACCTCTACTACTTCTTCTACCTCCCTACTACCCCTGACCTCTACTACTTCGTACCTCTACTACTTCTTCGACCTCGACTACTTCTACCTCTATCTACTTCTGTACTACCTCTACTACTTCTACTACCTCTACTACTTCTACCCTACTACTTCTACCACTACTACTCTTCTACCTCTACTACTTCTACCTCTACTACTTCTACCGCTACGACTTCTACCTCAACTACTCTACCGCTACTACTACGACTACCTCTACTACTTCCTCTACCTCTACTACTCTACCTCTACTACTTTCTACCTCTACTACTTCTACCTACCCCTCTACTACTTCTTCTATACACTCGACTACCTTGACTACTCACCTCTACTACTTACTCGACCTACAACTTCTACTACCTCTACTACTCTACCTCTACTACGCGACTACCTCTACTACTCTTCTACCTCGAATACTTCTACCTACTACTACTACCTCTACTACGTTCTACCTCTACTACTACTCTACTATCTCCTACGACTTCTTCTACCTCTACTACTTCTTCTACTTCTACTACTTCTAACTACTACTTCTACTACCTCTACTACTTTCTACTACTACACCTACCGGACGACTCTACCTCGACGACTTCTTCCTACCTCTACGACTCTCGACCTCTACTACTACTACCTCTACTACTGCTACCTCTACTACTCTTCTACCTACTACTACTTCTACGACACCTCTACTACTTCGACCTCTACTACTTACTCTACTACTTCTACCTCCTACGACTCTCTACCTACCTCTACTACTTCTACCGCTACTACTTCTACCTCGCTACTTCTACCTCTACTACTTCACTACCTCTACTAACTTCTATCTACTTCTACCTCTACTACTCTACTAGCTACTACTCTTCCTCTACTACTTCTACCACTACGACGCTACGACTACTTCTACGACTCTACTACTTCTACCTCTACTACTCTTCTACCTCTACTACTACTCTACCTCACTCCTTCTTCTACCTCTACTACTACTTACGCTCTACTACCTCTACTACTTCTACCTCTACACTTCTTCTACTACTCCTCTGACGTCGACCTCGACTACTTCTCTTACCCTCGACTACTTCTTCTACCTCTACTACGGCGACTACTACGACTACTCTACTACTTCTCTACTCCTACCTACTACTTCACCTCTGACTACTTCTTACTCGACTACTTCTACCTCTACTACTCTTCTACCTCTACTACTTCTTACCTCTACTACTTACTACTACTTCTACGACCTCTACTACCGACCTCGACTACTCTACGACTTCTACGACCTCGACTACTTCTTCTTCTACTACTTCTTCTACCCTCTACTACCTGCTACGACTCTTACTACTACTTCTCTACCTCTACTACTTCTACCTCTACGACTCTTCTACCTCTACTACTTCTTACCTCTACACTACTTCTACCTCTACTACTTCTACCTCGACTACTTCTTCTACCTCTACTACTTCTGCTACTACTACCTACTACTTACTCGACTACTCTACTACCTACTCTACCTCTACTACTCCTACTTCTACCTCTACTACTTCTTCTACCTCTACTACTTCGACCTCGACGACTTCCTACCCCTACAACTTCTACTACCTCTACTACTCTACCTCTACGACTACTACCGCACTACTTCTACTACTCTCCTACGCGACTCTACTACTTCTACCTCTACTACTTCTACTACTACTTCTTCTACCTCTACTACTTCTACCTCTACTACTCTTACTCCTACTACGACCTACCTACTACTTCTTACCTACTACTCGTACCGACTACTACTACTACTTCTACTACTACTCTACTACTTACTACCTCTACTCTTACTACTTCTACTACTCTCGACTACTACCGCTCTACTCTACCTACTACTCTTACTACCTCTACTACTTCTACTACTACTTCTACTACTACTACTTCTCTACTACTTCTACCTCTACTACTCCTACCTCCTACTACTCTCTACTCCTACTACTACTTCTACCTCCTTACTACTCTTACCTCTACTACTACTCTACCTCTACTACTTCTACGACGCTCCTACCACTACTACTCTACTCCTACTACTCTTCTACTACTTCTTCTACCTCTACTACTCTACCTCCTACCTCTACTCTACGACTCTACTCTCTACTACTACTACTCTACTCCTCTACTACTTCTTCTACCGCTACTACTCTACCTACTACGCTACCTCTACTACTTCTTACCTCTACTACTTCTACCTACTACTTCTTACTACTCCTACTACTCTACCTCTACGCTTCGCCCTCTACACTTCTACTACCTCTACTACTTCTTCTACCTCTACTACTTCTACCCAACTACTTCTACCTCTACGACCTACTACCTCTACCTCTACTCTACTACTTCTCCTACTACTCTTACTCCTCTACTACTTACACCTGCTACTTCTTCCTCGACGACTTCTACTACCTCTACGACTTCTCTACCTCCTACTACCTTCTACCTCTACACTACTCCTACTACTTCTACCTCTACTACTTACTACCTACTACTCTACTACTTCTTCTACCTCTACTACTTCTACTCTACTACTTCTCTACCTACCGACTACTCATACTCCTCTACTACTACTACTTCTACCTACTACTTCTACCTACTCCTACTACTCTACCTCTACTACGCTTGCCACCTCTACTACTACTCTTACCTCCGACTACTCTTACCCCTCCTACTCTCTACCTCTACGACTACTTCTACCTACTTCTACGCCTCACTCTACTACTCTACTACGACTCTTACTCCTACGACTCTTCTACTACCTTACGACTATCTACCTCTACCTTCTACCTACTACTTCCTACTACCTCTACTACTTCTACTCTCTACTACTCTTACTCCTACTACTACTTCTACTCTTCCTACTACTACCTCTACGTACTTCTTACTCCTACTACTTCTACCGCTACTACTTCCTACTACTCTACCTCTACTACTTACTACCGCTACTACTCTTACTACTCACTACTACTCTTACTCTACTACTTACTTCTACTCTACTTCTTCTACTACCTCTACTACTACTACTTCTACTCCTACTACTCTACCTGCTACTACTCTTACTACCTCCTACTCTACGACTACTACTCTACTACTCTTCTACCTCTACTACTCTTACCTCTACTACCTACTACTACTACTTCTACTACCTCTACTACTCTTCTACGACTACTCTACCTACTACTACTCCTCCTACTACTCTACCTCTACTACTCTACCTCTACTACTCTTCTACCTAAACTACTTCTCTACCTCTACTCTCTACTACTCTTACCCTCCTACTACTTCTACCTCTACTACTCCTACTACTTCTCCTACTACTACTCTACCCTACTACTTCTCTACCCTACTACTCTACCTACTACTTCTACTACTTACTCTACTACTCTTACTACCTCTACTACTCTACCTCTACTACTTCTACTCCTACTACCCTACGACTACTCCTACCTACGACTTACCTCCTACTATTTCTACCTCCTACGACTACTCTACCTCTCTACTACTTCTTACTCTACTACTCCTTCTACCTCCTACTACTCTGCTACTCCTACTACTCTTACTCCTCCTACTACGTCTTACTCCTCTACTACGACTTCTACTACCTTACGACTCTTACTACCTTAATACTACTCTACTACTCCCTACTACTCTTCTACCTACTACTACTTACCTCCTACTACTCTTACTACCTCTACTACTCTCTACTCCTACTACTCTTACTACTCTACCGTACTACTTCTACCCTCTACTACTTCTACCCTACTACTCGACCTACTACTCTTACTCCTACTACTCTACCTCTACTACTCCTACCTACTACTCTTACTACTTCTACCTACTACTCTTACTCCTACTACTACTTCTACCTACTACTCTTACTCTACTACTTCCTACTACCCTACTACTCACCTACTACCTACTTCTACTACTCGTACGACTTACTCCTACTACTACTTCCTCCTACTACTCTTCTACCTCTACTACTCCTACACTCCTACTACTCTTACCTACTACTCTTCTACCCTACTACTCTTACTACTCTACTCTACTACTACTACCTCTACTACTCCTACTACCTACTACTACTTCTACCTCCTACTACTCTACTACTACTCTTACTCTACTACTCTTACAACCCTAACTACTTACTCTACCTACTACTCCTACCACCTCTACTACTTACTCCTACTACGTCTTACTACCTCCTACTACTTCTTACTCTCTACTACTCTTACCTCCTACTACTACTACTCCTACTACTCCTTCTACTCTACTACCTACTCTACTACTCTCTACTACTACTCTCTACTCTACTACTCTTACTCCTACCTCTACTACTTACTATACTACTCTACTACTTCTACTACGTCCTACTCTACGACTCCTCCTACTACTCCGGACTCTACTACTACTACTACCTCTACTACTCTTACCCTACTACTCTTACCCTACTACTACTCTACTCTACTACCTTACTTACTCTACTCCTTACTCCTACTACTCTCTACTACTACTCCTACCACTCGACTCCTACTACTTAAATACTTCTTCTACCTCTACTAACTCTACTCTACCCTACTACTCTTACTCCTCCTACTACTCTACCTCCTACTACTCTTCTACCTCTACTCTTCTACTACTCTTACTCCTACTACTCTTCTACTCCTACTACTCTTACTCCTCTTACTACCTCCTACTACTCTACTCCACTACTTACTACCACTCTCCTGCTACGACTTCTCTCCTACTACTTACTCTTACTCTACTACTCTTACTACCTCCTACTACTCTTACTACTACTACTCTTACTCCTACTACTTACTACCTCTACTACTCTTACCTCCTACTACTCTTACTACTCTTACTACTCCTACTACTCTTCTACCTCCTACTCTTCTACTCCTACTACTCTTACTACACCTTACTACTCTTACTCCTCCTACTACTCTACCTCCTACTACTCTTACTCCTACTACTACTCTTACTCCTCCTACTACTCTTACTACCTCTACTACTCTACTACACTTCCTCCTCTACTACTTACTACCGCTACTACTCTCCTACTACTCTTCTACCCTACTACTTTTACTCCTACTTCTTACTCCTCTCTACTACTCTTACCTCTACTACTCACTCCTACCTCGCTACTTCTTGATACCGCTACTACTTCTACCTTACTACCTACTCTACTACTTACTTCTACTACTTCTTACTACCTCTACTCTTATTCCTCCTACTACTCTTACTACTCCTACTACTCTTTCTCCTCTACTACTCTTACTCCTACTACTCGTACTCCTACTACTACTCTTACTCCTACTCTTACTACCTACTACTTACTCTACTACTACTTCTACTACTTCTCCTACTACTCTTACTACTACCTTACTCCTACTACTACTACTCCTACTACTCTTACTACTACTTACTTACTCTACTACTACTACCTCCTACTACTCTTACTCCTACTACTCTTCTACTACGCTACTTACTACTCTTACCTCTACTACTCTTACTCCTCCTACTACTCTTACTCCTCCTACTACTCTTACTCCTACTACTCTACTCCTCCTACTACTCTTACTCCTACTACTCTTACTACCGCCTACTACTCTTACTCCTACTACTCTTACTCCTACTACCTTCTACTACTCCCTACTACTACTCCTACTACTCTACTCCTACTACTTCTACCTCCTACTACTCCTACTACTACTACCCTCCTACTCTTACTCCTACTACTCTCGTACTCCTACTACTACTCCTACCAACTACTTACCTACTACTACTCTACCTCCCTACTTCTTACTCCTACTACTCTTACTTCCTACTACTCTTACTCCTCCTACTACTCTTACTCCACTACTACTCTTACTCTACTACTCTTACCACTCTACTCCTACTATTCTACTCCTACTACTCTTACTCCACCTTACTACTTACTCCTACTACTCCAACTACCACTCCCTACTCTTACTCCTACTACTCTTACTCCTCCTACTACTCTTATTCCTACTACTACACCTCTACTCCAAACTCTTACTCCTACTACTCTTACTACTCCACTACTACTCCTCCTCCTACTACTCTTACTCCACCTACTCCTACACCTCCTACTACTTCTTACTCCTACTACTCTACTCCTACTACTACTCTACTCCCTCCTACTACTACCTACTCCTACATCCACTTACTCCACCTACTACTACTTCCTACTACTCCTACTCACTCCCACTTACCTCCTAATACTCCACTACTCTTACTCCTCCTACTACTCTTACTCCTACTTCTCTTACTCCTACCTACTCTTACTCCTACTACTCTCTTCCTACTACAACTACTCCTACTACTACTACTCCACCTACTACTCTTACTCCGACTACTCTTACTCCTACTACTACACTACTTACTCCTACTACTCTTACTACCTCCTACTACTCCTACTACTCTTACTACCTACTACTCTCCACTACTCCACTACTACTCTTACTCCTACTACTCTTACTCCTCCTCCTACTCCTACTACTACTCTTACTACTACTACTACTACTCTTACTCCTACTACTCTTACTACTCCTACTACTCTTACAACTCCTACTACTCTACTCCTCCTACTACCTCTTACTCCTCCTACTACTCTTACTCCTACTACTCTTACTCCTCCTACTACTCTTACTCCTCCTACTACTCTTACTCCTACTACTACTCTTACTCCTCCTACTACTCTTACTCCTACTACTCTTACTCCTCCTACTACTACTCCTCCTACTACTCTTACTCCTCCTACTACTACTCTTACTCCTACTACTCTTACTCCTCCTACTACTCTTACTCCTACTACTCCTACTACTCTTACCCCTACTACTCTTACTCCTCCTACTACTCTTACTCCTACTACTCTTACTCCTCCTACTACTCTTACTCCTCCTACTACTCTTACTCCTACTACTCTTACTACTCCTACTACTACTCCTACTACTCTTACTCCTCCTACTACTCTTACTCCTCCTACTACTCTTACTCCTACTACTACTACTACTCCTACTCCTCCTACTACTCTTACTCCTACTACTCTTACTCCTCCTACTACTCCTACTACTCTTACTACTCCTACTACTCTTACTCCTCCTACTACTCTTACTCCTCCTACTACTCTTACTCCTACTACTCTTACTCCTCCTACTACTCTTACTACTCCTACTACTCTTACTCCTACTACTCTTACTCCTCCTACTACTCTTACTACTCCTACTACTCTAACTCCTACTACTCTTACTACTCCTACTACTCTTACTCCTACTACTCTTACTCCTCCTACTACTCTTACTCCTACTACTCTTACTACTACTCCTACTCTTACTCCTACTACTCTTACTCCTCCTACTACTCTTACTCCTACTACTCCTACTACTCTTACTCCTCCTACTACTCTTACTCCTACTACACTTACTCCTACTACTCTTACTCCTACTCCTCCTACTACTCTTACTCCTCCTACTACTCTTACTCCTACTACTCTTACTCCTACTACTACTCTACTACTACTCCTACTACTCTTACTCCTCCTACTACTCTTACTCCTCCTACTACTATTACTCCTACTACTACTCTTACTCCTCCTACTACTCTTCCTCCTCCTACTCCTCTTACTCCTACTCCTACTCGTACTCCTCCTACTACTCTTACTCCTACTACTCTTACTCCTCCTACTACTCCTACTACTCCTACTACTCCTACTACTACTCCTACTACTCTTACTCCTCCTACTACTCTTACTCCTACTACTACTACTCCTCCTACTACTCTTACTCCTACTACTCTTACTCTTACTCCTCCTACTACTCTTACTACTACTACTCTTACTCCTACTACTCTTACTCCTCCTACTACTCTTACTACTCCTACTACTCTTACTCCTACTACTCTTACTACTCCTACTACTCTTACTCCTCCTACTACTCTTACTCCTACTACTCTTACTACTCCTACTACTCTTACTCCTACTACTCTTACTCCTACTACTCTTACTACTCCTACTACTCTTACTACTCCTACTACTCCTCCTACTACTCTTACTCCTCCTACTACTCTTACTCCTCCTACTACTCTTAATCCTACTACTCTTACTCCTACTACTCCTACTACTCTTACTCCTCCTACTACTCTTACTCCTACTACTAATCTTACTCCTACTACTCCTACTACTTACTCCTCCTACTACTCTTACTCCTACTACTCTTACTCCTCCTACTACTCTTACTCCTACTACTCTTACTCCTACAACTCTTACTCCTCCTACTACTCTTACTCCTACTACTCCTACTACTCTTACTCCTCCTACTACTCTTACTCCTACTACTCTTACTCCTCCTACTACTCTTACTCCTACTACTCTTACTCCTACTACTCTTACTCCTCCTACTACTCTTACTCCTACTACTCCTACTACTCTTACTCCTCCTACTACTCTTACTACTCCTACTACTCTTACTCCTACTACTCTTACTCCTCCTACTACTCTTACTACTCCTACTACTACTCCTACTACTCTTACTCCTCCTACTACTCTTACTACTCCTACTACTACTCCTACTACTACTCCTCCTACTACTCTTACTCCTCCTACTACTCTTACTCCTACTACTCTTACTCCTACTACTACTCTTACTCCTCCTACTACTCTTACTCCTACTACTACTCTTACTCCACCTACTACTCTTACTCCTACTACTCTTACTCCTACTACTACTCCTACTACTCTTACTCCTACTACTCTTACTCCTACTACTCTTACTCCTCCAACTACTCTTACTCCTACTACTCCTACTACTCGTACTCCTACTACTCTTACTCCTCCTACTACTCTTACTCCTACTACTCTTACTCCTCCTACTACTCCTCCTACTACTCTTACTCCTACTACTCTTACTACTCCTACTACTACTCCTACTACTCTTACTCCTCCTACTACTCTTACTCCTACTACTACTACTCTTACTCCTACTACTACTCTTACTCCTACTACTCTTACTCCTACTACTCTTACTCCTCCTACTACTCCTCCTACTACTCTTACTACTCCTACTACTACTCCTACTACTCTTACTCCTCCTACTACTCTTACTCCTCCTACTACTCTTACTCCTACTACTACTCTTACTCCTCCTACTACTCCTCCTACTACTCTTACTCCTACTACTCTTCTACTCCTACTACTACTACTACTCTTACTCCTCCTACTACTCTTACTCCTCCTACTACTCTTACTACTCTAACTACTCTTACTCCTCCTACTACTCTTACTCCTACTAACTCTTACTCCTCCTACTACTCTTACTCCTACTACTCTTACTCCTACTACTCTTACTCCTCCTACTACTCTTACTACTCCTACTACTCTTACTCCTACTACTCTTACTCCTCCGACTACTCTTACTACTCCTACTACTCTTACTCCTCCTACTACTCTTACTCCTACTACTCTTACTCCTACTACTACTCTTACTCCTACTCCTCCTACTACTCTTACTCCTCCTACTACTCTTACTCCTACTACTCTTACTCCTACTACTCTTACTACTTACTCCTCCTACTACTCTTACTCCTCCTACTACTCTTACTCCTACTACTCTTACTCCTACTACTCTTACTCCTCCTACTACTCTTACTCCTCCTACTACTCTTACTCCTACTACTCTTACTCCTCCTACTACTCTTACTCCTACTACTCTTACTACTCCTACTACTCTTACTCCTCCTACTACTCTTACTCCTCCTACTACTCTTACTCCTCCTACTACTACTCTACTACTCTTACTCCTACTACTCTTACTCCTCCTACTACTCTTACTACTACTACTCTTACTCCTACTACTCTTACTCCTCCTACTACTCTTACTACTCCTACTACTCTTACTCCTACTACTCTTACTCCTCCTACTACTCTTACTCCTCCTACTACTCTTACTCTACTCCTACTACTCTTACTCCTCCTACTACTCTTACTACTCCTACTACTCTTACTCCTACTACTCTTACTCCTACTACTCTTACTCCTCCTACTACTCTTACTACTCCTACTACTCTTACTCCTACTACTCTTACTACTCCTACTACTCTTACTCCTCCTACTACTCTTACTCCTACTACTCTTACTCCTCCTACTACTCTTACTCCTACTACTCTTACTCCTACTACTCTTACTCCTCCTACTACTCTTACTCCTACTACTCCTACTACTCTTACTCCTACTACTCTTACTACTCCTACTACTCTTACTCCTACTACTCTTACTCCTCCTACTACTCCTCCTACTACTCTTACTCCTACTACTCTTACTACTCCTACTACTCTTACTCCTACGACTCTTACTCCTCCTACTACTCTTACTCCTCCTACTACTCTTACTCCTACTACTACTCTTACTCCTCCTACTACTCTTACTCCTACTACTCTTACTCCTACTACTCTACTCCTCCTACTACTCTTACTACTCTACTACTCTACTACTACTCCTACTACTCTTACTCCTACTACTACTCTTACTCCTCCTACTACTCTTACTCCTACTACTCTTACTCCTCTACTACTCCTCCTACTACTCTTACTCCTACTACTCTTACTCTACTACTCCTACTACTACTACTACTCTTACTCCTCCTACTACTCTTACTCCTCCTACTACTCTTACTCCTACTACTACTCTTACTCCTCCTACTACTCTTACTCCTACTACTCTTACTCCTCCTACTACTACTCCTACTACTCTTACTCCTACTACTCTTACTCCACCTACTACTCTTACTCCTACTACTCTTACTCCTACTACTCTTACTCCTACTACTCTTACTACTCCTACTACTCTTACTCCTCCTACTACTCTTACTCCTACTACTCTTACTCCTACTACTCTTACTCCTACTCCTCCTACTACTCTTACTCCTCCTACTACTACTCCTACTACTCTTACTCCTACTACTCTTACTACTACTCCTCCTACTACTCTTACTCCTCCTACTACTCTTACTCCTACTACTCTTACTCCTCTACTACTCTTACTCCTCCTACTACTCTTACTCCTCCTACTACTCTTACTCCTACTACTCTTACTCCTCCTACTACTCTTACTCCTACTACTCCTACTACTCCTACTACTCTTACTCCTACTACTCTTACTACTCCTACTACTCTTACTCCTCCTACTCCTCCTACTACTCTTACTCCTACTACTCTTACTCCTCCTACTCACTCCTACTACTACTACTCCTACTACTCTTACTCCTCCTACTACTCTTACTCCTCCTACTACTCTTACTCCTACTACTACTCTTACTCCTCCTACTACTCTTACTCCTACTACTCTTACTCCTCCTACTACTCCTCCTACTACTCTTACTACTCCTACTACTACTCCTACTACTCTTACTCCTCCTACTACTCATACTCCTCCTACTACTCGTACTCCTACTACTCATACTCCTCCTACTACTCCTCCTACTACTCTTACTCCTACTACTCTTACTACTCCTACTACTACTACTACTCTTACTCCTCCTACTACTCGTACTCCTCCTACTACTCGTACTACTCCTACTACTCCTCCTCCTACTACTCTTACTCCTACTACTCTTACTCCTCCTACTACTACTCCTACTACTCTTACTCCTACTACTCCTACTCCTCCTACTACTCTTACTACTCCTACTACTCTTACTCCTACTACTCTTACTCCTCCTACTACTCTTACTACTCCTACTACTCTTACTCCTCCTACTACTCTTACTCCTACTACTCTTACTCC
This sequence comes from Chrysogorgia sp. JL179-B06, assembly GCA_035772405.1. NCBI lineage: Eukaryota > Metazoa > Cnidaria > Anthozoa > Scleralcyonacea > Chrysogorgiidae > Chrysogorgia > Chrysogorgia sp. JL179-B06. The sequence goes on from JAYKKM010000171.1 coordinate 49,737, forward strand.
TACTACTCTTACTCCTACTCCTCCTACTACTCTTACTCCTCCTACTACTCTTACTCCTACTACTCTTACTCCTACTACTCTAACTACTACTCCTCCTACTACTCTTACTCCTCCTACTACTCTTACTCCTACTACTCTTACTCCTAACTACTCTTACTCCTCCTACTACTCTTACTCCTCCTACTACTCTTACTCCTACTACTCTTACTCCTCCTACTACTTTACTCCTACTACTCTTACTACTCCTACTACTCTTACTCCTCCTACTACTCTTACTCCTCCTACTACTCTTACTCCTACTACTCTTACTCCTACTACTCTTACTCCTACTACTCTTACTCCTCCTACTACTCTTACTCCTACTACTCTTACTCCTACTACTCTTACTCCTCCTACTACTCTTACTCCTACTACTCTTACTCCTACTACTCTACTACTCCTACTACTCTTACTCCTCCTACTACTCTTACTCCTACTACTCTTACTCCTACTACTCTTACTCCTCCTACTACTCTTACTCCTCCTACTACTCTTACTCCTCCTACTACTCTTACTACTCCTACTACTCTTACTCCTCCTACTACTCTTACTACTCCTACTACTCTTACTCCTCCTACTACTCTTACTCCTCCTACTACTCTTACTCCTACTACTCTTACTCCTACTACTCTTACTCCTCCTACTACTCTTACTACTCCTACTACTCTTACTCCTACTACTCTTACTCCTACTACTCTTACTCCTCCTACTACTCTTACTCCTACTACTCTTACTCCTCCTACTACTCTTACTCCTACTACTCTTACTCCTACTACTCTTACTCCTCCTACTACTCTTACTCCTACTACTACTACTACTCCTACTACTCTTACTCCTACTACTCTTACTCCTACTACTCTTACTCCTCCTACTACTCTTACTACTCCTACTACTCTTACTCCTACTACTCTTACTACTCCTACTACTCTTACTCCTACTACTCTTACTCCTCCTACTACTCTTACTCCTCCTACTACTCTTACTCCTACTACTCTTACTCCTCCTACTACTCTTACTCTACTACTCCTACTACTCTTACTCCTCCTACTACTCTTACTACTCCTACTACTCTTACTCCTCCTACTACTCTTACTCCTCCTACTACTCTTACTCCTACTACTCTTACTCCTACTACTCTTACTCCTCCTACTACTCTTACTACTCCTACTACTCTTACTCCTACTACTCTTACTACTCCTACTACTCTTACTCCTCCTACTACTCTTACTCCTACTACTCTTACTCCTCCTACTACTCTTACTCCTACTACTCTTACTCCTACTACTCTTACTCCTCCTACTACTCTTACTCCTACTACTCTTACTACTCCTACTACTCTTACTCCTACTACTCTTACTCCTACTACTCTTACTCCTCCTACTACTCTTACTACTCCTACTACTCTTACTCCTACTACTCTTACTACTCCTACAACTCTTACTCCTCCTACTACTCTTACTCCTACTACTCTTACTACTCCTACTACTCTTACTCCTACTACTCTTACTCCTACTACTCTTACTCCTCCTACTACTCTTACTCCTACTACTCCTACTACACTTACTCCTCCTACTACTCTTACTCCTACTACTCTTACTCCTACTACTCTTACTCCTCCTACTACTCTTACTCCTCCTACTCTACTCTTATTACTCCTACTACTCTTACTCCTACTACTCTTACTCCTACTACTCTTACTCCTCCTACTACTCTTACTCCTCCTACTACTCTTACTCCTCCTACTACTCTTACTCCTACTACTCTTACTCCTACTACTCTTACTCCTCCTACTACTCTTACTCCTACTACTACTACTACTCTTACTCCTCCTACTACTCTTACTCCTACTACTCTTACTCCTACTACTCCTACTCCTACTACTCTTACTCCTCTACTCTTACTCCTACTACTCTTATTACTCCTACTACTCTTACTCCTACTACTCTTACTACTCCTACTACTCTTACTCCTCCTACTACTCTTACTCCTACTACTCTTACTCCTACTACTCTTACTCCTACTACTCTTACTCCTCCTACTACTCTTACTCCTACTACTCTTACTCCTACTACTCTTACTCCTCCTACTACTCTTACTCCTCCTACTACTCTTACTCCTCCTACTACTCTTACTCCTCCTACTCTTACTCCTACTACTCTTACTCCTCCTACTACTCTTACTCCTCCTACTACTACTCCTACTACTCTTACTCCTACTACTCTTACTCCTCCTACTACTCTTACTCCTACTACTCTTACTCCTCCTATTACTCTTACTACTCCTACTACTCTTACTCCTCCTACTACTCTTACTCCTACTACTCTTACTCCTACTACTCTTACTCCTCCTACTACTCTTACTCCTCCTACTACTCTTACTCCTCCTACTACTCTTACTCCTCCTACTACTCTTACTACTCCTACTACTCTTACTCCTACTACTCTTACTACTCCTACTACTCTTACTCCTCCTACTACTCTTACTCCTACTACTCTTACTCCTACTACTCTTACTCCTACTACTCTTACTCCTACTCTACTCCTACTACTCTTACTACTCCTACTACTCTTACTCCTACTACTCTTACTCCTCCTACTACTCTTACTCCTACTACTCTTACTCCTCCTACTACTCTTACTCCTACTACTCTTACTCCTACTACTCTTACTCCTACTACTCTTACTCCTCCTACTACTCTTACTACTCCTACTACTCTTACTCCTACTACTCTTACTACTCCTACTACTCTTACTCCTCCTACTACTCTTACTCCTCCTACTACTCTTACTCCTACTACTCTTACTCCTACTACTCTTACTCCTCCTACTACTCTTACTCCTACTACTCTTACTCCTACTACTCCTACTCCTACTACTCTTACTCCTACTACTCTTACTCCTACTACTCTTACTCCTACTACTCTTACTCCTACTACTCTTACTCCTCCTACTACTCTTACTCCTACTACTCTTACTCCTCCTACTACTCTTACTCCTACTACTCTTACTCCTACTACTCTTACTCCTCCTACTACTCTTACTCCTACTACTCTTACTCCTACTACTCCTACTCCTACTACTCTTACTCCTCCTTCTACTCTTATTACTCCTACTACTCTTACTCCTACTACTCTTACTACTCCTACTACTCTTACTCCTCCTACTACTCTTACTCCTCCAACTACTCTTACTCCTACTACTCTTACTCCTACTACTCTTACTCCTCCTACTACTCTTACTCCTACTACTCTTACTCCTACTACTCCTACTCCTCCTACTACTCTTACTCCTCCTACTACTCTTACTCCTCCTACTACTCTTACTCCTACTACTCTTACTCCTACTACTCTTACTCCTACTACTCTCTTACTCCTACTACTCTTACTCCTACTACTCTTACTCCTACTACTCTTACTCCTACTACTCTTACTCCTCCTACTACTCTTACTCCTACTACTCTTACTCCTACTACTCCTACTACTCTTACTCCTCCTATTACTCTTACTCCTACTACTCTTACTCCTACTACTCCTACTCCTACTACTCTTACTCCTCCTTCTACTCTTATTACTCCTACTACTCTTACTCCTACTACTCTTACTACTCCTACTACTCTTACTCCTCCTACTCCCTACTACTCTTACTCCTCCTACTACTCTTATCCTCCTACTACTCTTACTCCTACTACTCTTACTCCTACTACTCTTACTCCTCCTACTACTCTTACTCCTACTACTCTTACTCCTCCTACTATTCTTACTCCTACTACTCCTACTACTCCTACTACTACTCCTCCTACTACTCTTAGAATTTTGTTTTTTTGTTACGAAGTTGCACGAAAAAAAGTTAGGTGTAACGCGGCTTTTACTTGTAAAGTTTGATTGAGATTCTACCGAAGCATTTGAAGAAATTATGAACTAGTCACGTGAGATGGCAAGGCGTAGAGTTAGGACGAGCCAGTCTCACAATATTGGAGGTATTTGGTGGACATAGAGTAGCGTGTGGGGCAAAGGATGACTTCCTCATTTCTGCAAATTCTTCAGTAGAATCTCAATCAAACTTCAACTTACAAGTAAGTCTTGTTTAATTTATCAATTCTACCTCGCATTTGCATTCAGTCGGAAGTCACATTACTAGAAGTTCCGCAATAACCCCCTCGCCTGCATGCGGGATTTTCCAGGTTTGACCCAGACCTCGTGTATTTGTTTTTGAACGTTATCGCGGCCAATATATTTAACCGATTCCAATTCTGAAAATAGATTTGGAATTACCGAGTCAAAATACATAACATGAGTGTCTATTATATTACGAGAACGTACATACCCTTCGTAAAAATCTGCTTATGTAACTTAGAAATTAATCGGCCTGATTGTGCCGTTTGTTTATTGGCCGAGTAAAACGGATCATCCAAAAGGCGAAACCAGTAGCAAAGGAGTGTGCTTCCAAGAATGGTTTGTTATAGAACTTTCCAAAGACAGAGATTGATCTCCAACCAGCTGTTCTAAGCTGCACTAGGAGTGCAAACATCGTTCTCGATATACACGACGACGTCTTTTAAGGCGATGTTTAATACACTGTGCAATGTTTCGTGCAACTTGTCTCGCAATAGCTCTGGGGTCGCCACCTACCTAGATGAACAAGTTTTGTGATTGGTTGATTAAAACAATAGAACAATAGAATTAACCACGGTCCACAAAGAAACCAATGTCCTAACCCTAACCGCTTTTGTTAAATGTAGCCAATCACAGAACCTGTTCATTTTAAGTACGTACTTACCGTAGCTTTGCGCAAAGCTTCTTATCCAAAAGCGTATTATCCATGTTTGTCATGTAAACCAGTACTACCTGTTTCCAGGGGGGCATGAAGCGGGCATGCGCATTTACATGACTGTAAACGAGGCGGATTCTTCTTTATTTCTGATGCGTAGTAGGAGTAGCAGCAGGAGTAAGAGGAGAAGTTGCACTAGCCATGTTTTGTCCGCATTTACCCATAATTCGTGCAGCCATAACAAAAGGAATAGCCATTTGCAATAATTTGTGAGTCAAATTTGGTTTGTTTGTCCGCATTTTGATCTACAGTGTGTATAAAAAAAACTGAACCCTTAGAAAAACGGTCTTATAATCCTGGGAAATTAAAAACACGGTCTTAATACACCTGGGAAATTAAGATAACTTGTAAACGTATGAAGGAGCACAACTGCAAAGAAACGTTGATATATCTAACATGTTTCTTTGTTGTTACTTGTAATGAAGGAGCACAACTGCAAAGAAACGTTGATATATCTAACATGTTTCTTTGTTGTTACTTGTAATCACAAGTTATCTTAATTTCTCAGGTATATTAAGACCGTGTTTTTAATTTCCCAGTATGTTTCAGTATCTTAATTAGCCTTTAGGACTTCGTTTGTGTGTCAGAAATTCAAAAGAACTTTGCTTCCTAACGAGGTTATAAAGGCTAATTTAAATGAGCATAAAATAATATTTTAAATGGCAGCCATTACGAAATCAAAGAGAGGTCTATAATTATCCTAAATCCCATTGACATTCTAATAACCATTACCTCTTACGTTTACGACCTATTGAGTGCATTTTGATGGCAATTTTCAAAACGACTGGAGCTAATTGCTGCAAAGGAATTTCAATGACGTCTTTTCATTGTCCTATAACGGAAGTTTCAGCATTGAAGCGGTACTGGATAAATACCGAGAACAGAGGAATCCTGAGGGCCGAAGACCCCTATTTCCCCCGGAATAATCCAAAAACCGCCGCCAGATTATTGAAAATGCTCTTTTGTTCTTAGCAGGTTTCTTCCTTAGATAAAACCCGCGGAAGAACAAAGAAAACCGATTTCGTCGTAAATATGTAAAAGTTGTATTAATTGAGCGCTAACTGCAAAGGTATAATACAAGAAAATAACTAATAAAGGCAGCAAGTAAAGATAGGAAATTGTACATGTTGGTATTTAATTCGCACTTAAAAACTATATCCTGTTATATTAATATCCCTGCATTATATACTGGATTACACGAAACATGATCGACGAAGCTCAGTGCATAATGAAATTGTCCAAACTGAAAATTGTCCAAACTGAAAGTTTTTTGAAAATCAAGCTCACTTTTTTGGTGCAATGTGGTTGTGGTATCCACCAACCATGCTTTCAAAAAGGAGGGAAAACGTTTGTCCCACACGACGAGACACCAACCACTGCGTGAGAAAACGTGGTATCCATCCGGCGTAATCGTTGTTTATTAAACCGAACAACGTGCAGGCGTTTTCTGGATCTTTCTCGTCAGGAATTGCAATGTAAATATTCCCACCATTTGTTGCTGTCACAGCATTACCCTGGTTGGGTGGTCTGGAAGGATGCGAGGCATTCACGCTGCCGTTATAGATGGCCCGCTTCCCACACCACTCTATCTCTTTTTCCGGAGGGGAAAACACGATAAACTCTCGATCGCTTAATGGCCACGAGTACTGGGTTGTGATTGCCATAATATGCCCTCCATTGTCAGGAAACGCTTCCAAAACCTGGGTCGACCGAGCCTTGTCCCATTTCGACCTATATTCTGCGTTGCTTGCAGAGATAACCTGTGAATATTGCTCTGCGGACAACGGCATCTTGTATTCGTACAACACTTTCAAAGGTATCTCCTCGTCAGGAAAGGACTTCACCCGAAAGGTCGAAATCTCATCTTTATGCACAACTTGCCAGCCGCCCTTTTCCAAGTCATCTTTGTACCAGCGAGCTCTGGCCAGTTGCTCGTCGTACGAAAACCCGTAGGTCTTGAATGATTCTGCCATATTTCACAAAAGGTGTAAACGTCCGCGATTAACGTCATATACGTAGCCTGCAGTTTACGCGATATATAAACAACACCAAGAAACACTTTACTTCACAATATTTGCACGACAATAACGTTCTTTGTCTATTTTCTATCACTCAATGTCAAAAATTAATGGGAGCGACCGCATTCGCAGAACAAAAATGGCGGCCTTCAATTTACAAAAAGACGATAAACAAAGCCACATTTCTCTCAAACTAAAAAGATTAGAAGAAAACTAATACCCATTCCGAAGTAAGGCGACAAAGAAGTTAAGAACTTTATTTAAGCAACACTTGTTTTGGTAGTGGAGTATCCCTTTAACATTATTAAAAAAATTAAAGCAAAACTGATTCCGGTTCAGAAAGCAGACGAGCAAACGGAAAGAGGAAACGAGACTTATTTCTATTTTAGCAATCGCATCAAAAGTTTTCGAACGACAGGTTTCTAATTCGTACGCTGAGATTTTACTAGTATTATGACAATATCCGTCACAAACCCTAAAAGGGTCCACAAATTTACTTTTCTCGGCCTATAAACCTCCAGATTTTCAATTTTATTACTCTTTCAAAATGTAAAATGGGACAGATCTCTCAGATGGGTTATCTAGAAAGTATACTTTAAAATAAGGTTTCCGCGGAAAGACTGAAAACTAGTTGTCGAAAGCGCGCGGTGATGCCTGCGAAGGAGGCTAAGTACGAAGGTTAGTATAAGGGTTGATTTTGGGTTATTTTTCAAACCTTTATATTAACCCTCATACTATTCGTGTTTACTATTGAGCAGATTCACCTTGAAATGGCAAGTTGACCACAAGTCCATTTTCGTTTGAAAGGCTTTCTGTCCACACAACTTTTTCTAATCATTTTCGTCATCCAAAATACCCGATTAAGCATGCGATCACATGTCATCATTTTCGGAAAGTTCCGTTTTCAAACGAACACGGATTTGTATGGACTAACACCACTCAAAATTACGGCTGACCACCGACCGACTCGTACGTACTTCATCTTATGGATCCACATACAGCTAAAAATCGCACAATTTGTTACAGCGTGAACAATGCTGTTGAATTAACAATGTTTTCATCAAACATTGTTTAAAAAACAACAAAGACAATAATAGAAAAAGCATGTTCGCTATTGTTATCATTGTTAACAAGTTGTATCATTGTTAACAAGTTGTAACCTTTTTAACAAGTTGTAACAGTATTGATGGCTGAACAATGTTGTAACAACATTGTCATCATGGCTGAACAACCTTGTTGACAACATTGTTCAGTTTACAGTTGATAGCACAACGTCGACAACTTGCATGCCACACGTTGTGCGTTTTTACGCGTGTACATCCCCATACGATGAAGTTCTTAACTTCTTACCAACCGACATTTGTGATTTGACCGCCAGAAATCAGTATACAAAAGCTTTGGGATCTAAGTTACCGTGGGGCTTTTCGATTCAAGTCAAAAGCACGTGACGAACGAACGTTTATGGCCCTGTGTAGTGATATAAAGTAAAGGAAAGATTTTTTTAAAGAAAAATAATAGTTGCCACCCAAATTCACGACCGACTGCTCATGATGATCGTCTTTGAAGATTTCGAGTGCTGGGCCTAAATCGTGAAATAACCGTCTGACAAAAGCAAAACACAAGATAAGAACTTTGATGTAATATACGAACGAGTTGAGTATTTCATCAGGGGATCCAAACACGAGAAAATATGATGAAAACACGAGCGCGAGTGTTTTTATTGTTTCCCCTAATGAAACACGATAAACGAGTTGTTTATATGGCTTCTCAATCGAACACGGATTTAATTGGATGTTTACTTAAAACGCATTTGAGAAGTGTAAAATGTATTCAGAAAATTAACACTCTGTTCAGATTCATAACTATCCCGAATTCAAAACATAGTCCAACCCTAAACCTAATTCTAACCCTCAACGTAATACTAACCCTAACTCTTACAATAATGCTTTATTTTAGAAATAACAGCTGATTTTAATTTGGAATTTTACTACCGATAATCTAACTAGTCATAAAGTAACTGCAAGGGGGGCCGGAGGGGAAATGCACCCTGTTATACATCTATGTCAATCCTTCAAACAGACCAATCGTCATTTTCTCCATAAACTAAATCCAATAAATTAGTCATATCTTCATAGATTAACTCTATTACAGAATCATCCTCAGAGAAACATGAAGAGATAATTTTCACGATTATCTCACACTGCTGACGTTTTTTATTTAAAAATATTTTTGAAATTTTTGTTGACTTTGGCAGTGTAAGATAATTTTGCTTCTAAAATTATAAATTTTATTGCTTATTTTGAATTTATTTATATTTTAAATGTTACTTTTAAGAAAATTGTATAGTAATTATAGTATGAGTGCAAATTGGCTATATTTGAAATACTTAATGGCCCACCCGAATTGATGAAAATAATTTCATGCCCATACAAATTCCCTCCGCAGCCCACCCTTGCAGTTACTTTTTGACCAGTCCCTAATTTCGAGATTTATATGAAACTCCACCCGAACCTTGGCACTGCGACCTTAAAAACACGGAGCGAGCGCATAAAGAGGCTGAGGATAGCGTGTGATAAATTTGAAAGATTTTAGCTGGAGAAAATTTATATAAAAATCTTATTCGATGTGTTCTGAAAGGTTGATCAAAGTAAACAGTTAAACATAACTCATAAGTGCTAGAAACACTTTGAAAACAAATCTTTCACGATAGCGTGAATAGCAACCTGCACAATAGACTAAGACCTCGTTATTGTCATGCTATTGTGAAGCGTTTCTTTGTGTAGTGTTTCTATCACTCAATGACGTCAAAAATTAATGGGAGCGACCACATTCTCCCGCGATCAGAACAAAAATGGCGGCTTTCAATTTACCAAAAAGACGATAAACAAAGTTAATTTTCTCTCAAACTAAAACGATTAGAAGATAACTAATACCATTTTCATGTAAGGCATTGTTTTTGGGGTGGAGTGTCACTTTAAGAAGCCGACTTGTCAAAGTTGCACAGCTCCTTAATCGACCTTCGGTGAATTACTGAAAGAAACGAAACCTTGTGTCTACTGTCGAGTTCGTATTTTGAGTCTTGTTTACCGTTAATTAAAGTGCCAATGAATCGGAATTATTAAAGTGCCTATGCAATGAAAAATTCAGTTGTAAAATAACTCTTTTGTTTGAAAGAACTCTTGAAACTATAAAGACTACCATTTGCAACTTTTTCAACTTATGACATCACAATACAGGACTTATTGAAAAATTCTGCATATCTTTATCATTATCACGTGGAATCATTTGATGATTTGCATATTTTATGTCATTGGATACATCCACGCACATGCACCTGCGTTTCAAGTCATTTCATTACATAATCTCAAGGATATACATTTACATATTAAACAAATTTTAATATCTCAAGAGTGAAGTGAGATATGAAAAAGTTGCAAATGGTTAGTCTTTATAGTTTCAAGAGTTCTTTCAAAACAAAATAGTTATTTTACAGCTGAATTTTTCATTGCATAGGCACTTTTAAAATTATGAAGAACATCAATTTACAGCGCTTCCATATTTCACTTAGTTCTTAAAGTGTTTATAAAACGAAAATTAAGTTTGTCTTATTTAACTAAACTCCTAAAATGATTAGGAATGGTAATTTAGAGTTCTTTCATATCTCACGTAGTTCTTGAGATATTTAGACGTTTGTGATATGCAAATGAATAACCTATGACGTAAAGAGCTTTACACATTTTTAGAAAATCAAGTATATCTTTGAAATTATTCTACGAAATCACTTGAAACTTTACACATTATGACACTTCGTAAAACCTAACATTATTACATCGAAATAGTGATGCCAAATTAATTTACTATTTCTAATTTCTTGATGAAATGTGTGAAGAGATGTGTAAAGCTCTTTACGTCATAGGTTATTCATTAACCAGCTGTTGTGGTCTAGTGGTCACACATGTCTATGAGTTGGGAGACACAGGTTCAAATCTTGGGTCGGACCTCCACTCAGGGTCTTAAAATAATTGAGGAGAAAGTGCTGCCTTTGCAACAATATCCGCAAATGGCAAGACTTTCGGATTGTAAATCGTAGGCCCTCGGAACCCCTATCTTCTAGCCTGTTGCGGTAATTTCCGTTTACCTAAAAAGAGTGATAGATCTTCTAAAACTAAAACTAAAAAACTAAAACTATTTGCATATCGCATGTCAAGAACGACGTGAGATATGAAAGAGCTCTAAATTACATGCATTCGTCGTTATTTTAGGATAAAATAACGAACCATGTTTTCAAACTTCAATGTGTTTCACGCGGGCGTTCTCCATTTTATTATATACATGAGAAAATTGCTGGATTCTGATTGGCTGAGAGGAGTGCAATCTGTGGTACACTACGAATTAAAAATTCCATGTAAATATTTTGAAATGAGTACAAAGAACACCAAGAGTGAAAAGGTTTGTTGTCAACTAACGAAACAAGACGTTTTTAAAGACTTGGAAGAAAATGAAGCGTACGTGTCGTAATTTTGTCATGCATATAATTTTGGCACAATTTTCAAATATCACTCGTGGTGTAAATCCTTAATTTCACTCGCTATCATACGATTACCTATACTTATACGCTCGCTCCGTGTTTAACGTGGTAGGAGTGGACCAGACAGCTCTCTGGCTGGTTAGCACACACCTCAACCTATCGAAAGTGAAACTATATAAATACAATATTTAAGTTAAACGCATCACATCGACATAACTATACCTAGAAAATGTATTAACGAATTTAAAAATCGGTTCTCTTGCGTGGACCATTCGTGTCGAATTCACTTAAGGCTTGGAGCGGGGTCTGTTCGCGTAGTCGCGTGGACTTTTGTACGCGTGACATCGACTCCTCGTTCTGCTGCGCGTGGATCAATGGCTTTTTGTCCGGGGCCTTCATTCGCCAATGTACCTGAAATGGTGATAAAGTAAATGATTTGAACCTCGATCTAGGTTATTTTATATATATTGATAATCAATCATTTTCACAGACACGGGCACTGATTCGACATGTGACACATAAAGCAATACTCACTTTATGAGAACCACGATACTGAAAGAGAAAGGGAAAAGTGTTACATTAAATAAACATGCCCGCGTGGCCTCGCATCAGGCTTAAAGCCAGGATTTTGAAAGAACGCGTCGGTAGTAGATTTCACATGTAGAGAAGAACGAGTAATTTTAAAAATCAATTCAAACAATGGAGTCTCGAAACAATGGAAATTTTGTTGTTTTGATTACTTCTCATTTCTCGTTGTTTCCTGACCAATCACAGTAATTGAACTAATTATGATTGGCACGGTGAGCATCTCACCGCCAATATATGCAAGCACTCCGTGTTTAAAGATACTTAGCGATATACAACACACATTAAATACAACAAATTTACTACGATATACACTAAATACGTGAAAACTTGAAAAGATTTGTAACTTTCTAATTTTAATGCCTAAGTACCGGGTACTTACATACTCAAAAATATTTTTCCCCATTCGAATTGGAAGTACTATATTTTTTCAATTCTTTCTACGTTTGCCATTGAGCACTCGTCGCCAGCTAGTACTCGGAAAATAATGGTCGAGTACGAGTTGTGACGTCATCCAATCAACAGGGAGACTTCTAGATACGGTTTTAGATATTGTAGATATTATCACTGTCACTTGATGACATTTATAAGTCTTGCAGTGTACAAAGGTCAAGAAAGCGAAGCAAATTCAGCTAGCATGCAACATGCAACAAGATTGTTTGGATGACGTCACGAAAGTAGACCGCTGGTTAGAATTTGCGGGCCGATCAAGCGACAACTTAATAATGGCGAAGGACATTTTCGTCTCATGAAAATTTCTCCACATTACTTCATTCAATTTCCAAACTGTTTTCGAATATAGAATTTGAATAGTATAGGTTTATTTCAAGTGGCAAATTTAATTTTTCAAAACACAATTTTCATCGCAGTAGCACTGTAAGTAGCAGTACGTAAGCACTGTAAGTGAAATTAATTTTCGTGTATTTCAGGAAGCATTGGATAATGACGAAACCTGACTGGCAAGTTGGTCACCCCAATTCTAATATTGATGTTAATTCGTCATTATATTAACTATGGTTTCGTTACTGTCCAAGTGATACTTCTTGATTGGACATCATATCCAACCTCGTTCCCAGGGCCTTACCTCCGCTGGGAGTGGAGATAAGGCCCTGGGAACGAGGTTGGCTCATATCTAGACAACGGAAAGTGATTAGATAATCGAAATGGAATTCTTCATTTTTCTTAACATACAATGAAGAGACGATTTTTTCGTTCCATAGACACATTAACAATCAGTTACTCATGCAGTAGTGTTACACACTGTACCTTTGTCGACGCAACGTACGAAGCTTTGACGGTTAGAATAACAGCATTCATTAAATTCTTTGCAGATGTGATAAGGGATGTAGCGCCCTCCAGCTAAATCAGATCGCACCAAAAACAAGAATGTTATAATAAGACTAACATGAAAATTTATCGACATAAAATTTATTATCCCTAAGGGGGAAGCAGCAATTAATTGCCACCACAGGGTTTTGGCTCCAGAGGACCAAAACCGGAGGAGGCATATATAGCAGCCCCGCACGTAATATGATATAAGTGTATATTAGTTATACCTCAGAAAAATCTCGATTTGTTTAGATTAAGCCCGCAATGTGCTTTTGGGTAGTAGCCGCAATTGGTATCGGGAATGAATTAAGGTTTCAATGGAATTGTGGGATGCCCACGAGTTTCAGTCTCTTGGCACAGAAAAAAGTTATTAGTGCGAACCTTTACGCTAAGAAAGTCTTCCGACGACGATGTTTTTTTAGCAAAAACGGGTTGACCTGGCTTCGGACGCCATTTTGAATTTTGCATACTCGATCTATCGACTTCAGAAAGAGACTGGGCACCAGTGGACGAAACATACAAGACACATTGTCCGAAACGTCGTCCATTAATATACGCAAGTACTCTTACTTAAGTATTTTTCGACACATTAAAATTCTCTTATTTCTCCTTTTCATATTATATCCGAAACATACAAACGAACATCCGAGCAGCTAGCAGACGCAACAATGATACGATTCTCTTGCCGTTTGCGGTTTTCGTTACCACCTGAGATGAGAAGGATGGCACAGAATTTCATGACTGAACTTAAATGGTTTGAAATGGCGGGCTACAAGTTTGTCAACATCATTGTTCCTCACGGAACGAAGAGAACGAAGATGTTCAGCAAACCTAGGAGTCGTCCAGTTTCACCGATGTAGATTTTAGGGCATTTATCGCAAGAAATAATGTTGGTGGACGTGTATGAGAAAAGTATGACGGATTGTGAGGTCGAATTTGGAGACAGTATAAATAACTGTGGTGGGATTGAGTAAAGGGCATGTGTAGCAGCGGGAACGGCCGCAAGAAAATGTTCCATGAACATTTGTATGTTTATAACACACCAATCAGTCTCTATGTTTAACGTGTTTAACTATAGCGTGAAAATCTTACCGCTGAGACGACCTCCACGCCAGCGATGGTCTGAATGTCAGCTTTCACGCGACTTGTGATGGTGAGTTGATGAGAGAAGAGCGAAATACGTTGGATGTAAGCTAACAGGTCGTTCTTCGACTGTGAATGAGGACACTGAAATAAAAAAGAGATATTATTATATGGCCCCGACTACTTCCGGTGGAATTATGTGAGAATCTTTTGTGTAACACATTTACATTCATTAAAATTCGTCTCGTGCAATATTGCCTAGACGCCTCGGCCTGGACAGGTTTTCGTTTTTTGAATAGAGGATGCAAAAATAGCTGTTAAGGTCTTTTATAATTTTTTATTCGGTCCATTCGTTTCGGAGATCTCTCTCTTAAAGTGCCTATACAATGAAAAATTCAGTTGTAAAATAACTCTTGTTTGAAAGAAAACTGTAAAGACTAACCATTTACAACTTTTTCATATCTCATAGAAATAGCAGAAGATAGAGTTTTAAAAAGATTAAGTTTGGTAAAAAGGAAGCTTTTACGCATTCAATTCATCTTTACAAGGTAAACAATGTTTAGATGTTATAACAGGTGATTTCAGGTCGCAAAGCATTCTGGTAAAATATACAGTCGCCATCTTTTTCGGTACTATCAATAGCGTAGAGTCTGGCTGCTATTAATAGCTCAAAAAGCGGACAAACAAACCAAATTTGACTCACAAATGATTGCAAATGAGCTATATTCTTTTGTTATGGCCACAATAATTATGGGTAAAAGCGGACAAACATCGATGCTGACGTCATCTCGACGGAGCGCTATTCCCTGCGTAAAATGTTTGCAAATTACAAAGGGTCTGGTAACTACCTTACGCAACGTAACTTGAGCACTGATCTCAAAAATAGGACTGGATTGAGCTTTCTATTGTATCTGCTGAGCTGATTTTGAAGCTTGCATATTTGCATAATGTAAATTGACGAGAGATCATTAGAAGCTCCGAGTTTACAAGTAAATCAAACTGTGACGCTCGCGAAATAGGTTTAGTGTCTGGACAATATATATTTTTTTAACATTAAATGCATAAAAACTTGAACCTAATTTGACGTCTCATATTAGGCTTCTCTCACTGGATAATTAGAGCCAACGGGGCCATTACTAAGGGACCAAAGTCAAAGTAAATCTGTAGGTAGGCCATGTATCGTTTTACCCAGTAATTTGAAAAATGTCTTCTGGTCCTCTTTATAGTAAAATTATTTTATTTTGTCGATGGTAAGAAGCACATAGTCCAACAAAACCTCATAGGATCCTCAGTTGGTCCTTTAGTAATGGCGGACGTCCGGCTTCATTTTCTGAACAATAGTTGCTCGATCCAATCTTCTTTCGAGATCAGTGAACTTGAGGGACAGATCATCGCATCCTTAAACTACGTCACAGGTGACTCGTCCCAAGCTTCTTTTATTTGAGGAATGGACCAAATCAAGAACTGTAAACGACCTTATCATCTATTTTTGCCTCCTCAAAATAGAAAACATAAAACTGTCCAAGGCTTAGACACTTTAAGATAAGATTAGTGTTGTAGCCAAATAGGTTGCGATATGTCAGTTATACACGCTGCTTTATTAGTTTCTTTATCTCTTTGTTCGCACATATACCAGATCTCAAATACCTTTTCGGCAACTTCTGTCGCTAGCTTATTTATGTTGGATCCGGCTCGAGCAATACGCTGTGGTAAAAAGAAAACAAAACAAATACTCAAACGTTTCTCCAAAACTCCCAAGTGAAGAAATTGACATCCTCAAGCTAAAATTAATTTACCTTGGCTGCATTTATAACGTCCATTGTTGACTTTAGACTTCCGGTACCCCTATCCAAGAGAAAACAACCACAACGTAAAATTTCTACGATACGAGCAGGATATAAAAGCAGTATTTTTGCACGATCAGGGTTAAAAATAAATATTTTCGATTTAGATATTTTTGTTGGCTGTTTTATATATGTACATTTTTGTGCCGGCTTTTAATATGCTAGTATCATGCTACTGTAATATGCTACTGTTAATATTAATATGCTAGACAGTATTTAACAGCATAAATACGATGAAACGTGTAATTTTCTTCTCTTGCTTCAGGTGCTCTGATACTCAATTCAACATGCGCAAAGTACCATAGCATGTACCAAAGACTGCAGGCTCCGCTGAAATTGCGAATCTCAATTCTCCACATTTAATACGGTTTACAAGATAGAAGGTTGGCAGCAATAATAGCAAATTCGTCTTTTTCAACAAATTCAAAATTATTTTAGTGCGATATTTTATGTCAATTCGGAAAGTTGATTTTTGTTGAAAAGTTAAAAATTCACCGTCGTTAAAAGTCGCCGACTAGCGTCGTGTAAATACCGGATACAGCCGACTGCTATTTTGAACCCTGATGTCGATACGATCAGGGTATAAAAACAGGATTTTACACGATACGAACAGGATATAAAAGCACGATTTCGCATGAGCAAAGCTTTTGTCAACAAACATTTTGTCAAAGTCAAAGGCAGTTTGGCGAACGTGAGTTCTTAGAGTTACCAGCTTGTTCCATATAAACACGCTGAGAAAAGCAGAATAAGGAAGCTTAAAGTGCCACTGTGATGAAATTTTGAACCCCATGTTTTTTAGCATTATTGCAAAGAGTACATATAAATAACTCCCCATGCAAAATTTTAGCGCTCAATGTCAAATATTGACTGCGCTATACGACGATAAAGTTCGTAATTTCACGGCCGCCATTAAAATCTGCCATCTTGGAAATTTCAGGTCAAAGGGCGCCGGTTACGTCAGAGTCTCAAGCACGCTTCACGTGTAGTGTTGTTGCAACATATAAACAACGAGATTCCACTAGATTCGGAAGAATTTGACATTTTAAACGCGGTTTGTATATGCGCTGCTTTGTATTCTATAGTAATTCTATTTGTGTTGACGCGGTTCCTTGAGACTATGACGTCACGAGCGCTTCTCGAATGGATAAAAACAAGATGGCCGATTTTAATGGCGGACGTCGATTTAGGACTTTTCAAACGTTTGTAACTCTTCGATTTTTATTCCGTTTCGACTGTAATTTTGTATAAGGGCTACTTTCACATTGATAAATACATCCATGAAGAAAAAATGGCATTTTTCGATGACGAATTTTCATCACAGTGGCACTTTAAAGGTGGCCCGATAGTCAACATAGGGTAATTTTGAGAGCACTAGTGTTTATCATACTAAATATTTCATAATAGTCAGTTTATTTACATAAATAGTTACATGGTCTGTTGGCAACACTTAGAAAATATTATGTCCCCACATCTTAAGCAGACACGCCCTTTTCCCGGACCACACCTTTTTCAAAGACACGAAAATAAATAATACAATACTAGAGCTGCGCAACGACCTATTTTTATGCAGGAACGTCATCGGTTCCCAAAAATAAGGAAAATCTCCATATGAATTCACACTGAAAATGTCATAACTAAATGTCAAATACGTCTCAAGATATCACAAAAATAGCCTCTTGTGTCCATCAAAAATTAGTAATCGTTAAAATGGTTCAGAGTTTGATATCTATGTTCAGTTTCAACCTTGAGCACTGGTCTAGAGTTCTAGGGTCGTTGGGCAAGATTCTCAGCAAGAAGGGCCTGATGTTGCATTTTCGTAACTGGTCCCAGTTGCGTCTAATAATATATCTATTCTCATACTCAAAATTTTCCTCGACTACTTCGACATGATCTACAAGTGTCGAATAGCTACATCAGGCGCAGCTTGTTCCTTTGCCGCCATATTCTACTTTACCTTGTAAAATCAGACATATCCATCATCATCATGCACATTTTCTTGGCTAACACCACAATCTCGTTGCCAGATTCATCCCACTGCGACAACAATGTTTCGAAGCGAGATTTCTCCGTTCTTAGTTCTGTTGACAGTCTTTCGATTTTAGCCTTCTCCTCTGCGGGCAGAGATCGCATGAGAGCCTAAAAATAAAATACATACGCATGCTAATCACCTAAGAATATGTACTCAACAGCTACCGAAAACAACAACAACAACAACAACAACAACAACAACAACAACAACAACAACAACAACAAGCAAACAACAACGTAAATAATGACGATAAGGTAGAATATACGATTTTTAAACGGCAGTTTACCACCTTTTCAGTTTACCACCTTGGCAGTTTACCACCTTTTCACTTTGCTATATATCCAAAACACTGTCTACGCAGCACTCTACCTTTTTAAACTTAAATACGACCAGCAGCAGTCAAAACAGGTGACAAGGCAGGAGTTGTCGGACGTAATTTTGTCACATACATAATAAACAACTAACTGGAAATACGTATACGCAATAACCCCTCGCCCGCCTATTCTATCAGACAAAATGTTTATATTACTTATTTGAAACGCTCTGTATTCGTTGATCGCAAAATGCCGTTTCGTCGTAGATTTTGACCATTATAACGGGCAATATTTAACCGACTTCAATTCTGAAAACAGGTTTAGAATTACCGAGTCTAAGTAAATAAGTACGTGCTTATTATATTACGAGAACGTGTATACCCTTCGTATAAACCTGTTTAGGTATTTAGAAATTAATCGGCCACGTTTGTCTCACCAACGAATATTGGCAAATTAAAACGGATCACCCAAAAGGCGTATTCTGAACTTACCGGTTGGTCCGTCCAATGGCATGCTAGGAATGTGTAGCAGGCCATAATTCAACACGCTATGTCAAGATTATCACCCTCGCGATGTTTGGGCAATTATAAGAATTTACACTACTCGTGATATTTGATAACTGTGCCAAATTACTTACTAGAATTAGAATTTAAACTAAGCTGATATATTGCCTAAGAGATGACCTAGGGGTTAGAGTTATTGTTAGAGTTATTAGGGGTACGGGGATTGGCATCATAAGGTTCTTGATTGGCTGTGGTTAGAACTTAGAACAACCAATCGATTTAGATCTTCCGAGAGGTTCTACAACACCATTTATGCCTGGGTTCTAGTTCCGAAAAATAAATATTATTACTAGATTGTACTCAAGTGAGAAAGACTCGCTGTTAAAATTCAGACCCACATACCCTGTCACTTCTCTCTTCTCCCTCATCACTTTCATTCCCAGCATCGAATTCGTAATCAAAAGCTTCAACTTCGGTCATTGATACAGGCCGGACTAAAAAGAGGATAGTAGAAGGAGCTTGAGCAAACAAGAGGTTACAAAACGTTGAGCGTTAGAAAATCAAAACACTATGCATGCTAATCAGAATTTAACGTTTCAGTTGAACAATGAATTGTGCGTATGTCAGAACTGTAGGGGAAGACACAACCGGATAGTGAGTTATCCAGCCTTCGTACAATCAGGTCCTGTAGTGCAATGGCATGACGTGAAGGAAAAATATTTTAGTATCTTCCTATACTTATAATACGTATTACATATTTGGAAAAGCAACTACATTGCCCTGACGAGCAAATACATTGTCCTAGTTATCAAGATGGCAGCCATCACAACAACGAATTGTTCCTAAAAATATCGTTAATAATACTAACCCTAATAATACTAATTTGTTCGTCAGGGCAATGTATTTGGCCGTCAGGGCAATGTATTTGGTCGTCAGGGCAATATATTTGCTCGTCAGGGCAATATACTTGCTCGTCAGGGCAATGTATTTGCTCGTCAGGGCAATATATTTGGTCGTCAGGGTAATGTATTTGCTCGTTAGGGCATGTATTTGCTCGTCAGGGCAATGTATTTGCTCGTCAGGGTAATGTATTTGTTCGTTAGGGCAATGTATTTGCTCTCTTCAGGGTGATGTATTTGCTCTTTAGGGCAATGTATTTGCTCGTCAGGACAATGTATTTGCTCGTCAGGGCAATGTATTTGCTCGTCAGGGCAATGCATTTGCTCGTCAGGGCAATGTCTTTGTTTGTCAGGGCAATGCATTTGCTCGTCAGGGCAATGTCTTTGTTTGTCAGAGCAATGTATTTGCTCGTCAGGGCAATGTATTTGCTCTCTTCAGGGTAATGTATTTTCTCGTCAGGGTGATGTATTTGCTCGTCAGGGTAATGTAGTTAGGTGCTAGTCACTCCTCCAGAGTCTTAAAGAGTTACATTTCTAGAAACTTACGTTTTTCTTCTGCGGCAGCTTTTACTGCCGCAGGTAATGTTAAGAATTCTGAGACCACACAAGGGCCCTTGTGCCTGGGTCGAGCCGTCTCGGTCACCCAGTCCACAGCATCCGGACCAGTGTAGCCCATGAAGACCCATGAGCCACCAGGGCCTGGGTTCACGTTCCCAGTTGCTCCAAGCCGGGCCAGGGAATCCTTCGACTCATTCACACCAATACCTAAGTAAACAAGGTGGTTTCAAGCACTCTCACGTATTCTCCTCAACTCTCATATACTCTCATGTACTTTTACCAACTCTCATCATCTCTCATCAACTCTCGAACTCTTATCGACACTCATGTACTCTCATCAACTATCATGTACTCTCATCACCTATCATGTAAATCTCATCAACTCTTGTGTACTCTTATCAACTATCATGTTCTCTCTCATCAACTATCATGTACTCTATCGTCAACTATCCTGTACTCTCTCATCAACTATCATGTACTCTGATCAACTCTCGGGTACTCTGATCAACTCTCATATACTCTCATGTACTCTCATCAACTCTTGTGTACTCACTCATCAACTCTCGTGTACTCTCGTCAACTCTCGTGTACTCTCATTAACTCGCGTGTACTCTCATCGACTCTTATGTACTCTCATCAACTCTCTTGTACTCTCATCAACTCTCATCGACTCTTATGTACTCTCATCAACTCTTGTGTACTCTCATCAACTCTCATCAACTCTCGTGTACTCTCATTAACTCTCGTGTACTCTCATCGACTCTTATGTACTCTCATCAACTCTCTTGTACTCTCATCAACTTTCGTCTACTCTCATTGCAAAAGAAGACATATGACATGTAAAAGAAAACATGTAACAGCACGAAAGTCAGCAAGTTAAAAGTAATCCACCAAACTGTACCACGCTGGTCAGTGATTCACCCTGACTAACCTTTGGTGTCCTGTGTTGCTATTAAAACAATCCTCTCGTTGGGTAAGCCATCAATGAATCTGGTCATGGCGCTGCCTTCGTTCTTTGACGCGTCAGCAGTGTCAAATGTTCGCGAAGTGAGAAAGTTTCCACTGTCGTCCATAACAACGATATTGTGACCTCGCTGTCGAGAGCTGCGTTCGACGCCGTTCACCTTGATACTTGCATAACCCAGTCTATCAGTATCATCTGATCCCTCACCACGGAGAACGATCTTAATTTTACCTATGAAAAATTTAAGAAATGTTAACACTATACCCTCCCTCCCTCCCTTCCTCCCTTCCTCCCTTCCTCCCTTCCTCCCTCCCTTCCTTCCTTCCTTCCTTCCTTCCTTCCTTCCTTCCTTCCTTCCTTCCTTCCTTCCTTCCTTCCTTCCTTCCTTCCTTCCTTCCTTCCTTCCTTCCTTCCTTCCTTCCTTCCTTCCTTCCTTCCTTCCTTCCTTCCTTCCTTCCTTCCTTCCTTCCTTCCTTCCTTCCTTCCTTCCTTCCTTCCTGTTTTCGTCCCTCTTCGTCCTTCCTTCTATCCACCACCAACCACACTTCAATCACCAAACCACCCATCCCTCTTTCACAACTATACCTTGTTCGTAGGCTGGTGTATAGATTAAGTTCGACACCAACGTCGGACCTTGCCCAGCAGAGCGACATTCTTCTCGAATCCATGGCTTTGTCCCAGGCCCCGTATAACCAGCGAACGCCCACGACGATTTGGAACTCGGATTGAAAGGCCCGGTAGCGCCCAGTCTTTCCAAAGCCGGACCAGCTTGTTCTGCACCAGCACCTGAATAGAACACACAATAGGAAGTGTCAGAATTACTCAAAATCCAAATAATTTATTGGTTACAACGGCTGCAATTTCCCACCAATTCACAGGATCACAATCGGTTGTGGCTCGTTAGTATACTCAAGAAGTCGAGCCATAACCAACCACAATCACGTACCCAGAGCGTGCGGTCCTTTTGTCCAGCGACAAGGGGCCATCGGCTCTCTTAGGAACGAAGTAACGCAGCAATTTGATTGGTTAATATAAAAAGCAAAAAGCATACATACGTGTTTTGGACGGTGAAGGCTAAAGGGGATGACTCAAAAGGACCTTTACATTTTTTAGAACTACTAATCCTAATCTCAATCTTAATCCTAACCCCAACCATAACCTTGATCCTAACCTTGATCGTAACCTTAAACTTAGCCCTAATCGTAGCTATCCATAACCTAACGAAAAATAAAAAACAGAAAAAAACAGAAAGGTCCTTTTGAGTCATCAATTTAGCCTTCCCCGTTTTGTACTCGACGATTGTGTTCGGGCCAGAGCCGTTGGCTCTTTGTCGTTGGACAAAATGATCGCAGATTCTAGGTTTATTGGCGATTTTCTTTCAATGCATTGACTGACTGATATACACTCACTTTGGTATCAGCCGTATGGCAAAGTTACAGTGTCTTGTTCAATCATAGAAATTTCTGCATTTGTTAACCTAACAATTACTTCCTTGATTTCTAAGATTGTTAGTTCTTTGAGGAAAAGCATTTTGGAAGTATTAAAATCGCCACGTTATTTATGCCCTCGACATCTACTAGCACATATTTCCCTAATGGGTGTGGCATACCATATAAATCTCTTGAATGAGAGTCGACTATACCTTTTGAGGTTATTCTATTTTGCGTTAGAATTCGAAAAGTTCAATTAAAAACCGAAGAAATAATTGAAATTGGTTACTCAGTTCCGCTTTTATGATCTGTTAAAGATCGAGTTTTCAGCCGTCGAAAGTACTGGTATGGTACTACCGGTATCAGGGTTCTATCTAGGGGGTTTGAGGGGTGGAAGCTTCCCCCCCCCCAAAAAAAAACAACCAGCCCAGTTCCCCCCCACAAAAGTTGTGATCATTCAGGTTGGTGTACATGAAGTAAGTATTCCCAGTCAGTCCAGCATGTAACTTAATTCAACTTAACTGATTCAATATGAAATATATTATAAATTTTAATAAACAATATAAAATGTACTTAAAATCCTGGAAAGTGTTGTTTTAGTGTTTTATATGACTTTTCCAAACCTTCAGAATTGTGTAAAATCTTCCCCCAAAATGCAGGAAATGGCATTTCAGAGACTCTAGATTTCAAAGTTTTCCGTGGGGCATGTCCACGGACCCCACTAGATGGTCGCGCCTTTGACGCTCGCTGCCCCCTTTCCGAATCCTGGCTACGTCCTTGCTTCTCCCCCAAACGGGAAATCCTAGATAGAACCCTGGGTATGTGATGTGATACCGGTATGAAACGGCGAGAAAATACTGTATATTTTGGTTTTATTTTAGTGACTCTCTCCTCCGCAGAGGCTTAGAGGTGGACGTCTCGATTATTTTGTTCAATAAACCTATTACCAGTATGACGTCATACCGGTAATAGTGCCATTCTTCTCAAAACGCGGTTGTGCAACAAGAGATCCGAAGAAATACTCCTCGATAAATCCTGCGCTGTATTATGAAATTTATTTTTTTCTTCACTTTTACAAAGTTAGATGATATCTCTTTCGGAAGAAAATAGAACTTCAAAAGGTATAGTTGACAATTGAAACAATATGCAGTCATATAATTTAATTGAAAAACAGATTCTAAGGCATTTACCAATGAATAAAAAAGTTCATTATTAATTGTCAAACAAATCACCTACAAATTAATCACTGTATTATAAATAGATCGGGCAAATAGCTCTTAATAATCCTCTTTATCTATATCTACATGTTGTCAAGTGCAAGTACAATTCAATAGTTAGAAAAATAGAAATATGAATGAGACCATTTCAACCGAAAAATATCTGAAACCACTCGGCCATTGCCTCGTGTTTCCACCAGGCATTTGTATTTGTATTTAATAATCTTTATACACGATAGCTGATCAACCATACAGTTATTAAAAAAAGGAAATCAAAAGGTTGTTTTTCATAGGGCCGTGTGTTCTAAATATAAAAGGTATATCTACAGATACTAAAAAAAGGAATACTAAAAAAACATACTATAATTATAAACAAGTAAAAAGAAATCTTAAAAAGAAAAGTATATAAAAATTCAACTAAGTATATTACAATAAAAATCACTTTTATTGGACCAATTTATTTTTGGTGGTCATTCCATGTCTTGGCAGCTGCATAACTAAAACTTCTCTTCATGGCATTTTCGGCTTTGACAACATCAGCATTTTATTGTTACTTCTAAGGTTGTACATTGCAAGTGTAAACATCGTAAAAGTGATTTAAACGTCATTTAGAAGTGATATACAAGCCAGAAACTTTCGTCTAATGTTGCTTTGCATCACTAGCAAGCTATGTTATCCGCACACTGTGTTGGCAGAGTGTAAACATGGAAAAATCAGTTTCCGGTTGAAATGACAACAGTACATTCGTATTCCTATCACAGTACAGGGACACACAAGTAATTTTCTATCAGTTAAATACAAACACAAGTGGAATTTTGAGAGAATGAGAAATAATGTTCCACTGCGACTTCGATATCTTTGAGATTTTTTTAAAGTTAATTTTTATTAGATTTTTTAATTTTTATTTATAAATTTTCTTTTTTGAGATTTTATAATTGATTTTCCCCCTATTTCTTAACATAGTCTCTAGAATTATATTGTCTGGAAACGCGGCCAAAGTCTTTGTTCTAGGTTTTTGTTCACGTTTATGCAAATATGTGCACTTTCGCACTTGCTGAACACATTGTATTTTCTGTATAATGAAGCAAGCAGCCAATGACAGCGTTTGGGTTTAGTCACTCAACCGTGCTGAACGTAAGACAAACGATTTGTGCACTTTCAGGGCATCCTCAACATAAATCGCAGCTTGTTGTTAGCCGCTTTGAAGTTCGCCGCGTTTCTAGACAATATAATTATAGGAACTATGTTCTTAAGCATCAATCCCTCCTTACCAGTGGTCTCCTGTGTTGCTATAAGTACAATGTGATCCTCCGGGAGATCATCTAGGAATTTCCCCATGGCGGCCCCTCCTTCGCGGGTCGTCGTATCGAAATTACGCGATGCGACGAACTGTCCCGCTGGATCCAGCACTACCACGTTGTGTCCCACCCTCTTAGGACAGTATTCCACGCCGTTCACTTTGATCGATGCCACGCCCATGCCACCAACGTCGTCACCTCCTGAAGCTCTGATGTCGTAATGGACTTTTCCTGAAAGGGAAAATCACGTTGCGATACATGTAGATGGCAACAAAGTCGGGGCTTCAATCAATTAATAGATCCTTTTCCAAAATAGTGCGGGCCGCGCTGCGAGTGGAAACTGGGGTATATTGAATAGAAACCATACTTCAAAATCAGATCCTACGGGGTTAGCTAAAAAGTATTTTTAGGGTTAGGATCGCTAGGGTTAAGATCACGAAAGGACCTTTTGGGTGATCCGTTTTAGCCACGACCATGTATTGCATTACTAATAGTTAGTAAATATTTAACAATTAGTAACTGAAGTCGAGGTAATTAATGATTATAGGTGAATATTATTACGATAATCACCGAGACTGAGGTGACTAATTGTTTTAGTATAATTTCAGGCTTGAACTGAGTATCCAATTGAGAAGTTTTAAACATACAGTTTAAACTGTGTTAGATATAATTTGTAAATCCAATGCTCGATGTTTTCTTCGTCGCTTGACAGCTTTCAAAAACACACTAACGATCAAAACGGACGTAAAAATACAAATAATTATACGATAAACAACTTCCTCACCCTTAGACAGTTCTATCTTGAGAGAAATCGGATGTACTGTATAGTGTTTTTATGCTACGTTTTTGAGCCCTTTCAGCGATTTATTAGTTATAATAGTCGCCATTTTGTAAAAAAATTCGTCAGGTTTTAGAAAACATACATCAAAATGATGATTCCGCGAGGGGACTGGACACAAAAAAACACTTTTTCAAGTATGATTTCTAGTGATGTGATAGTCACCGTGCTAGTGACTATCGTCTCGGAGTTACTGGCCAGTCAGAACTCGTTTAAGCTCAGAAATTATACAACAGGGTGTACTTGAGTAAAATCAAAATGGCGCCCAGTTGATCGGGAATTTTAAGAACGAAGCTTACTCGCGCAAGAACTTAGGATTAGGGTCAGGCTACAGTTAAAACTATTAAATATTGAGCAGTTCTGAAAATTTCCGATCACAACGAGATCTTAAAAGTCCTAGGGAGAGTATACTATAACCCTATATTTACTGACTATTGCTAATGCAAGACACTCGATAAATTACTGATTATTATACAATTATTGGATGAGGCTGAGCATGATATCAAAACCTACGGATCGTATTGCGAAGGAACAGAGGAAAGACGCTATTTATTCCATTCCGTGCAATGACTGTGATCAGGAGTACATCGGTCAGACTAAACATCAGTTTCGTACGCGTTTAAAAGAACACCAAAAGGCTGTTTTCTTTTCAAAAAAGGAAAATTCTGCTTTGTCGGAACAACACCATGAGATTGCGTGGGAAAATTCCAAAATTATTACCACTAATCCGCGGTACCATCAGAGACGTTGTCTGGAGGCTTGGCATATCAATAGCGTCCGCGCCCCATTGAATCGCGATGACGGTGGTTTATTACCAGAAGCTTATTTGCATCTTGTTAATAGATAACATCATCATCGGTTCTATGAGGGTATAAATAGGGATCCTAACTTTACAACGATCACCCCTGATGAAGACACTAGACTGGAGTGTCGAAACGTTGGGTCATAGACAGTAACTTTTAAGTTACGTTCAAAAAAACTTTTTAAAGGCAGAGTAGCGTCAAACTATGTCTGATTTGCTTTGTCGGAACACGCGTGTGTAACCTACCATGTGATAACCTGGTTGCGTTGGGAAATTATTTGCTATTTTCTGTTATCAACGCCGAGGTTTGTGTTATCGGATACGGAGGCTTGATAATACAAGATATCATGCGAAAACCGAATTCAATAATTGTTTTATTATACAATTATAAATGTAGAAGCCTTTAGGGAGTTTAGGAAGTAAGCCACGCAATTTCACCTACAGACAATTTTTGATATTTTGTAGGTGGCAAGACATCAAGAATTGTCTGTAGGTTTTTTAGCCAATCACAATCGAGATTGTATGAGTATTGTATAATAATAGTAATTATACGTTGGAGAATATGCTGGTACTTTCTAGAAAATATTCCCCCAGTGTCCAGTAAAAGCGCGGTCCACGCCATTTTGGGTTCGTAACACACATACGCACGACTAAACCCCCCCACCCTACAACGTCATCTCAGCAAAAAATGTTCTGCATACCAGCAGCCTGCAATTGTTGATAAGCGTCTTCTTCCTTGGCTGTTGCAGCTTCACGTTGTCGACGAACTTCGGCAGTGTAAAGTTCTTCCATTCCCATAACACCAGCGTTTCCAAACATTTTCTAGAGACAAGTAAAAATAATGTTTAATAATAATGTTTACTATTTATATAGCGCAAAT
The DNA here is from genome assembly GCA_035772405.1 of Chrysogorgia sp. JL179-B06. Classification (NCBI taxonomy): domain Eukaryota; kingdom Metazoa; phylum Cnidaria; class Anthozoa; order Scleralcyonacea; family Chrysogorgiidae; genus Chrysogorgia; species Chrysogorgia sp. JL179-B06. Next base: position 77,721 of record JAYKKM010000171.1, read on the forward strand.
TAACATGTGTATATGATGAAATGCGCTTTACAACTTCGACAATTTATTCTATTACATTCAGTACCTAATAATAGTTTTTATCATCATTAGTTTTCCTAACTATTTATTCTAACCCGCCCTGTCAACTTCCCTGTGGGAGGAAACCGGAGAACCCGGAGAAAACCCACGACTTTCGGCAGCGTGTTGACCAACTCTTTCCACGTGCGATCAAATGTCCGAGCACAGGATTCGAACTCTTGACCTCAGAGGTGGGAGGCAGTGGCCATGACCACCGAAGCTGGGTGATATACTACCATAGATATACTACCACACAATAATTACAATAATGCAGTAAGTACAGGTAAGTATAGTATATGATTTTGCTCATGTAATTAAAGTGCCCCTGCGACGAAATATCACATTACCTTTCCTGGCATTTTTTGTTATAGAACATCATTTTAGGTTAACAAATGTTCGCATTTGCCAAAAAAAATTATCAAATTTTGTCCGCCATTGCTCAAAACTTGTTCCAGACGAGCCTGCGATTCCACAGCAGAGTATGTGATTGCGACGTCAGAGACTCAACACGTGACAGAGCTTTATGGAAAATATACGACAAGTTACAATAGAAAGTTTTCCCCAAGAAGCTTTATATTCATACACAACTAGCCACATGTTGAGTCTTTGACGTTACTTCCTCTAATCGCAACCTAAACGTCCGGAACATGTTCGAGTAATGGTGGCCGTATAATCTCGCATAAAAACAGTCTGAAAAGGCGACTTCCCATACTCGCAATTTCTTGAAATTTGGCAAGTTAAGTAAGAACACCATGCTCTTTACAAATATGAAAAATTCGGGATGCCAAAAATTTGATAACAGGGGCACACAATTTTCAAATATTACGAGTCTAGCAACCACTGCATATTACTTACCGTTTTCAGCGATACTGCTTTTCTTACATCTCGAATTGCGTCGTAAACCTAAGCAGAGAATGTCGATTTGAATTTTTGAAATAAAGTCCGTTTTTAAAAGGACCGGCACAATAGGACAGGCAAAAAGGAAGCGGTCAATCGGCACCATATTGGTGTGACCTCTTTTGCGGCAAGGCTGTTATAAGCAGTGGTTATGAAGTAGTGGTTATAAGCCTCATAAGAAGATGGGAAAATTCTGTACACAGTTCTGCGCGTTTGGCTGCGGTAAGCGAAAAAATAAATTGTAAAAAGAGACGAGATTACACTCGCTAACTCCGGCATCATAGTGTACTGTCAGAGCCATAGTTCGTGTTCTAAATTACGGGAAAACCTTCAACAACTGATTCATTTTAGCATCTTAAAAGATCAGAGACAGATAGTCTCTGTTGCCAATAGTAAAACTATATAGCGTAGTACCATCAAAATAGCCGCCACGCGCTACTTCTGGTTTCATTTTCTGAACAATAGTTGTTCGATCCAGTCATTTTTTAGCGATCCGCGGGACCAACATATGATTGATGGTGTTAAATATACACTGATGAATTCACGATCGTCAAGCTCAAATCCTCAGAAAATGTTTCTGAGCCCTGGACAGAGATCGAACCTGTAATATTTGATTGCCTGTGAGACGCTCAAAATATTGAGCTACCGAGACTCACTCTGCAACGTACTCATTTCACTCTGGTTTCACTATCCAACGTACACAAACCACTGATCTCAAAAATACAGACTGGATTGAGCTTTCTATTATATCTGATGAGCTGATTTTGAAGCTTGCATATTTGCATAATGTAAATTGACGAGAGATCGTTAGAAGCTCCGAGTTTGCAAGCAAATCAAACTGTGACGGCGCTTACGAAATAGGTTTAGTGTCTTGCCAATATAGTTTCTTTGTTAACATTAAATGCATAAAATATTGAACCTTATTTGATGTCTCATATCAGGCTTCTCTCGATGGATAATTAGATCGAACGGCGGCCATTACTACAGGACCAAAGTAGAACTAAATATGTAGATAGGCCATGAATTATTTTACCCAGTAATCTTCTGGTCATCTTTATAGTAAAATTATTTTATTTTGTCGATGATAAGAGCACATAATCCAACAAAAACCTCATAGGATCCTCAGTTGGTCCCTTAGTAATGGCGGACTTCCGGCTTCATTTTCTGAACAATAGTTGCTCGATCCAGTCTTCTTTCGAGATCAGTGACACAAGCGTATACACATGACGTCATGACCGCCATATTGGTATACCTCAACAACAGAATTTTAATTACCTTCTTTTGTTAGGTGCACCAACATAACTGCCATGCGCTTTGTCATTTGAATCTCTGGGATTAAGTGAAGACACTATATTGTGGAAAAAGCTTACCAGATGTGACGCCTGTACGACTTTCTCTTCATCCACCTGAGCTCTTGGGTTTTGACTTAACGTTTCCACAGTTGACTCGACAACGTCGGCAAACCTGGGCATTACTGAAACGTGAAACGATGAGTGCAATCGTTGTTAGGTAAAGCCGATTGTATATATATAAGTTATATATATATTTATTATTTTTGTAAGGGAGATAGGGTTAGCATTAAAATAAATTCGAGAATCCGGTGTCGACATTTCGGATGTGGCGCAACAGCAATGAAGGACCGTGATGCGTGGTAGGAAGTCGTGCGATGTATAGCGGTTCAAAGTGCCGAAGGATGATGATTAAAATTAGGTTTAGGATTAGTATTAAAAATTTTATGAGGCTTAGTGCAAGTAAAATAAATTTTCGAAACCATCAAAGAGGTGGAATCCAAATGTGCAGTACCGACACCGTGTTGGACGTCTGGGGCATTATGTTCTAATGAAGGCCTAAGTCAACAGGTCGGAAGCTTTGAAATAAATAACTCACATTGTTCTCCGACAAAAATTCTAAACGATTTCCATCACCGTTTAAACTTACAAAGCCTTAAGTTTTCCTACTTACTATCTTCCTGCAACGACTTCAACGTCTTTTCAACCCCTTCAGTGTACTGGCCCTTCTCAAAGTTTTCCATCTCGGCCGACACCACGGCGATCACGCGATCTGTACGCCGCGTATGAGTCCAGCGGATCTATCAAAGGTTTCCACGTCTTTTTGTTTCAGTGATTTGATACAAGTTTCAACATCCTCGCCGATGTGGTTTTCTGGAATTATAAACAACAAAAGCGGGTTAGGACACAGAATTTTTGCACTGTATAGAACTGCCTCGTTCTTTAAAAAATGCCGTTTATTTTTGTACAGGAATTGTCCAATTCATGAAATAAACACATCCTATAGATAAAATAAACGGGATTTTTTAAAGAACGACGTAGTTCTATACAGTGCTAAAATTCTGTGTCCGGTACACGAAGTAAGAGCCGAATATTAGAATGATAAAATGAAGAATGGACTATCAGGGTTTTTCCTTTGTCTACCTAGACTAATTTTAGACGACATTTCCCAAATATGCGTCGCAAATTTCAAGCAAAACAAAATACTTTTTTTTGGAACGGCATGCAGTTTCTTCACAACAAAAGAAAAAACGTGTTTACAGATCTGTTGATCTTTACCTCGACACTCCTCAGTCGTGGCTTAGGCAGGCGGTTTGTTAAGCAATAAAATCATTTCAAATGCCAAAAATAGTTATGTGAACGTACGAATAAAGGAAAAGTCGAAGCAAATTCCACTTCAAAACATCAGTAAATCAACTCTTTGCCATCAATGATATCACAATTTGCAACTATACGTTTGAACCATCAGAGTAAAATCCCGATTTAACCAATCAATGGGCTGGAAACACCACACGTGATCATTAGTTTCCTATACAGTCTTAAGGTAGTAATAGGGTTATCTGGTATCGCCTGGTAAAAAAGCTCGCATTGCGCCCTATTAATGCGATCACCATATATCACATTACACGCTATTTCGACACTGCACCAACCTCTTTAGATATTTGATTTGTATTTTTGAAAATAATTTGGTGTGACGTCATGTGCTGGGCAAAGCGGTCAGTGTTAGCGAAAATGCAAAGAAATTAAGCTTCTTCTCAACGTTATTTTGGTAATCACTATCAGAACCAAAAAATGAGCAATGGCTCCACGATATATGTAGCACAACAGTAAGAAATACAACACTTTAATACCAGCACATGCATGGTGTCACAAGATCATGTTTACAATGTGTTACGAACATTCTTCTAGCACCAAACTACTATACGTCGAGAAATACTTAATTAAAGTGTTTATGAAACGAAAATTGAGATGTCTTTTTTAATTGATTTATTTGAAAGAGCTCCTCAAACGATAAAGAATGGCGTTTGTAGTTCTTCCATACCTTATCTCGTTCTCGAGTTATTCAAGATTGTGTAATATGACCTATGACGTCACAAGTTGTACCTTATGACGAATCAGAAAATGAAGCATATCTTCAAAACTATTGAACAAAATTCCTGGAAACTTTGCACAAGTATACAGGTCACTAAATTGAACATGGTAACAGATTAGTTCCCAGACTCCTTTATTCCTCTCATAAACTTGTTTATATTCTGCCTTTTCTAAACCAATATTTAACTGTTGATCAGTGAGGTATATTTTCAATAGTATTGTCAACAAAACAGAGCAACTTCTAGTCAAAATCTTTGTAGGATGAAAGGTCTGGGAACTAATATATATTGCTATGGTAACGATAAAGTTGACGTGGGGATATTCAATTTACTGACCTGTATACTTGTGTAAAGATTCAAACAATTTTGCTCAATATTTTTGAAGATATATATGCTTCATTTTCTGATTCACCATAATATGGTGGGTCATATTACACAATCTTGAATAACTCGAGAACGAGATAAGATATTAAAGAACTACAAACGCCATTCTTTATCGTTTGAGGAGTTCTCTCAATAAATCAATAAAAAAGTCACCTCAATTTTCGTTTCATAAACACTTTAAGCAAGAGTACTTACGTATTTTCATAGACGAAGTTTCGGACAATGTGCCCTTCTTCAGTTCTTCAGGAACATAGTCCAAAAATACATAAGTACTTTTACACTTATTTTTCGACATATTGAAATTCTCTTATTCATATTATAGACAATTCCTTCGAGAACTTAGCGGCTTTCAGATTTATTCCAAACATATACTTTCGATATATATTCCGCCAAATACTTCCAAATAAAAAGTAGTGATTTTTTTGCCAATCTCCTTCAAATTGCGAAACTTTAAAGTGCCTATGCAATGAAAATTCAGTTGTAAAATAACTCTTTTGTTTGAAAGAACGCTTGAAACTATAAAGACTAACCATTTACAACTTTTTCATATCTCACTTCACTCTTGAGATATTAAGATTTGTTTAATATGTAAATGATCATACTTATGACATCACACTGCATAATAACTTATTGAAAATTCTGCAAATCTTTACCATTATCACATGGAATCGTTTAATGATTTGAATATTTGATGCATTGGATACATCCACGCACATGCACCTGCATTTCAAGTGGTTTCATTACATAATCTCAAGGATATATAGCGTTTTCAATAAGTTATGCAGTGGGATGTCATAAGTATGATCATTTACATATTAAACAAATCTTAATATCTCAAGAATGAAGTGAGATATGAAAAAGTTGTAAATGGTTAGTCTTTATAGTTTCAAGAGTTCTTTCAAACAAAAGAGTTATTTTACAACTGAATTTTTCATTGCATAGGCACTTTAACAGATAATCATTTCCAGCTGATCCTTCGATTCTTGAAGATAAGAATGAATTAAAATAGTTCAATCAACCTGATACAGCAAGGAACTCGTCGATGCCCGTGATTTCGTCGACAGCATCTACGAGAAGATGGACTTGAGTTTCCCACGATGTCTTGAAGACGTCCATATTCTCGCGAGCAACCTGACTTCGTGGTCGAGCTGCCAAGGTGCGTGCAGAGTTTATTACCTAAAGTTGCAAAAACGAAAACAATCGATATTATAACATACATACACGTAGTCTTTCAATTCTATTTCAGAATCACCCTCATGCAGGGTAACATGATAAAGTGCGTGGTCAATATTAGTCCTGAGAACCACGTTATACCGTGCCGTCCAACTTATGCACCGATCAATTCGAAGGTGTAACATCCCCCGGGTATACGTGGGGCATTTGAAACTATTGATTGTTCCGGGCATTTGACACAGTGAAACCTAACTAGAGTAGGGCGTTTGATCCCACCTATGGTAGGGAAGGACACCGACAAGCTAGTTACCCACACTCCCTCATTTTCTAAAACGGATGCAAACGTAATGTACGACGTTGCTCTGAAATTATTCACAATGGCGGAAGCTACAGTGAAGTATTAAGGGAGTTTAAAAACAAAGATGTGTGTTTTGTCAAGGCTTGGTTATCCAGAAAGGATAGAGAAATTAAGAGATACTTTTGAAGCTTGATATATAAACTGCTAGTGGGGCATTTGACTTCTAGTTGGACTTGAAGTATGGAGGGATTTGATCACATTTTTTTATGAGGGGTGGGGAATTTGATCATTGGAATTTCTAAAATTCAAATGCCCGGGTATATGCCAGGGGATGTTAGACCTTCGAATTGATCGGTGCATTACCAATCAGAAACTTTCCATGCAAATGTTTGACTTCCGTAAGGAGAAAGTTATTTTTAATCAGTGAAATAAAGCTTGTTTTTAGGACCCCTTATAAGGAATTCGAAGTAAAAAGTCGTTTTGGGTGATCCGTTTGAATCGGACAATATTTGGGCCTGGCAGACAACGCGAAGCGGACAATGACGATTTGTGATCTGACGAAGTGCATAAACAGGTTTTTATGAAGGGTATAAATATACACGTTTGCGTAATCTAATAGGCATGTATATTATGTACTTGGACTTGGTAATACCAAATCTGATTTCAGAATTGAAAACGGTTAAATATTGACCGAGATAACGTTGAAAATAATATACGACAAAGTGGCCGCCTGATTGCCGATTAATTTCTAAGTACATAAACAGGTTTTACGAAGGGTATACACGTTCTCGTAATATATAATAGACACGTATGTTATGTATTTAAACTCGGTAATTCCAAATCTGTTTTCAGAATTGAAAATGGTTAAATATTGACCGAGATAATGTTCAAAATCTACGACGAAATAGCCTTTTGCAATTTGTTAACCACAAATACACGGCGTGCGAGGTCTGGGGACCAGTGACGGGGAAAATCGTGCAAGTGGTTAGAATAAACTCTTTAGGATGAACTCTAGGGGGTAGAAAAGGCGGGAGAGGGGTTATTGCGGATACGTATTTCTAGTTCTATAAAGTAAATGGTTGATATAAAAGAAATGGTACACAGGTTGGTGTGCTTCATCAAGTTACGAATACAGTTGGGAAGTTGGCGAAGCACGAAGAAAGCTAGTCACCAGTCTCAGCTATCGCCTCGAGCAACTCAGCTTACTTGTGCTCTCCCAATTTTCCGCTTGTATCATTAACTCGACATAGCACGAGAAATCATGAACCATTTTTTCAGGTTCAAGTGCCTTTCAGCAACAAACAGGGCTTTACCTGAGGACACAATGCATGGATATTCTTCGTCACAATACGGACCAGTTTCACTCCCTCTACGTTGCTTGATACTGAGCACGACAAATTGGCCACCTGATTCCAAAAAAGAGGCATCGATTCAGAACACAAATGTTGAAGTTCCTTACGCATTTCATTCAAAGTGACTATCTCACGTTTGAGGATTTTACATATTCGTAATATTTGGGTCTTCCTGAGCAAAATCATGATATATATTGTCAGCCGAAAATTTCATGTTCATGAACTTTTTTGCTGTAAACGCTATCGGACGTGATGTCACAAGAGGCATTTTTGTGGCAAGTAGCAAACGAAAACTGGTTTGGAATGCCTTTTGTGACATCACATCCGGTAACTTCGACAGCGAAAAACTCCATGAAGATGAAATTTTCGGCTAACAATATATATTATGATTTTCCTTAGGAAGACCCAAATATTACGGACGTGAGATACACTGTAGGCACTTTAACAGAATTCCGCCCATACACCACAGAGATATTCAATAAAGAACAGTAGAATGCCAATCATCATATGTTGTGTTGCAGGCAATGTCATACGTAACATTACAGCAGCTACAAAATGTTTCGTAAATTAATAGAAAGAAGAACAACTTACCTCCTCTAATCTAGCGGCACCTTCCGTAAAAACGATGGCGCACTCTTCTACCTCTTTCTGGTTGCCTTCCTGAGCAGCTTCTACCAGTAGCATGAGAGGGATTAGAGTGTCGAGGAAGGTATCTGAGATGTGATCAGCGACAGCTGTCCTCATCTACATGAGTGAGTAAGAGAAAGCATCAATAAGAACGGAAGGGAACGGAAAGGAACGGAAGGGAACGGAAAGGAACGGAAAGGAACGGGAGGTGAACCTGTTTACGGAGATCTTGTGTCTTGCTTGTCATGTTCTGAATCGATTGGTCCAAAGAATCTCCAGATTTTGGTTTTCTGTTGGTTTGAGCCTGCAATTATATCACATTTTATAATTAATTTGAGAGTTCATGTAGTATTTATAAGCCATGTAATAAAGTTAATCTATTTTCATAAAACTGCCCGCAGGCGCCGTATACTGTGTGTAAACTGTATAATACTTTACAATACTTACAAAATTCAAATACTCGGCAACCAGTGCCTGTAACGCCGTACGCACATTAGCACACTCAAGAAGAAGCTTCTCCCTCGTCGGCACTCGAGTCGACGGAAGGTCGGCAAGCCGTCTAGCTCCAGACAATATGCGTTCCATCTGATCTTCGAATCTTGTGCGCGTGCGTTTTTCCAGGAATGCTGCGGGGTCCATCACTAGACTGGCCTGAATTCATGAAGACAATAACCATTACAAATTTTTATGTTTAGTGCTATCTGTAAATCAGTATGCTATAGGTGCGCACTGACTGGATCGAAAGGCAAATGGCTATTGAATAGTGAAGGGGAAATTGATGATATGTTATGTAAATGTGGTGAAAGCAAAGTATATAAGGGAATTTGGGAACGGATAGTTTTTAGGGGTTGATAATTGAAGTTTATAATAAAGGGCTTGTAAAAGTAATGAATATTAATTGATGGTGATATGTTGGCAATAAGTGATAAAATATGTTGGCAATAAGTGCTATATGCATATGTTGCAAGCAATAACATATATATATGGTGATATGTTGGCAATAAGTAATATATGCATATGTTTCTGCGTGGTTTATAAAGAGAACGAAGCAATAACATATATGATGGTGATATGTTGGCAATAAGTGATATATACATATGTTGCTGCGTGGTTTATAAATAGAACGAAGCAATAACATATATGATGGTGATATGTTGGCAATAAGTGATATATACATATGTTGGGAATACGTGATATATACATATGTTGGGAATACGTGATATATACATATGTTGGCAATAAGTGATATATACATATGTTGCCGCGTGGTTTATAAATAGAACGAAGCAATAACATATATGATGGTGATATGTTGGCAATAAGTGATAAAATATGTTGTCAATACTCAATAAGTGATATATACATATGTTGCTGCGTGGTTTATAAATATAGAACGAAGCAATAACATATATGGTGATATATTGGGAATACGTGATATATACATATGTTGCTGCGTGGTTTATAAATAGAACGAAGCAATAACACAGTGATAATAAGTGATAAAATATGTTGGCAATAAGTGATATATGCATGTTTTTGCGTGGTTTATAAATAGAACGAAGCAATAACATAGTGATATGTTGGCAATAAGTGATAAAATATGTTGGCAATAAGTGATAAAATATGTTGGCAATAAGTGATAAAATATGTTGGCAATATTGTGATATATGCATATGTTGCTGCGTGGTTTATAAAGACAATGAAGCAACAACATATATGGTGATATGTTGGGAATACGTGATATATACATATGTTGGCAATAAGTGATATATACATATGTTGGCAATAAGTGATATATACATATGTTGTTGCGTCGTTTATAAATAGAACGAAGCAATAACATATATGATTGTGATATGTTGGCAATAAGTGATATATACATATGTTGCGGCGTGGTTTATAAAGAGAATGAAGCAACAACATATATGATTGTGATATGTTGGCAATGAGTGATATATACATATGTTGCTGCGTGGTTTATAAATAGAACGAAGCAATAACATATATGATAGTGATATGTTGGCAATAAGTGATAAAACATGGTGGCAATAAGTGACATATACATATGTTGTTGCGTGGTTTATAAAGAGAACGAAGCAATAACATATATGATGGTGATATGTTGGGAATAAGTGATAAAACATGGTGGCAATAAGTGATATATACATATGTTGTTGCGTGGTTTATAAATAGAACGAAGCAATAACACATGTGATGGTGATATGTTGGCAACAAGGCGGTGTGAAGTTACTAATATTACGAGTCGTTACGATTCGACGAATCCGTCACATCATAGCGTCAAATAGAACGATTCGACGAATGTCTGCCCTTACTTCCTACTTAGCATCACGCGGTATAAAGTTACGGTTTCACGAATCGTACCCAGGCGCTTGATTTGCTTTGCGCGACTTGCGAGCGCTGAGCGCGCGGGGGCTTTTGGGGAGCCGCAAGTCGCGCAAAGCAAAACAAGCGCCTGGGTACGAGGCTGATTCGACAGTATTGGACATGTATGTTTATAGCGCGGGTATTATAGTGTAAATGCTTCCACGTTACTCATGACTAATTTTTAAAAAACATTCTTTCTCGTGATTTTGACTTCTCTTGGGATTGGGGGGCCACTTGGTGTTATCTAGAGGAGACTAAGTGAAAAGTGAACATAGCTTTCATGCACCGGCCCTGGCTAGAATCTTAATTTCTGACTAGAATCTTGGCGAAATCCTGGGACCCTTTTTTCAAAAATTCTGTATCTGCCACCTTCACCACCCCCACTCATTTTGTTCACGCCTGTTCAACTAGCCACTATTATATAGTATCCATCTTCTTTTCATCTCTTTTCGATGTTTTGCAACCAGTATATTAGTATACACTTACGTCAAAGTTGTCCAAGGCTCCTGATAATGCTCCGGGAGTTTCCAATGCATTCGGTTCGCTTTTCCCAGTCGCCTGTGCTGCACCGTAAATGGTTTGTAGTGCTTCACTCATTTGTTTAATGACATAGTCTCTGTTGAGTCGTGCTGATTGTACATCAGGATGCTGAATGTAAGCCTAGAAAGGTGGAGTTTTAAAGGACAATTCAACGTTATTCATAAAATAAAAAGACAGATAAACAGATGGATTGATTGGTGGGTGTGTATCTATGGATTGGTGGGTCTATGGATGGAAGGATAGGTGGGTGAATGGATGGAAGGATGGGTGGACGGGAGGATGGATGGCTGAATGGATGGGTGAATGGATGGATCCATGGATGGATCCATGGATGGAAGGATGGGTGGGTGGTTGGGTGAATGGAAAAGTGGATGGGTCGGTGGATGCGTGGACTGCTGTGGACGTGTGGTCGTAGACAGGTTCAGGCAAACAAACAAACAAACAAACAAACATACAAACATACAAACAAACATACAAACAAACAAACAAACAAACAAACAAACATTCAACCTCGTACCGAGGGTCTTACCCGGGGGTAGCGGAGGTAAGAACCTGGGTACGAGGTTGACAAACATGAATATTTTGTCACGATTATTTTGGGTATAAAAAACCAGATTTTTATTTCACTTTACGTTTTTCCTACACACTATTTCGACAGTTAAACCAACCTTTTAGAGTTTTCAGTTCGTATTTCAACACTACTGTACTTACGCAGCTTATATATCATAAAATAAACAAACAAACAAATGGAAAGGCAGACAAACAAACATACATTTATTCAAAAACACTAAAAGGTCAATAGACTACAGCCGAAACAGGAAGTCTAATGTTTTGAGCAAAGGGCCTTAGTCAGAGATTGAGACATGAAAGGGCCTTTGCCATTCGCTCGAAATGTTGACCACGTCGTATTTTATTACTGCCTACGCAGCACGCTACTATTTAACAATTAGACAACCCGAGTTTTCTATTTAACAATTAGTCACCGAAGTTGTGACTATCGTTGAATATTGACCGAGCCGCGAAGCGGCGAGCTAAATGTAACGATAATCACCGAGACTGAGGTAGGTGACTAATTGTTTTAGTATAATTTCAGAGATGTTCAGGAAAAACACGACTTCCGATTGGATCGAAAAAAAGTAAAGACTACCGTAAACAGAGGCATGTTTTTACAGTGCCAAATAAAAATTTTCAAAACTTGAACGGAAGGCTACTTACCTTGCACTACATAGGCAGATCTAGGGGTGGGGTGCAGGGGGTGTGCACCCCCCAGAGAAAATTAGCACCCCCCAGAAAAAGTCAGCATCAACAAGTGTATATTAAAATTTTCATGATTTATGGCATTGTTGACATAATTTAAGGTGGTGGTGGTGGATGGGTGCACCCCCTGAAAAATCTGCAACCCTCTATCAGATGAGCCTGGATCCGCCCCTTGCACAATATTTTGTAGATTCTTTGGTTTACATAGGAATGGCATTTTATTTCAGTTCATTCATTTCTTCGTCCGAAATTTTGTCGAATCTATTTTTGGCAGCCATTATGAGTTTTTTTTTTTGAAAGAGTCACTGGCCAGTCAACCAATCAGAATTCAACTCTGAAATTATACTAACAGCGGATAGTAACTCCTGCAATAGCCAATGGAAGTGTTGTGCTGTGTACGAATGGTGTTGAAATGCAAAAACTCTAAAATGTTGATGCGCGTGTACTTCCAAAATACTGTGTTAGGAAGTCTAATGTTTCGAGCGAAGGCCCTTCATTCATTCATTTGCATACAGCCTGGGTCTTAACAAAACCAAGGCCAAGAACAACGAGACTGTCCACAGAGTATAGTCTTTCTTCATATTACTAACCTTTGATGACGTCAAGAGCATTTTACTACAGTCTTTTAACATTGCTCTTGCTGCAGCAATCTCTTCCTTCCGACGAGGATCCTTCAAATCCTGAAAGGTAATTTCCAACCACGAACTTAAACATTTATTTACTAACAGTACCAGTATCCACTGAAGTCTGACAACTCACAGAGAGATGTATTTGCCTTGGAGGTTTAGACCGGGCGACAAAGGCTAGAGGCTTGTGTAAAAAACAGAGGCAAGTATTTCCCCATATAGAATATGCAAACGAGGTTTAAATAAGGTATACTGTATATTATAATGGCTTTGAGTCAATTTTCTTCTCTGGTTTTAGCGCTGTTTTTGTCCTCCGAATTGCTGCCTTTTACCTTACCTCTTCACTAGTATGTTTCGGTTGTCAATTTATCCCGGGCGTTCTGTGACCCCCTCCCACAAGCAATCGTCTTCTGGACGATCTTTTTTAGTATCCGCGAGAGGTAGGACGAAATGAGAGATTGTACTGCTATCATACGATCGGACATGCCTGTATGATGAAATACATCATAGAACTGCTAACCCCAAAACAATTTAGATCCTAACCCTAGCCCGCCAAATGGGTTTTATAATCCCCCGCCTAATGGTTTTCTAATACTAACCTTAATTCTAATAAAACAATTGCTTAATAATAATATAAAAGACGTATATTATAGGAGCATTATACAATAGTCTCAATGCTCTTATAACAATATATTCTTAAAGTTACTTATAAAACTAATTACAGTTTCATTATAAGATAAAGCCTATACTACATACAATATATTATCACCATGAACAAAAAATATTAATTTTTAAAAAGAAAAGTCTTATGTGCTGACTTAAAACTACTTAACATTTCAAAGCTTCTAATTTCCTGTGGTAATAAATTCCACAGTTTTGGTGCTGCAACCGAGAATGCTCTGTCTCCATGAGTCACCGTTTTGGATTTTGGCTCAAGTAGCAGATTTCGGTCAGATGATCTCAAAGCACGAGTAGGTTTATATTTAGTTAGCAAATCAGTAATATAAACAGGCGCCTGGACATGCAAAGCCTTGAAAGTAATTATTAGAACCAGTGAAGATTACGTAGCACAGGGGAGATATGCTCCGATTTTTTAACCCCTGCAACAAGTCTAGCAGCTGTATTTTGAATTCGCTGTAACTTGCTCAATTCAGTTTCTGGTAAGCCATATAGGATGCTAGTATATATTACAGCTGTCAAGTTTTGATGTTATGAATGCATTGCACCAACTTCTCATAGTCCTTGCGGGAGGGGGTATAGAATGCCCGGGATAAATTGACTACGGTATGATTCGCTTCATTTTTACACCAGTTTATTTACTGCGCTTTTAGATAAGTACGACTTTAAACAAATGCAATACGTGTTCCAGGACATTTTTATTGCTTGGTATTTTTCAATGAAACCACCTAGATTACATGGTTCTCATGATAAGTCGTTCAAAAAGTGCCCAGACGATCGGGATGTCATTATATGTATAATATAATCATCCCAATTGTCTAAACATGCACCTTTTGAAACGATTCGATCGGGACAATTATATGAGAAGCAGTGAGCCTTTAAAGGGATCTCCAGCCAAAATACAAATGTAGTTCATATGAAAGATCTTACTGACTTTAGTTTATTTCCAAAGTTTCAGCATTCCTATCAATTTAGTTAAGATATGGCTACTTAATTGAAGTTGGAAAGTTTGTCCAATTTCGAAGTTTCTCAAATATGACGTGCCTAAGAAACTCCTCTACGTTCCTGCATGAGGAACTAAATAGCTTATTTAGACTAATTTTCGTCCAAAGAGCATTCACAACAGCTATCACTATGTGATCGCCATCAAAGCAAATCCACTGCCATAAAGAATCACTCAATGACGTCATATTTTCAAAACCAATATGGCGTCAAAATCCTCAAATTTTCAACTTCAACTAGCCATATCTTCTTAACTAAATTTATAAGAATGCTGAAACCTTGGAAATAAACTAAAATCAGTAAGATCTTTCATATGAACTACATATTTATTTTGACTGGAGTATCATTTTAATGAAGATCATCTCATTTTCCGTACCGGTCCAGAAAAAGCGTATGGCCTTTGCAGCGTATAGGCCGGTCGGACTATATCTCAGGATGCCAGACCTCTCAGCAACCTATCAGTGTGCGTTATTCTCCGTACAAACCTGAGAATGAGTTCAGTCATAATCTACTGCAATTTATTGTGCTCTGCGGTATTGTGCTCTGCGGTGTTGTGCTGAGCTGTGGTGTTGTGAGGTGGGCGTGCGGAGCTGCGTTGTGCAGTAGTACGTACTGTACTGTACAGGTGGTGTAAGATCACCAAACTTACCGCTTGTCTTGCCCCGGAGAGCCTGGCCAAGCCCATCAAATCAATCCCAAGGCTTTTAAAAGCTGCTAACAAGGCTTGAGGGTCTTTAACTCTTTCTAATTCGGCTAGCCTGTCTTCAACCTGTCAGAATAAAAAAAAATCTACACATGTACCGCATATCATTTAAGAGTTTGATACGAGGTTGTGCATATTATACACTACCGAATGATAATTCAATAACATAATTCAATTTCCTTCATCCAAAATAATTGTTCAGTACATATACTTCACAATAATTTGTAATTAAACGAAGTCAAATCTTTCTTAAATTGCTCATCCTGTGCCTGATAATACAAAATCATGACGTACACCTGTATAAAGTAAATAGTTTGAATCTAGGAGTGAAGGTCCAGGTTGTTTCGACGGACCGCCGCTGAGGCCGTCGAAACGTCAGTCACCAACAATAGTCTCACTTCGAATCTACAACAACCTGGACGATCATGCAACTTCACACATCTAAGTATACCTGTATTTCAATATCCAATTATCCTAGGAATTTAAAGGGTGTTCCCTTTAAAAACAGTAATTATACTTAATTAAGATCCAAATTGGGAAATTCCAACATCAAAGTGATTGGGAAAACTGCGTTGGCCCTATAGCTTACAACACATTGTTTAATTGCCTCACAAATTGAACATAAAACAAATGAAAAATTGTGTATGTTTCCCATGAATTTGTTTGTTTTAAAAGGTTTTTCACTATATGTTCTGTCAAAAATTCTGTATTATTGATTTAACCTGGGTCAATTTATTACAAAAATATAATTTTAACATCTTTGACAGAGATGGTTTTCTCTCTTGACACAATTTTCTTGCAGTTTAATTTAAAGTAACTGTACCAGTTTCAAAGAAGCCAGAAGTCGGTAAACGTCAGCCATATCAGCAATGCACAATAACCTTGTAACTGCGGACAGCAAAGCACGGGCTGCCTTGATCATATTCGACCTCTTCTCATTAGAATGAGGGTCATTAGCAAATGTCTTTGAGTCCCATCCCATCACTTTACCTATAGTTAATACAAAACAAATATATAGAGCAATAAAAATAAATCTCAGCATTATAAATCGACCTACAATCCTGGACAAAATTCATGTGGACGCAGCGCGTGTTTTTGAATTATTAGTAGGAATTCTCCCCCTAGGCAATGTTGGTGAATCGCCGAGCATTTTTTGTTTATCGTGGAATAACAACATTGATGTGGGGGAAGGGGAAGGAACGTTTTATTTAGGCAGAAATTGGGCAATAAAAAGAAAGTAGGTAATTAACGTTGGATGTTTTGTGTTGTCCACATAATTTTGTCCAGCAATTGGTCGACCTAGCTCATAAATTGTGATTTTTACGAAAACCCAAAGTATAGATCCTTCCAATTTTAATCTGTGTTTCCATACAGTTTTAGTAGTAGAAACTGACCATGATCCATTACAAATGCTGCATTCTGATTGGCTACTCAGCCGTTGTCTATTCCGATAAACCATGATGGCGAAACGCGCTCAAAACAATGGCAGAAAACTCTCGTTTTGGGGAGGTTTCAGATGCGTTTTTGGATAATTGTTTGTAGAATGCACGATTTGTAAAAGTCCACTAATTTTTTCCTACTACAACAATTCGCCTTCGTTGACTATTCGCTCATAGAAAACTCGGACTCGTTGTCTAATTGTTAAATAGAAACACGAGTGGAAATTTGGGAGAACGAGAAATTGTATAGTGGGAACACGAGCATGAAGGGTGAGTGTTTCCACGCGATTTTGAGTTCTCCCAAACTTCCACGAGTGTTTCAATAACGTATCGGAACACCGCGGGAAAAAATGTTTTCTATTTCCTTTATAAAATAACCCAAAGAAAATAAGTAAAATGTATAAATTCTCCTTGTTCATGATGGCGTATGATGATGACGTATCCTGGGGTATAATGGTGTACACGTAATTTTCCATGTTTTCCTGCATATACCGCTTGCATTTACAAAATGTTATTTTATAAAAATATAGTTCATCAGAAGCAGGTAATCACAGAAACTTTATTAATACGGAAAATTTACAGAAAATTATGCAAACTTTATCAAATCTATTCACCAAACTAATTGCGGCCAGCAGCAGAGTTGTTAGAATTTTTTGACAAATTCAACAACCTTTAACTTGAATCTTCCTTCATAACTTCTGCGTTTTGTAAGCAGCGTGTTGATGTGTTTACTACCACAAGATTCAACATAAAATGCATCTGATTATATGGGTTGTTTGAATTTTGAGGTCATGCAGCTTTACACTAGTATAATAGTAATAAAGGTTATTCACTGATTAACTTCTTCAACTGGAAACAACGCAAGTTATATTGAACGGAAGGTAAAACAGGTGTGCCAACAATTAGTCATTCACGTGTCAGCGGTACATTAAATTTCTGGTCATTTTGAACGTGGGTCTACATCATACTGTACTGACGATACCGCCAATGAGTTTTCTAACCCTAACCCCCCCGCCTTAATTATCTTCCTAACCCCGCTGTATTTTGACGTTTTAACCACATTTTGGTTACGAAAAAGAAAGAAACAATGTCTTAAACATGTCCTCTAAGAAATGAACAGATCAACAGAAGACCCATGTTGAAAACGATCGGAAATTTAATGTACCGCTGACACGTGGATGACTAATTGTTCTTCATATTGAACTACTGACTTTTCTCTCGTCCCCAGCCCCCACACTGCCCTGACAAACTACAGGTATGTCCCATGTTCAAATGTTCTATAGGAAATCACGTGTCCAAACTGGGGCCACCGTTCCTGGTGTGGTCTTGCCCCCCTCTGGCTCTGGATCTTCATCCTCTTGCTTTAGGTGACCCAACGGCTGTTCGCGAAGCTCTCCTCCCCGGTTGCTGATATTGTTGTCCTCTACCACAATGACCTTATCACTCTTCCCAATGGGCTGTGTGGGTTACTTTATTCTTGCCAAGGAAAGGTTTGAGCTGGTTATAATGGACAACTCGCCGTATCTGATTCGGTAAACTACTTTGTTAAGGCGTTTTATCACTTTCCAGGGACCGGTCCACGGTCTGTTCAGTTTCATGCACCGTCCTTTTCTGATTTTATTATCAAACCATAAAACCAAGTCACCTTTTTTATGCTTCTTGGCTTTGGCCCAACGATCGTAGTCTGACTAGTAGCTTTTCTGGGCATGACGTGCGGAGGACAGGAACTCTCTTGCTGTCTTGTACTGTATGCCAGATTTAGTCTAGCTCTCAATTGCAAGGCAAACTCGGACTGGTCAGGACTTTCTCGTGGTGTTGATGGCGGTTCAATTACATCGCTTGGAAGACGGAGTTCTCTCCCAAATTCCAGGTAGCTGGGAGTGTACCGTGTACCGTGCTGTGTACCGCTGTATTATATGCCAAACATGTAGAAGATATGTACAGGTCCTTTGATCTTCAGACACCAACTTCGCCAGCATTGCATTTACATGTACTTTGTGTATGATTCTCTCTGACGCCCCCATCCGACTGAGGATGAAACAGAGTTGTCCAGATCTCGAGCCACAGTCAGCCACTCACAAATCTCCCCTATGCAGTTATTTCCCTTGTGCAGCTGTTCCGTGTTCCATGCCGAGGAATCCATCCATCCATTATTTTCTTAGCGGTCATTTCTGATTTCTGGTTTCGCAGGGGAAATAGTTCCAACCATTTGGTAAAACGATTCTGCTCCCTCTATTGCTTTTGGGGTACTCCACTATGTCCACTTTAACCGATTCCCCTGAACGAGAGGTGAGTGGTTCTGCTCCCTGGGATGGGGTTCCTCCTTTCTTGACGATTGGTACACTTCTTAGTCTTACACCAGCTGTCAATGTCTGCCCATATGAAAGGCCAGAAATGCCTGCAGCGAATCCGGTTTCCCGTCTAGGTGATCGCCAGGTGTCCTGCGTCACAATTACGTCAATATTAATGTTGTCACGACCCATAATAAACTTGGGCAGTTCTTTATGAAAGGCTTTTAACTCCTTTCCATGGACTTCCTTTTCTTGTGGAACTTCACCAGACAGCCAGGTCTTAACCTCCTTACTAACCGGCAGGCATCTTGCTGTATTCTTTTGATGTATTCCAAAGACCAACCTTCTTTCTCTCCACCATCTGAATCCGAGCTACTGGTCGTTTTTTTCCCATTCTTGTCAATCTGCTAGAGGTGGAATCCTACGGCTTGCCGGCTTGGTCAGATGCATCACATGTTAAGGAGAAACGGCCATGTCGATCGGGCAGTGCAAAAGTAACCAATGTACATAGCAACTGTTTTTAAAGAGTGAGTGTCAGGGTAGTGCTTTGCGCGCTTGTGTTTTTGTTTTCATACGAATTGATTGCAGTGCATCGCATTGTTAGAACTATAATTTGCATGTGAACTCTAGATTTATTTGGAAATGTTGAAATTGGAGTTCGATCATGACTTCGGGGCGTTATGAAGTTAATGTTCAAGACGATTTGAACAGTTGCGGTTCGCTTGTTAGAGAACCACTGCGGGCTCCGGCTGGCTTTAGTTCCTGAATCTTTGCAAATTCAAATGAACAAAACATCAGAAGAAACAAAACATATTTCTTTACTAGTCACTCATCAAACACTTCTATTCGCAAACTTATTCGCGCTGTTTCAGCAGCATAACCCGGCCTTCCACGCGTCGGAGGCGAAGCGCTCGTAGCAGCTTCTATGTATCGAAAAGATTACTATAGTAAATGATCAATTTTACGAAAAATATCACAATAATTGATCACTCAGGTATATTTACTTCTTAGAAAACTTGAAAATGGATAATTTATAAGAAGGATTGATCAAATATGGACGGATTCGTTTGTGAACTGAAATAGGCGTCCCATAAAATGGTCGCCAAGAAGAAAACAAGCGCGCAAAGCACTACCCTGACACTCACTCTTTAAGGTGTTGAAAGCATTTTCACATTCCGGATTCCAGTGTTATTCCGGCTTGTTTCGCAGTTCGTGCAGCAGCGCTGCTATTTGCGAGAAACCTTTTACAAATCTTCTCCAGAATGTGCAAATTGATAAATTTCCTCAGTTCTGTGTCATTTTGTGGGGGGTCCATTGACGAATAATGTTAAACTTCTCTGGCTGTGATCTGATGCCATCTTGATCGATTGTGACCCAGAAACTTGATTGACTTAGTTGCAAATTGACACTTCTTTGCGGAAAGTTTGAATCTTGCATTCCGTACTGCTCGCAGAAGTCTCTCGATTCCCTGCAAGTGGTCTTCAAATCTCGAGTGGAAGCATATGATATCATCCAGGTAAGCTAGCATATCCTCAGCACAGCATCACATTTACTTAAAACCTGACACTGTCCAACTGAAACGGCAGTTACGTAGGATTCCTTTCGCTTATCAGGATGATGTTAGAGGACGGTGTTATTGAAAAAATTATCTTCTGAATGGGCCAGTCTCCTGGTAATAGAGATTTGAGAATCTGTGGATTACAGAAAACTCAACCAAGCAACTCATGTTACAAGCTAGAGTACCCGTTACCAAATATTACCGAGGTTTTGGATCGCTTAGCAGATGCGTCTTATTTTACAACTATCGATATGGTCTCGGATTACCATCAGGTGGAACCGTGGACCATATTGTTTCAGTACTGTAGGATGCCTATCGGGTTAACAGGTGCACCAGCTACATTCCAGGCAGTGGTTGAAGAGATGCTTCGAGTCCTGGAGGCTCCCACCTGGCACTTTCCTATATTGCGCTTTCCTTCTGAGAAAAAGCCCATGTTATTAATTTCTCCAATTGTGCTTTTTTTGTTCCTTCCACCGCACTTTTAGACAGATCGACTCCCAATGTGTGCAAAATGATCACACTTCCAATACTAATTGAGACCAACACTACCAGCTACTGGGTTTTCGTCCCTCCCCAACGACAGTGGTTCAGAAACATAATCCACTTCGGTAACAATTCCCTTTTTCTGATTCTTAAACAGAGTAACTGGTGGGTATGACTGATTAACTCCCTTAACCCAGAAGTTACCAGCTGTTTGACCGTGACCATTGTCTTTGATAGTAGCACCCCCGGTGTTCTTGTTGATTCAAAAAGTCCCGTTCTGTTAACTTTGTCTTTACATCGCATCCGAATAAGGACCTAATGTCAAGCTGGTAATCCCACATATGTACAACGCGCAACTACTGGAACATAAATTTCAAGTAAAACAGCCTTGCATTTACTTGAGGTGGTGAGTGGGACCTCTGTGTCATCCAACCAGAGGCTATTGTGCTTAACATCCCACCATTCTTTATGGTGAAAATCAATAAAATCTGCACCCAGTACCGGTTCCGATTGCCAGGCTGACCCTGTTGGCTAGAACTGGATTAGGTCAGCAAACAGGGTGGCTCATTTGGCGGGGCAGACTTAGAAAGTTTCAAGTAGTTTCTACTTGTCCAAACTTCAGTAGGACCACAGCCCCCCCCCCCCCCCCCCCCCCCTTCACTGCAATAGACTGATGTGTTATTAAACCGAGTTGATTTTGGATTTCTTCAACTTAAGTCCCTGGAACTGATGAACTAATAAGAATCACCTCTCCCCAAGCGTCCAACAGAAAAATGGTCTTTGTCTCATTCGCCGTAGCCTCTAATCGGTAGGTGTTTTTTTCACTGCATGTTCGGCACTTCGGTTGAACTGTGTTGACTGTGGTAGACTGTGCAGGTGATCTGTAAGGATAATTTATCCCATTCCTATGATTTAAGACTGGTGGTGGGACCGTTGACCAGCCTCTTTTACGTTTAAATGATCCAATGTAGAACACCCCCAGGCCCAATGGCCATGGCCATTACATGCTCTGCAAACATCTGTTGGTTTTGGTCCTCGTCACGGCACCCTGAATCCAAATGAAGGGCTGACAAATACAGGTATGAGTGTAATGCTTCAACATCTTTTCTCACTCGAGTATTAAATTCCAAATTATTTCAACAAAGCCAACCACCTCCTTCATACCTTTCGTTGAGTGTTTTCGATAAGGCACTGTAGCTATTTCTTACCGAATCTTCTTGATCGGATGATAGAAAGCTTTGGCCTCTTCCTTCAGGTATACAGCTAAATACATGTACTGTACTTTCCTGCTTAATATCATCAGCCCACTCGTTGAGCGACACATAAATTTCAAAATCTCTCAGAAATTCCCAGATATCTTCTTGTCCTGTAAACCTCACGTCCGGTAAAACAAAGCGGTTGGATCCCACGCTGCCACCAATATAATAGTGATATTAAACGTTTATTCACTGATTTGGTTTATTCTAACTGGAAACAACGCAACTGTCGCAACACACAGTTATATTTATTATACCCTCGCATATAATCGTCCAATCAATTGTCGTTATTAGCATCACGTGACAATCCAATATTTTACGATGTAGGACAGCAAGTCAGCAACATATTGGACAGCAACCTTTTGACTGTTTACGTGCAAAGAAACATCTTTAGGTCGAGATATTTTGTTTGATTAAAACACCTATTGGATTCATCTTCGCCCAATATTACCAAATATTTAAGTCTCGATTTGCAATATTAGGGTCAATCTTCAGTCTTGCCCAATATGAATTCTTGACTTAAATATTTTGTAATATTGGGCTCAGAGGAATACAATAAGTAATAATATTATACCTCAACTATAAATTGTCCAATCAAAGAGCTAGATTTGTACCACGTGACCAGTCAATTTAAACTCGAATTACCCGCTGATGACGTATTCAGCGGGGAATTAGAGTTCGAATACCCCGCTCGTCAGTACTCGCGCGTAAACCAAGACAAGCCTGTAAACAATGGAGGAACAACAAGACGTGTCAGGACGTTTCTAGACGTTTCAAGACAGTATTCAAGATTGTTTCGGTATAATAATCATTTATAGACCCTCCGCTCGGGGAATTCGTAGAAATATTACCCCTCGGGATGATATATCCCTCGGGGTAATATTTCATCTTATTCCCCTCACTCCGGGTCTATAAATGATAAATATTGAACATGAACGCAATTCTCTCTCTCGTCCCCAGTCCCCACACTCGTATGGTACAATGCTCTGGATGAAAATAAAATTAATGCTATCCAGAACGCATACTTTCTTTATAGTATTTGATTACCCATTGAAAGGGTATTGACAATAATTCCGCAGCACTATAATTTGCACCCAAAACAGTTTCTTACATTATGGCGGAATCTGTTCCTCATAGTGCTAACGATTACAGTAAATTAAACAGACCTTGGATACGATTAATACGCTAAGTACTACTGATTTACATCTGGAATGCCAATTAAGCTTAGTGACTTATGCTATGGCAAAATACTCTGGATTAAGCAGGAATTAGGAATAGTGTAAACACAACAAAGAAACAGAGAGGTTTTTTAATAGATCAGTGATAATGCTCTAACCACTGAGCAACCAAGAATCAGATCGAGAGCAAAGGTTACAATGATGTACTGGTTTGATTAATATACTGTATGTACACCTCATGGCAGTCACTACATTTAACACAGTTTATTTAGTAGTTTAATCGAGTGACATGCCAAATATTACTTGTAATACAGTATACCCAGAATCTTTTCCCGGCAATACCACCACCGTGACTAGGCTCTCAGCAACGACCTCTGTAGCTCAGTTGTCAGAGCACTGCACTTAGCATTGCAGGGTCATGGGTTCAATTCCAGCCAGAAGGCCTTGAAGTTGCATTTTTCGCAACTTATCCCAGTTTGGTCTTAAAATGTATATATTCCAACACTCAAAATTTTCCTTCACCATAAATCCTTAAAACATGTAGTTTAATTGAGTGATTAATGTCAAATATTACTTGTCATAATATTGGTAACACTGCTATAGTGTGGGAGAGCTTGGAGTAGACAGATGATACAACTGGATGATCGTCAAGCTCATATTCACACAAAAAATATTCAAAAAGTATTGTCTGTCAACTCCAAGCTCTCCCACATTCACTATGCAGCAATATATATAATTAATACAATAAAAGTAGGGTCAAGAGAGTTATGAGTGTCAATTGATCACAGATCCCTGAATCTGCAACATTTAGTATAGCTTTCCCAACTCCCAAGGTTAAGTACAGTAGTTGTCACTTGTTAAGTATAGTCACTTGCCCTAACTCAGAGTGCAATATAGTTCAAAAAACTTGGTCTGACAATGTCAGACCAACCCAGGTTTTGATCAGACACTAATTATTTTTGAATTGCACTATCGGTTTTTCAATCACGGTATGGGAAAGTGCTTTTATCGGCGTTCAAACATCGCTATTGTGATAGAAAAATTTCTGGAGTCTGGGACCGAAAGCAGCAGTCTAGTGACGTCACACGTTAGAGTCGTCGATAATATCGATATGTTTTTTTGTGGTGCTTGAATGCTAGCTGCGGAAATATTACTGATGTTTGAGAACTTCCTCCTCTGAAAGCGAGATTAGTAATGAATTTTTCATCTCTACAATCTATGCTGACTCTAACGTGTGACGTCAAAGAGGCGCGATGAGGTGGAAAAAATTGGTGTAATTTTTCCACTTTTACACAACAAATGGGTCGTAAAAACAGAGTTGAATTTTTCGTTTCATAGGCACTTTAAGTTGAATCCTTACAATGCGTGAATTGGACATCTTAATTTGAAACCGAATAAATAATTTGTTGAGACAAAATCGGAGAGTACCTCATTCGACAAAGACAAATTTCAGAGAATATCTCATTCGGCCAAAAAATGTTTACAACAAAGGTCTCACCAGTCACCGGCAAACATCAATAATAATATATCAACTGCCAAACAAAGCCAGCCAATCACAGAGCATGTGAACATCATAATTGGTCGGAAGGTGTGACTGAATTCAAGTATTCCCCCTGGATCTGCATGTTATAATATGCAGTTTGCAGAATATTATACAGAGTCACAGACAATTGGAGAAATTAGCTTCGAAGTTTAAAAACAAGTGGATAAGTGATATTTCGCACTTAACGACTCAAAACAGAGTGCCCTAGAAAAGGCTGGCTCAATGTGGGAAAACATCTTCCCAGTTAAGTTACGTTTTCCGATAATGTGGGAGACATTACTGTGGCCAAATGGTCGGCCAAAATGTCCGTGAAGAGCAATCAGTGGACAGCCATATCTGCGTTTTGCACGGAAAATGGCTGGTGGCCAACCGTTATATTGCACTGATCTGCCCTAACTGTTAAATATTTTTTGTCAATAGACAGCAAAATTGAGTTATGATGAAAGACTGAAACATTATGGTACATTACCAGCTTCTTTTGTGTCATGACAAGCCACATTCATCTCCTCTGCAATTTCTGGAAAATCCCTCCCAATATCTTGTCCAACTTTTACAAGCTTGTTGATGGCTGCAACAATTTCATTGACAAGCTGGTGTGCTGACTTACTTTTCCCAGCCTTTCTTAAAGACTTGTAGCGGTTAACCAAGGTTGTTACCTGTGGGAAAAGGAATTATAGCACAGTAAGATTAAAAACATATAGAAAACTCTCTAAAATTACTATGGTAAACACACCAACATTATGATGGAACCTACTGTAATAGCCCCTCACAGTGGCATAGTTGTACTGACCTGATAGGGGGCAATAAATGTGAAAGTCAGTGTCAAAACTGGGGTAGAAAATTCTAGAATCTCTGAAATGTCATTTCCTGCATTTTGAGGGGATATTTTACAGAATTCTGAAGGTCATAAAATGTATGTCATAAAATACAACATAATTCATGACTTTCAATACATTTATTTTTTACCATTTCATAGTATATTTTTCATATTAATTATATCTTTAAAAATCACAGCTTTCTCAGATAGTCCCATCATATGATTTAAAACCATTGGTAAAGAGCAAGTATTTGCAGTTCCCATAAGTAATGATTAACATATAATAAGCACTACTTTCGGGAACTGGTCAATTTTTATATAGACCATTAAATATTTGTTTAATTTAACTTAGACCATGAATGAGGAGGGTATATGCTCCACAAAAGTCATCTTTCATAAAGGGGAGCTTCTTCTTCCTGCACTTGCCAATGAATCGTACTATTTTCATTCAATGAATTTCAATCGTTTATGAAATGAGGACACACACATTTGCCAACAGCCTTAGCGTTTACCAATGAAAATTTGATGTAGGGGTGGCAACTGGCACCCCTGGCCACCATGCCACTGGTCCCTTGTAGGGGAAAAATTAATAATTTGTTGGGGAACTAGCTGGATGTAAAAATGAGGTTTCCAAAAGTTAATGTCTTTCAGAAAAATGTTGAAAAATGTAAATGTAAAATGACATCAATGTTAATTATGAATTTCATACACATTGATATTTATGGATACATTTATACATCTCTAGCATAATTATGTATGCATTCTATTGAGTTCCAGGGTGCAAATTAACACAAAATAAGCGATGCAAAAAAGTTTAAAAACTAGAAAAATCGCGATGCAAGTTTTTTTGTTAATTAAACACCGCTGCCTTCCTATATTCCTATATTTTCTGAGTGAAAGGTGACTGAACTGGTCGAGCATTTTATGCCGTTGTTGGAGAGGAATTTGTGTGATTTCTGCACAATGGGATAAACTGTAGAATCGACTTCGTCATTTGCTCGATCATAACAGCAAATATCTAGATGTATGGTCTGGAATGTTTACTTCAAGCGAACTTCAGGATGAGTGCGCAAATGTCTTGCATGTCATTGAGTTATTGCTCATAACTCCTTTTTCCAACACAAAGCTTGAGCGAATGTTCAGCACTAGTCAGCGAAGAAATTTGTGGTTCATCAATCGATGATTTCTGCCCAGATGCAGCGATCGAATTATGGTTCAATGCCAAAGTTCGACGGCTGAATTGTTCCAGCCATAGCTATCAAAAACACGAAAAACAAACCTCGTCCAAAGATGGCGTGATCGACATCACCGTACTGACTATGTTATAAATAAATTTGGAAAATGATGATCTGGGATCTGACGATGAAACCTAGCAAATAACTTTTTAATTCTTACCTTTAAATTGATCGTTAATCCATTTTAAATACTTTGTATTATGTATATTTATAATGTTCACTAGTCACTACTCCCATATTGGTGTGGTACTATTTATACGTGTAAGAAATGTGCAGTTCATGCATTGCGGTTATTTGTACTAATTTAAATACAGGACTACTGTTGATAGACTCTACTTCACTGAACTGCGAATGATTAATTATAATAAGGTACAGTAAAACTTTAGTTGAGAAAGTAAAGATTGTAATTAAAACTTCGCAAACCTGTCGTAAAAATCCTGGGGGGAAGATTTTTCGAAAAACTATTATCGCGATGCACTTTTGAAATGTTAATTCGCACCCTGAGTTCAGTTCTGAGTTATTAATGTCTTCCTTTTATGTACTGCAGATGTATACATATTTTAGAAATGGCTTGCCTGCCTTAATATTTTTGAAAATATTCTTCTCAGAAATTACCAGAAATGCACTTCTGGGCCTTGTGAAATTAGAATTTTTTGCTATGTGCTCGGACCCCCTTTCAAACAACCCTGGATCTGGCACTTGAAAAATTGATATTTCCTGCTGAAAATGAGATGGCATTTTAGACTTTGAATGTTTGGATAGGTATTCCACATTCTTTAGCCCACATACTTTAGCCCCCCTGTTGGGACCTTAGCCCCTGAAATTGATGTGTGCATAAGTGGATTTAAGATTAAAAATACTAATTAACTATTGGTACATGTAACTTCAGTAACTTGACACAGTCCAAGACAGTGCTTGTTTTTTTTGTCAAAATTTTCATCTATACAGGTACAATTGTTTCAACTTCTTTTGTTTATAAACAATTGACACCACTTTGCAAATATGTGTCAGAGCTAAATACATGTCGGTTCACTGGTCAACTACCAAATTAATACAGGGTATCAAATCGGCTGTCTGAAATGCAATTTTATATTAAACACTGTCACTGATTTTATAACCTAACCTATTAAAGATTTAACTTTATTGAATTCCAGCTTCATGAATGAAAATAATACCTTTTGTATATTGCAGCGTGGATTACAGTATAATTGCATTTGATAATATTAATCCTTCCTTCTAATATATAGTATACTGCCTTATAATATAGTAACTACCAATTTGCGGAATTTCAACACAGATGTTTGGATTTAACTTAATAACAGCTAACCACTGTACACAAGTTTAATTAGTCTCGAAAGAAATACAGGAATTAATTGTGGTCCCGACGCAAAGACGTTGTGACAATATTAAAGAAAGAATGCAGGCATATATTATTAAACAATACAAATATAGGCGATTGAATAAAAATAGAGTGGGCAATAATCGAAGGAATGTCTTGCATATAGGATAATTGTTGACATGTTTAGGTTTTCATAGGGCATATGTGGGATTCCAGTCAAGGAATTGACGATCAAACCAAAAAACAGTACCATGACAACACTAGTATGACTATTGACTTTGGGTATGGGGAAAAATTAATTAGTGGTCACACGACCTTCTCGAAGCTTGTGGAGTTTCACGGCTTGAGGTAAAACTCGAGCATAAATTCAAATGAAAGCGTGGGAAATTTCGGAGATCGCAGGCGTTAATTGAAGAGTCTTTCGCTGTTCGTATCTTGAAATCACGTTATATAACTATTATATTATCAATCTGAGCCCACCCATCAAGGCACATTACTTGCGACTTTTCAAGAATTTAAACGATACCCCTGAATTGGTGTTTAAAATAAACAATGATAGCGGCGAACCCGTCTTTCGGTTAATGACCCATCATTCGGTTAAATAAATTAAGTATTCATTAAACCATAGTGACTACAACAGCAATCTTTTAAAGTAAACGAAATGCAAGAAGCGTATATTTTTAGTATCTATATGATGTGGCAATTATTATTTCCATTTTACTGTTTCCATTTTACTGTATGTGGCTTTTAGCTGTTACATGAGTCTCACGAACTTTCGTCGATCATCAATCGCCTCGACACATCTATGTGTGATAATAATTTACAGAAACGACAAGACGATTTTCTTACTTGCATCACAAGCGGTTCCAGAGCTTTCTCCACAGAATGTGTCCGAATTTCGATGGTTCGCGGGTCCCATTTCGCTTTGCTGTGTTCCACACGATAACCTCCATGGACAACACGTTGAGTTGCCATGTTCCCAAAGCCACACACCTCTTTTTCCCCGACGAAGACCCTCGTAATACGTTACTTTCGGTATATTTTCTAATCCCAAATCGAGTAGCCTAATCTTGAAGCGTCCTCAACTCTCTCGGCCAACAAATTAATGCAATTGATCACGTGTACACATTCCAGACTCAAGTGTTTAAATTACCAGTTATTGGTTATTGTCATAGTTCCCAACTTCCCACTTCATAACGGATGCTTCGTAAGGACTTAAACAAAAACCTACTGATCCAAATTGCCCTTACAATTTCCGTCGTGCAGGGATTTTCTGTTTGTGGCTTACCAGTATATTTTCGATTTGTAAGCAGAAGTTAAAATATGCACGGTTCGCGACATCTGTGGCTGTGAGTAATGATTTGTTTGGCCGGTTATGCTAGCCGGTTATCAGTGTCGCATCCTGGTCGCATCCGGCCTTTCAAAATCTCCTCGCTCGCCCGCGTTCCGATTTTCAGCGGTTTTCCTCGTCATTAACCTCTGTTGTCGGTATGAATAAAAATTTAAGATGTGCTGGGCCACGAAACTAAAACAAAATCTATAGTTGGGTCATGTAACCATCCAGGGAAATTTGGTTGGGTCACAAAACTTTAACAAGAATTTTCAGTTTTCCTTCTGCCCCCTCCCGGGTGGAATTAATGATGGCTCCCTTAGCATTGTATTTTATTTTTCAATGTACATCTCTTATTAAATATCGAAACTATTTTTTCAAGACTCAATTTTTTTCGTAACCCCTCCTTCTTCTAGTCATAAATTTACATAACTCACATAGAATATCGGGTAAAATTCGAAATTAAAATCAGCTGTTATTTCTAAACATTATCGTAAGAGTTAGTTATTAGGGAGTGGTCATTAATTATTGGGGGGGGGGGGGGAGGGCCGGTAAAATATCTAAAACGAGGGCCCGAAAATGTTGGCCCTCCCTAAAACACCAGCCCAGAAAATTATGACCCTCCCATGAGATAGCTTCCTTCCAATCGGTCACTGAGTTGTTCCATCATTGGAATCAACTTAGACAAAAGCTAGAGTTTTCAATACACTGTCAAAAAATCCAAATCAGCTATTCAGAGAAGTATTAAATAACGGAAAATTACCTGGGGCGTAGTGTGCCTATCTGCGTAAGAAAATTATTTAATAAAATATGGCCTTCGTGTATTTACAAAAGCTAAGTTTGAGACCATATTAAGAATACCATTTTTTTTAGCAAGGAAATGCAAGAGTCACAAGTTGCTATTTTTTGATAATAAAATACGATAGATGTTGAAAAAAATTGTTCTGAGTCCCTCTTTGTTAGTTTTTTTTTTGCACTCCCCAAATGCGAGCCCAAAAAATGTTAGCCCTCCCCCTAAATTTACCGGCCCCCTCCCCCCAATAATTAATGACCACTCCCTTATATAAAAAGCAGTGTTTTAAAAGGATTTCCGCCACTAATAAATATCCGCCACCGATAATCAAACACATGTTTATCTGTTTCTCATTATACTGTTTTATAATTTTAATACTAGATTTTAATCTAGTAGGACTGCAGGTTTCCATATAGCTGAAAAGTTTAATCTGTTTAAAGATTGTTATACAGTAAAAACCCGCTAACAAGAACCTACCATTATTAATTAAGAACCGCATGCTGAAATGAAGAATTTGTTTATATAAGAACATATAAGAATATAAGAACCTATCCCAGGCTGATTGGGCAGAGGAGGGTGGACAGCTGTCACGTGCATATCTCGACCAATGAAATTGCTTTATTTTCTCATCGTTTGCGCGAAGTTGATCGGCTGAAAAATTTGCATTGGACGCAGAAATACCGAATATTTTACTATTGTTATTCAAATTTTCCTTTTAAAAGGCAGCGATACTGTTTAAACTATTATTGGGCTATCGATATCTGCAGGATTTTGTAAGGTAGATGTCTTTTTTCTACCTTGTTTTGATCATTTATGTAGGTCGAGTCCGTGTTTGTCAACAATATTCAAACTAAAAAATCTCGAATTCCCATGGTTCGATTTCTCTAATTTTTGCATAATGAGTTAAACAAATGTCTAATCTTTGATTCTATCCGAACGACCCCCCTTGACCCCTCGACCGTTTTCAAGTTATTCGCCTTTGAATCGGTCGTAGTATTTTCAGCCTTTACCAAGATGGCGGCTCGTATTTGAGGGGACATTGCACCTATAAAATGTATTTTTTTTAAGAATTTCGGAAGTCCCTAGCTTTATTCTTTAGGGTAAATGTTAACTGAGTTCTAGAAGAATATTCAACGTGTGAAGTTTGTTATTTGGCTATTTTTATATATTTAAATTTGGATTTTGGGATGGTATCTGGTTGTCTTCGAGGATCTGAAGATATGTAAACATAAGAATTTTTGCTTCTTGAGGTTAGTTTCTTTTCTAGGCTTATAGATTAATATATCTGATGGCACAAAAAGGGATCATGCTCCACCAATTTGTCAAACACCTGGGAAAAAATACCAAAACGAAGACCTGCTGTAGGCTTTGGGAAAATTTGGTTTGGGTTTATGAAGTTCCTTTTTAGATTTTGTATTGTTCTACTTTGCATGCAATACTGATCTGCCTCTCACACCATTTCTATTTTCTATGCTTATGAGTTATGCCTATAGTTTACTATAACTTGCTGCTAGATCTATATACCAAACATAATATAATTTTGCTTGCCTTTCTAAAGGTATCAACATTTGGTATCAACATTTTGTATATGTTGCTTTACTATAATTATTGTAGATAATTGTTCTTCTTATCTCAGGAATGCTTTTCATGCTATAAGGCAGCTAAGGCCTTTTCTGTATGCCATGGTTGGAGCCTTGAAGGCTACTAGGTTCAATTCCTAGTGCATACTATTATTGTGCCAACTCTTACATTGCAGGAATTATCTGCACTTCAGGATTTTCAAAAGAGGATTTTAGAGTAACAAGTTAACAAAGTAATATATACATAGAGGACATGATTAGAGCAAGTATTGCTTGCAGAATTGATTGGTAATTAATCATTGGTCATGTAATCTCAAAACAAATTAATAAAGTGCATTAAATATTACTTTTGGCATATACACTGCATTTATGCAACATTTAATTAATAAATACAGGTACATTACTACATATAAATCACCTATACAGTTGGGATGTACCACAATGATTAGATACCAATTATAACCAAGACTATCACAATACTTGTTCATGATCAACACATTTTCTAAGCCAGAATATGTACAAGTGCTGAAGTGCATATGTTTATATTACAGTAGAGTACTAGAGTCCAGATACTTCCTACCATTTTTATTTAGGAATACAATTTAATCTGAAAATACTAAAAATAATACACTTGTTTCACTTTGAATAACACACGTTTAATAACACACTTGAATAACATACTTGCTTTATATACATTCGCTGTATATAAACGCTCGAATATAAACACACATTTCGTCTTTCAGACAGAATTTAGAAAACTAAAATGTTGACAGAAATGCCCGTTCAAACTTTAAAATGGCGAACTACGCATAGTGAAAGAGAATTCGTAAGCAGAATCGCAACAATAGAGGTATATCACGCTCTCTTCAGCAAAAATTCCAGCCTGACATCCTTGAGTATCAACAGCGTCCATCTTCAGGAGATGTTACCTTCGAAACAGTCCAAGCACAAATGACAACCGCACGGAAAAACAAGCCCGCTAACCGTGATCCTTTGCGCGTTGCTGTCCAACCTCCTCTGCTGATTGGGTAAAATGTAGGTTCTTGTTAGCGGGTTTTTACTGTAATGTGAATTATTGGCAAATTTACTTCGTTACTTTACTTAAGTAAAACAAATCAGTATGTACTTGTAACGAAGTATATTTTTCAACAAATACTTTTTACTTGTAACGAACTAAAATTTTTGTTAAATAATTACTTTTTAACTTCGTTACTTTTTGTTTTATCGGCAAAGTAAAAAAAAGAAATTCGGAACGCGGAGTCGCGAAATACTCGGTCCACTCTATCCACCCGCTGGAGATCTAGAGTGGAGAAATTGCGTGAAGTTGGTTTTGCATGCACGTGATTGGCAACTGTTGCCGTTGGCGTCGCCAAACAGTGCCCAGATTAAAGTACAGTACCAGATTATCATTTGTCATGTTGGTTAGTGGTTAGAGAATATATAGTTTGTTTCAAAAGTACTTTTCTGGAATTTTTTCCCCATACTTTTACTTTTACTTAAGTACGATTTTCAGGCCATACTTTTACTAAAGTATAAAATGAGGAGTTACTTTTTACTTTTATAAAAAATATCAGTACTTTGCTGAACACTGATTATTAGTGATAATCAATCTCACATGTGCGGGAAATGGGAGTAATTTTTTATATAATAAACAGTACAATACATGATGCTTGGAAATATGAAATTATTTCTCGTGTTAAACTGGATATCTCACTCGTGATAAATGTCAAACTCGAAATAAATGTCAAATAGCTCTGCAAACCATGTATTACTCTATATTTAATTGTAAGACAAGCAACACTTGTCCTTGTGGTGTAGAAGATGATCTCCAAGAAAATGTTCTAGAATAGCATTTTCAGCGATTTCTGCGTGACAATAAATTTCAAAACTGAAATTTGAAAAGTGAATTACGAGAAATCAGAAAATGGAAGAATGTAGAAATAACTTAACATCTGCTTCCAACCTCGTACCCAGGGCATTTTGCCTGGGATCGGCTGGTCCATTCTATAATGCGATTGGCTTGTCATACAACTCAATTAATTCAGCCGATTATAATTTATTCATCTAAATCTGAATGCTGTCTTCAAATGTTACAGCAAATTAGAAGTGATAGCTTTCGCTAAATTGGATATATGCTTCTTCATACCTTTTGTAAGAGATAACAGCTGCTTTTATGCCGACGAATGCTGACATGAACAACTCTGAAGAGCATTGAATATTTCTCAATTATTCAGGTCAACAAAGTAGACAAAGGCAATGGAACAAAGACCACAAGAATTATCATATATATATATAAACACCCAGAAATTCTGGGTGTCATGTGACCAGCCGATCCCATTTTCGCCGACCTTCCACCGTGGAGGCAAAATGCCGTGGGAACGAGGGTGATGAGCCTCCATTCATATTTGCGGACAATCGGAGTTTGTGTAAGAAGACCTATTAACTTCAAGTAAACCTATCGAATCGTATCAATGATATATGTATTACTTCAACTTTTGTTTCATGTCAATCATCACCTCAAAATCAAAAACGCTAATATAAGAACAAATATCAAATGCATAAAAGTACGATGTGCTTCATTGTCTTCCAATTCGAAAATCGTCATTTTCAGTATCTGTTTCAGTTTTTCGCAGCAATTTACTTACTATATTGATACCTTACTATATTGCCAAATGGCGTCATCCAAACACATGGGTAACACTTTTCGTCAGAACGAGTCTCAGCTGGGTGATGCATTGCGCGCTCACAATATCGCAGGCGCCTATTTTTTTGGGCGACGATATCCCTCGATTGATATCTTAACAATCTTTTGTAAGACATACCTGATTTCTATGTTATTTTGTCGGAAACTCGGCGTTCTTTTTAAATTAAAGGACATTGGCAACAAAAATTAAGTTTGTCTAATATGAAAGAACTCGTAAAATGATAGAGTAACACCTTTTAGAACTTCTCCGTATTTTACTTCGTTTTTGAAATATATCAGTTTGTTTGATATATAAATGGAGGGTAGAGAATCTTCACTCATTAAAAAAAGTCTTATATCTCAGTGATTGCTAAGCTTACGCACATTTTCAAGTAAATTTGTGGAACAAACTTGCAGATGGAACTAATATTTTAATGAGTGAAAATTCTCTACCCCGCACCTGACGTCAAAGACCATCTCATTTACATATCAAACAAACTGAAATATTTCAAAAAAGAAGTAAAATATGGAAAAGTTGTAAAAGGTGTTACTCTATCATTTTACGAGTTCTTTCATATTAGACAATCTTACTTTTCGTTGCCAATGTCCTTTAACAACATCTCCTCCTAATGTGTTGCATTACCAATAGTTAGTAATACACTGGTCAGTGGAATCCCCCAGACCTGATTGACAACGACATAAAGCTAAATCCCCGCATATCGTGGCATGTTTTGTGTCTAAACCCCTCTTCTCATCCCCGACCCTCATGGGGCACTCCACCAGATAAAATAGTTTAAGAAAGCAGTACCGGTAATCTTAAAAAAATGATTTCGAATGAAAAAAAAGGTTACAATTGGTATTGATAGGGTTAGAGCTTATATTTAATAGGATTATTTTCATTCCTCTATTCGGCCGGCCACACTTTTGTTTGTACACTTGGGTTCTCGCTGATTGTTGGTATAGTAAATTATACATTTGTTTTGTTATAAGTGTATTATATTTGAGGCGGTGTGTCATTAACTATTATAGTATTTAATAGTATTTAACATTTGTAAGGCATTTCTTAGTCTCTGCTGCTGCTGTAGGTTCTTCCATTTCGGCCATATTCAGAACGTAAAGGTTCTTCTAGTTCTATATACGTGTAAATCACAATTATACTGTATATAGTAAAACCCCGCTTTCCCGGCTATATTTTATTACCTGCTAATGTGATAGAAATCCCAGGAGTGCGCGGCATTATTGTTTGTCAATTCAAGCCACGCTAATCCCCGCCTGTCCTCGGGTCTGGGGGTGCGGGGGATTCCACTGACTAGTGCATAAATATATATATATACTTTCTCAAGGACGTTTAAGATCTCGTTGTGTTAGACGTTTACTCAGTCAAGAGTTGAACGAAGCTGTCCATAATCGACGATATACCCGCAAGGAATTAGGATTATAGGGACACTCCACCCCTAAAACAAGTGTTGCTTAAATGAAAGTTGTTTGAGAATGGGTATTAGATTTCTTCTAATCTTATTAGCTTTAGAGAAATTTGGCTGTGTTTCTTGTGTTTTTGGTAAATTGAAGGCCGCCATCTTTGTTCTGATTGCGGGTGAATAATGTTGACGTCATCGAGTGATAGAGCACTATGAAGAGAAATCCTAATTCACAATAGTGTGAATAGAAATCCTACACAATAGACTAAACGCGCGTTTACATGATGCGAAAAAAACATGCGACGTGCAACAAAATAGGCTTATTTGTGCGACATGATGCGACTGTTGCATAGTATAGTGAAAAAAGTTGAAATCATTCAACTTTCTTGCGACGTTATGCAACAGTCGCATAAATAAGCCTGTTTACAAAATACGGTTATGTCGCAGGTCGCATGTTTTTGTCGCATCGTGTAAATGCGCCTTAAAACGACGGTATTAAGTAGTAAGTTGGTCGGCCGTAGCCGGAGGCGACCCGTAGGCTCCTCTTTCAGTAGCTACTACCCGAAGGTAGGGAACCATGGGTGGGCACTACTCCTATCCCTAGAATTAACCATGCTCCCAATTTTTTTAAGGCTCTTGGTGAAAGGCCGACCTGCAATTAGCAATAGATTATGGCAACACTAATTGTCAGTCTCCTGTGACCGATATCTGAACAAGTCGCACCAGAAATGTCTCGTAATTTTTACAATTGCGATTTTCCCATGTATAGTGGTAACTCATAATCCAGTTAGTGTATCAGAGGTATAGTGCTTGACCACTAGTGACGGGTCGCAAGTATACTTAAAATATAAGCAGTGGAATAGTTCTGATTTTACTCTCAAAAAGTCCTAGGGAGAGCATACTATAACCCTATATTTACTAACTATTAGTAATGCAAAGGAGGATATATTGAAATAAAATACTATATAGTAAACACAAGCGAGCAATGCATCACCTTGAGGCTTATCATTTAAGCTAAAGCATATTTTCCAGGTTTATTATTTCTGCTGTGAGAACGTCGTCAACATCAATTCAATATTTCTTTTCGTTGGCCTGATTTCGAGTCCTGCTTAAAATAGGTGTTGCACCAGGCGTGCAGTACGGTCCAATCGAGTTTGTTTCGGATAAGTCGCTGTTGCTATGATTATCATCGTCTTCTCCGGTCTCCCATTTCTTGAGTTTGGTTGAGAGCAAAGCTTGTTTGTAAATTTCAGTGGTGACCTTAATGAGGAGAGCGTCATCATTGACCTTCACCGTGTAGTCAGGAACGTAGCTGGCATTTCCCGATAGCAACGCGTCTTGACAGAAGCAAGAGAAGGGCCCGTGGCTGGACGTGAACCCCTCCATGCCCACCGTCACATCCACATGTCCCTGGACGACCATCATAAAGTAATCCGCTGGCTTTCCCTTCTCATACAACACCACATCATCTTCTGTTGCGTCCTTCACCTTGATGTCAACCACAACGTCGGTTCGCATCAGAATCTGCTTCAACACGTTTCCTGAAATCCTTTCCTCGCTGAATGCCTCGACAGCTGGTTGGGACAAAGAAATAGAATTTATCAGACCATGGATAATTTAAGTGATTATATTCAGCTCGAAATAATCTCTCTTGCTTAACTATAGAAATTATAAACGACATCATGCTAGATTTTGTACATTATGTCAGATTGTGTACATCATGCTAGATTTCAACATCATGCATGTACATAAATCTTCGATTTTATATATTCTTATTTTAGAAATAAGAACTTCAATGTGTCGAAAAATACTTAAGTTAGAGTACTTACGTATATTCATGGCGACGTTTCAGACGATGTGTCCTTCAGGTCAGATGGACATATCGTCCGAAACGTCGTCCATGAATATACGCAAGTACTCTTACTTAAGTATTTTTCGACCACATTGAAGTTCTCTTATTTCTCCTTTTCATATTATATCCAGTTCTTTTGAGAACTTAGCAGCTTTCATATGTATTCTTATAGTTATTACAAGAACTGTTCAAAAGTTAAGAAAGAGGCTGAATAGAAATATATAAAACTAAGAAGAAACAGATGCATTTCGGAGACAACTAAGTGCTTTGTCGTGCTTCGTTTTAGTTCTACAAGAATAACATGATGGACCCTGTGTCCCGTGTTATAGCGAGGCTGCACTGTAAATGTCTTTTAAAGCTTTCCAAACCAGATTTTGCCCAAGTTTAATACTTCTATACTGTCAATTTTTGCCTAAATGATACGAAATGTCACACCCCAGCAGCACTGCCCCTGTTTACCTGTTGTTAAATACTGAAATGTTGCCAGCTGCAGTTGTGATGAGAGAGAATTCTTGCTTTCATCTGACGCAAAGACACTAAAGTTGATTTTAAGCTTTCTTTGTGGGTTAGCTACAAATGTTGTGTTATCAACTGCAAAACAAGGTAATGGTAAAAAAATGTTATATCAATGTGTGATGTCTTTTGGATAATATAGCAAAGCGAAAAAGTGGTGAACTGCTGAGATTTTTAGCAACAAAATACTGATGTGCAGGCCTGGAAATAAGCGCCGGTCATCGGACAATGACCGGCACCAAATTGCCTTTGACCGGCAAGATCGTTTTCTTGCCGGTCAAGCTGTCCGGTTGAAATTTGGTTCCATTAGTACATTTCACATTATTATGATTCTTGACAACTGTATACCGCCCATCTTGTTATTGCCATATAGCTTTGCTTGTTATCGTTACGTAGTCTTCTTGGATTCCCTGTGAGAACTCCTGCTCGATTTGGGGGGGGGGGCACTCCAAATAACAGGATTCTTACTTTCGAAACGCTTCTGATCGTGACTGATGATCGCAAACGCAAGTTAGATTCTTTAATGGCAATGAGACTGGAGAATTAACTTCAGCCGCTTAGGATGCCTGCTAATAATGTACATGGATTAACTAATCAAAATGCAATGAATTTTGAATGGAAATGCTTTTACACTACAAGCAATGCATTGCAGTGAGTGTAAGTCTTGAAGTTACAGTTCTCAATACAAAACTATATATTTTAATTAGGTAATATTTGGCATTTCACTCGATCAAACTGCATGTTGAAAGGATTTATGGTGAATGAAAATTTCGAGTGTTGGAATACATACATTTTAAGACCAAACCGGGACCAGTTGCGAAAAATGCAACTTCAAGGCCTTCCGGCTGGAATTGAACCCGCGACCCTGCGATGCTAGTGCAGTGCTCTGACCACTGAGCTACGGAAGCCGTTGCCGAGAGCCTAGTCACGAGTTCTGTATATATGGTGGTAATGCCGGGATAAAATGCCAAATATTACCTATAATATATGTATATATGGTGGTAATGCCGGGTGGAAATGCCAAATATTACCTATAATATACCCAGAATCTTATCCCGGCATTACCACCATATATACAGAACTTGTGACTAGGCTCTCGGCAACGGCTTCCGTAGCTCAGTGGTCAGAGCACTGCACCGTCTGGCATTGCAGGGTCGTGGGTTCAATAAATTCCAGCCGGAAGGCCTTGAAGTTGCATTTTTCGCAACTGGTCCCGGTTTGGTCTTAAAATGTATGTATTCCAACACTCGAAATTTTCTTTCACCATAAATCCTTTCAACATGTAGTTTGATCAAGTGAAATGCCAAATATTACCTATAATATACCCAGAATCTTATCCCGGCATTACCACCATATATACAGAACTCGTGACTAGGATCTCGGCAATGGCTTCCGTAGCTCAGTGGTCAGAGCACTGCACTAGCATCGCAGGGTCGCGGGTTCAATTCCAGCCGGAAGGCCTTGAAGTTGCATTTTTTGCAACTGGTCCCAGTTTGGTCTTAAAATGTATGTATTCCAACACTCGAAATTTTCCTTCACCATAAATCCTTTCAATATATATTTTAATGACTGGCCAAATTTGCATTATGCAGGTCATATTGACCGGTCACACTTTTATTGCACAATCAAATATGTAGATCATGACGAATATTATTAAATTGCCTAATATCGGCTATCGTGTTACTAAATGTCATGAATGAAGAAATGCAATGTGTTTTGATGTGAAGGCACCTGTGAAGGCACTTGTGTCTATACAAAGCACCTAAATACATCTTACTGTATTTATCTGTTTCATCCACAATCTCTGATTGAATCATTTCTTCTAGCACATCCTCCAATGTGGCCAATCCAACTGCTTCATAAAATGGATCACAATCTCCTTCATTGTTCACTCTCTTAACAATAGCAATATGAGAATGCTTTTCCTTGAATGTATCCAACAAATCACCAAGGTTTGTGTCATGCCAGACAAAATTCACAGGTCGACTGTAAAACTTGACAACCGTTTGCAAGGGTATGCGGTCATCTGGATCTACAAATGCAAGATCTTTCACAAACAAGAGACCAACAATGTTGTACCTATCTTTGCTGTAGATTGGAATGCGACTGTGGCCAGACTCCATTATTTCAGTAATTGTGGCAAAGTCTAAATGGACTTCCAACTCAAGCATGAAGCAATCATTTATCTTTGTCATTATCTCTTCCACACATTTCTTCTTATAGTTCAACACTCCTGATATTATATTCATCTCATCACCAGCAAGGTCATTGTGTTCCGCAGTTACTTTGATCATTTCAAGCAATTGTTTTCTGTTGTAAATGGTGCCAAGTTCTTCGCCTAAGATGAAATCAAGGAGCTTACTTATAGGATAAGACAGTGGGAATGTCAATAACATGAAAAGCTTTGTAAGCCAAAGCGTCTTTGAGCCAATGGCCAAACCGTGTCTGGAGCAGACACTCTGTGGCACAATCTCACCAAAAACGACAATACCAGAGGTTGACACAACCACAGCGATAATCCCACTGCCAGCCAAGCCATCAAGTAAAATTGTCAGCGAGCTGTTGACCAGTACATTTCCCAAAAGTAGTGTACACAATAAGTAGTTACCATGGCACCGAACTGGCAAGATTTTTTTGGCGTACTTCTGTTCTTTGGGGTTACCACAGTTTGTGATCACCTTGAGTTCTGTTGGATCGAGAGCCATTAGGCCAAGATTTAGGCCAGAAAAAAGTCCAGACATCACCAGCAATAAGAAAATAAGACAGACTTGCAGCCACAAAGGAAGTGCCTTCGATGCAATCACTTTGACAGACACAACATCAGCTGTCCCAGAATGATACCACACGAAACCAGCCGAACTAGTCTGGTTCCCATCTTTCAAACATATATAATATTTTCCGGTCTCACTCAATATTACATCGACTTCAAAAACGTCAGACGCGGTTTTCCGTAACCCGAAGACTTTGCTTCGAGCAAACGTGTCACAAGAAGATCCCTTGGATTTTCCCGTTTGCGTATAAACCAGAGACGTCGACTCGGCCAAATTTACACCGACCAACCGCAACTCTGTTTTGACATCAACCCAGAACTCCACTACACCAGAGGATATCTTGGTGTTTTCGTCGGTCGCTTTTGGAAAGACTGCTGTCAATTCAGGCTGAAAAGAAAGAGAACTTACATCATGGGACTCCAACAGCAGCCAGACGCAGATATAAATAGAATTTAACAAGAAATAAAACAATCTACTCCTCGCCATCAAGGTTCTATCCTCACGTGATGTCGGACAGTGTCGTTTTTCCCAGTGTACCATGTGACAAACATAATGCACCACCAGCGCTCCCGCCGGAAATATATTTGCTTTGCTATAATCATAGCTAAATACCTTTTTTCACAAAATACTGGGAAACTGCAGCAGCTCACGACATAAAATCATAGCAAGCGGGGTTGAACAAAATCAAAACTTGCCCGAATGAAATATGA
Source organism: Chrysogorgia sp. JL179-B06 (assembly GCA_035772405.1). Lineage (NCBI taxonomy): Eukaryota > Metazoa > Cnidaria > Anthozoa > Scleralcyonacea > Chrysogorgiidae > Chrysogorgia > Chrysogorgia sp. JL179-B06. The sequence goes on from JAYKKM010000171.1 coordinate 119,868, forward strand.
CGTCATAACACGAATTCGGTGGGATTTGCTATAACCCGGAAAAACCCGGGCGATGTCCCGCTTTATATATTTTGTTCGTTCGTGAGCCCTAATATAAGAGGCGGTCAAGGCCGTTCCTCAATGTCCCTCACTTTCCTACATTCGCACACACTTTTCCACATTCTCACACACTATCCCACAGTTTTCTCACTGCCAAGATGATTCCGAAACTCTCTATAGTGTTTATTTTTATTCATAGTGTCATTATGTTTAAAATTTTGAATAATATGGTACCAAATAGTCTCGCAAACCTCTTTACCTATAAAAAAGAGATGTCAAATCACAATCTTCGGAACATTTCATCTTCAATTTGCTTGCCACAACCGCGCACAAACAACATGAAAAAGAGTTTCATGTATGATGGGGCATCCATATGGAATTCTCTCCTCAAAGAAATTAGGGAAAGCAAGTCTTTGTCGGTCTTTGAACGCAAAATCGCTACTCATAACTTGTAGAAATACATATGTAAATAACATTTGTAAATAACTTAACTCTATTACTACGATGATTCTTGTATGCCTATAATATTGACACTTTTCTGACATTTTTAACATCTTGAACATTTAAAAAATATTTATATTGTATACTTATACACGCCCATCGTGGAAACCAGATTCTGTTGACGTTGTTAGCGTGTTAAAATAAAATTTATCTATCTATCTCGTGCAGGCAAAATGGGGAAGCACGCGGGGAGTGGATCGAGGAAAATCGGAGCGGATAGAGATTCCGAAATGTCAAGATTTTTAAACGAACTAACGAATTTTTCCACGATGTTTCACAGAGAATCGTCATAGCCTCAACCCCCCGGTCCCCCACCCCACTCCCCCCCCCCTAACGTCGATATGACGTTTCTCGTGGGCCAAATCGATATGCGAGGCTTCCCTAACGCGAGATAAGCGATAATACGGGCAATGACAACGACGTCATAAAATAACCGAGTCATCCAGTTTAACCATGCAAAACGGTTTAACTTTATATTTTTCCAAGTCAATATGCTTGAGATCTTCGGCCGTTCTTCGTACAACTTCCCGAAATGTTTCATCCTCATAGGAATCCCGTACCCTAACGTGAGATAAGCAATCATTCGGTCGAAATGTTTAGGGTTCATCTCTCAGGCGAAATTTGCCAAGTCAATATGTTGGAGATCTTGAACAGTTCTTCGCACTGTTTCTCAAAGGGTTTTCTTCCTCATTGGAATAGTGTACACTAAAGCGAGATAAGCTATAATACGGTTAAAATTATTAGGGTTCGATCTCTTTTTGTAGAAAATACAGGTTCAGTCGAACGCTAAGACATATAGGTTCAGTAGAACGATTAGGCAATCGCACGACTCCCGATGAGAGTCAAGGAGTCGGAATTGAAATCGGTGATATTCCAAATATAATATATAAATTTAGGGTTATGAAGGTGGAATGGGATTAGGAGTCTACGAGGCGTTCTTAACGCTAATTACTTCCATTCGCAACACACAGAGACGATGTACACTAGGCGGTTCGGGAACGTAAAGGTGAAAGAGGCTTAGAGGTAATTACTTCCGTCCCTCACATGTCCCTCACACGGAATATTTACTGAAAGCGGCATGCTATGCGTTCGCAACGTGTTCGTCACACTAACAATACTAATTACTTTTTGTGCGTAAAGCCTGCCGCACACGAGAGCTATCTCCTGAGTCAAAAGTTATTCGTGCCTGTTTGCTCAGCACTTAGCTCGCCGTGTGCGCACGAATTTCACTGAGTTTTTGGTCTCGTGCAGCCTTGAGTCAAATATCAAACATGTTTGATATTTTTCGACTCATGAGGCGAAAATCTCGCCGTTTGCGCTGGTCGTGAGCTAAGTGCTGAGCTCAAACAAATCAAATAGCCAATAGCAGTACATTCTTAGATCACATGTCATTATTCAAAGATGGCGGCAACAAGTGAAGTACTCAGCGAATACATTTTGGAGGAAAAGCTCGTTGATTTATGGCCTAATTTTCCTTGCTTGTTCGACGTTCGGTCGTCTGATTTCAAGAACAGAGACAAACGACAGAAGGCCACGAAGGCCATAAATCAACGAGCTTTTCCTCCAAAATGTATTCGCTGAGTACTCCGTCCCCAAGTTGGAGTACGCCAGTGTTCGTTGCTTGAGACCCACATCTTAAAAAGGATATTGCTTCCCTTGATCGAGTACAGAGAAAAGCGTCCCGTTTTTGCTCCAACAATTACGACCATCCTACAGCTAGTGTCACCGCCGCTATGCTCAATGAGCTAGGGTGGAGTAGCTTAGAAGCCAGAAGAACTTTGACATAAATCTCTCTCCTTTATAAAATGAGTAGGCACCGAATTAACATTGATGTAGATCTTTACCTTCAACCCCACACCGAACGAAGAACTCGGCCACTCGGGGTTAATTATAAGTATAGACTTGACAAGGCCACCAAGAATGTTTACTTTACTCCTTTTCTCCAAGAACAATCAGACAGTGGAATAGCCTTCCTAGTGACATTGTTGATGTAATTTCACTATGATCTTTATAATTTCACTATATCTAAGTTAACTATTTTTTAAGTAATTGATTATTTTATATTTGTATATAGTTTACTATTTTATAGATTTTTATAGTTGGTGTGATATTTGTATGAATTTTACCGACTTAATAAAATATAAATGTAGATGTATAGATCTGTATCATTCAAAACTCATTGAACTCTTTTTACTGCAGTACGGCAGTTTAATTACGGAGACTGAAACATTATGTTTCTGAAGTTGAACAGAGCTAAGACGAGCTTATGTTGACCCATTAATCTTCCCATATGTCGCTAAAAAACAGTACTAGGTACGTTTGTGAATTTGTCACCCGTTTCTAGAAATTTTGAAAAATCGGGATAGTTTGGTAAAAAATTGAGAGATCTGGAGATTGATGCACTTTCGGTAGACTGGCTCTTAATAATCGGGAGATCGAAATGACTGTACGTCGTATTACTATTAGTGTTTATATTTCGAATGCAAACAACACAAGCCAATACAATAAGAGTACATAAAAGTATATATTTTCTGAAAGGATATGTTTTAGGCTTTCAGGAACTACAATAAAAAAGTCATGAATGATGTTGCAGATTGGCAGCAATTAAAATACCACGCCGATCAAAAACTCCAAAAATCTTCCCCCACACAAAAATGTCTAGTTATATTTATCTGATTTCCATAAAACTTTCCAGTAGTATGTCTTAGGTGTTTGTTTATATCTCTAGGGTTCAGTTTTTTGAAATTCAAAAATTAAAAGTAGTTTTTCAGATAAACCTGTTTTGGTGTTGTTACCATAGCAACGAAAATTTCCCGATAGATCTGGGACATCCTTATTAAAGTGGTACTACGATCAAATTTTTACCTATCGATATTTTTACGTATTTATAAAGCAGAGCTGCTAAATATTACTCGGTCGAAACTTCCTCTAAAATGAGTGATAAGTGTACAGTCATTTTGCATCTGAGTATTTTACACGTCAGTATTTCTGTCATTTATAACTAAACTTTATTTTCACAAACAGAAACCCTTCACAATAAATTAAAAAGTACCATTAATGATAATTGCATGGTTTCCAATACAAATAATCTTCCCATACTTTATACAAAAATGACTGTACTGAATTTTATTGTTGTTTTATTAAAGGTAATTTTATGTGCATATCTTGCAATGTCTTTTCATGTTTAAAGGCATTGAAAGATAATGTATATATTCATCTCTCAATTTTTCAAGGTGGCCAGAAATGAACTAAACAGCAATGTACAATTTCAACTCTAATAATGTGTCTTCATGTTCACCTTGGTCAAAAATGCATGGCCAGCTACAACCATATTTTTACATCAGGTGACTTGATGATTATAGTCGACAGAATGTCTGAAACTTTTTTGATGACCCCCTAGCATTCTGTTTTATTTTTTGGGTGATTTTCGAAAGTCCCACCTAAAAATTATTGTTGAAAAATTATGACCCCCCCCCTCAAAATTGCCATTGCCCTATTAGCCCCCCCCCCCCCCCCCCCCCCCCCCCCCCCCCCTCTAGGTAAATTATGAACGCTCCCTTAGTTTTTTTTACATCGATGATAATTTTCGACCCTGAAATACTATTCTATGCTAAAGAAAATCTAAAAAACGGGGGTGAATTTTCATCGTAGTGCCACTAACAACTAGTGGAAGTTTGGTTGATATTGCCGTGAATATTACATACAATTTCTTGGTGGGGAATGATTTTTGGAATTTTTGATATGCAACATTTCATATTTTTTTCTGGTAGTTCCTAGAAGCCTAAAACATATCCTTTCAGAAAATATATACTTTTCATTACTCTTATTGTATTGGCTTGGTGTTATTTGCATTCGAAATCTGTCTCTCTTGTCCCAGACAAAGGTTAAGCTCCCCCTTAAAATAAATAACAATTACGACTAGCTATGTCGTTGCCCAAATTAAGTGTCAATTTTCATTTGCATATAGTTTCCAGCATCTTGTTGACATAAGAGTGATCCTACTTAACCCGTCTTAGCCCATAACTGTGGTTCCCAGACAGGATTAATTTAAAGAGTGAGTGTCAAGTGACTCAAGTGTCAACCATGACGCATTGCAAGCTCGGTCGGCCATTTTTTGAAGTACGAAATGCCCTTAGAAGTACGAAATTCCCTCATCCGTAAATATCTTGTCAATCCTTGATATAAATTATTCATTTATCTTAGAAAGTAATTATTTCTACATTTTTTACAAAACTCGACGTTTCCTTGACTTTCGTTTCGAATTTGTCACCCTTGAGTCTTGACTGACGCGAAGCGTGCAAGACCAAGTGACGAGGTTCAAAGAAAAAACTCAAGTTCCAAGTGGACGTATTTAGATTGTGGATGAATAAGAAAACCTCTATTTAAATAATAATAGAATACATTTGTCCGGGTCTCTATAACGTTATCGAAACCCGAGTGACGTAATAAAAACAGGAGAAAAGTGTAGGGAGAAACACGAGCCTGATTGACTCCGTAGCCTGATCGAGACCGACAAGCTGACCAATCACAGCGTGCGTACAGTAAAATTATTTTATAAAGGGTTTTCTGAGAAGATTCGGCGAATTTCTGGAGTATTTACCGCGTCAGTTTGCAACGAAGCACTTCAAAGTTCAAAACACTTCTCTATCGCGCAATGCACGACGGTTGACAAGATTTATGACAAGATCCTTTTTGCCAGAATGCATGACAATTAAGGCCATTTTTGCTTGAATAGAATTAATTTCCAGAAAAGGTTGGGGGTGTACGAGGCAGAGATGTAAAATGGATGAATTGTAAAAATGAATTAAAAACATAAGCTTAAAACACTAATAATGGCTACGACGAAATTGTATTCGAAAGTTGTTACTGCAGGTCCATTGTTACAGCCACACAGCCAATCGCATTGAAAGAATAGTTTTCGGTAAAATTGTGGACATTTCGTTCCGGCCGGCTGACCAAGTGTTCGATTTTACATGCGGCTAAAGAAAGGATCCAGTCCGGAGTGTGATTGTCATCGGATCAGATCGGAAAAAGCGAGGTCGGATCAATATCGGAGCTCCAATCCTGCATGAATCATTTAGTTTATACCTTTATTAAGCATTTTATCCAAAAAATAATCATTGGAAAGTTTGAGAGGTCGGTCTTGTGTTACGAATTTACGGTAGACAAGTCACACAAACTAATTTGTATTTGATCGGCACTCGTTTTCATCTACAAACCTTGAACACTAACCCTTAGGGACCGGTCACTTATAGTCCAGGTGGGGGCAGCAGAGAAATAGATTTGGCATTGGAAAACATTTTTACCCAACCAAATTAAGATCAGAAATTTAACCGTCCCAACCATTTACGGGTAAAGAAATTTTAAACCCAACCCAAGAAAAAAGAAGTTATAGATAAATCCCAATTCCCAGCATATCGTAGGGTGTACGCGCCTGTCGAGACTGCACGCAGGCTAAGCATATCGTCGATACAAGTTTTAATAACAAACCCAAATATAGAGATACAGACAGATCCTACTGTAACTTTCAGATTATTATCTCCCTATACAGAGCAGGAATACAAGGAATACAATAACAAAAGCTAATGAAGAGAAGTTAGAGAAGTCATTATTTTTACCCAACCATTTAGGTCTTAGAATTTTCAGTTACCCAACCATTTTCTTCTCTTCAGCCCCCAGGCAATAAATAATGACCGCGGGTCCCAACCTCGTACCCAGGGCATTTTGCGATCCGCAGCGGAAGGTCGGCGAAAATGGCCATGGGATCGGCTGGTCCATTCTATAATGCGATTGGCTTGTCATAAAACTCAATTAATTCAGCCGAGTATAATTTATGCATCTAAATCTGAATGCTGTCTTCAAATTTTACAGCAATTAGAAGTGATACCTTTCGCTAAATTGGATATATGCTTCTTCATACCTTTTGTAAGAGATAACCATGGATGTATGGTGCATTATTAAGCTTGTTGAACAACTCTGAAGAGCATTGAATATTTCTCAATTATTCAGGTCAACAAAGTAGACAAAGGCAATGGAACAAAGACCACAAAAATTATCATATCTAAACACCCAGAAATTCTGGGTGTCATGACCAGCCTATTCAATTCGAAAACTTTCAAAGGTTGGTATACTGCCGAAATAGTGTGGAAGAGGTTTAACTTTCGAGTGACGGCCCTTCGCCTGAGAATGAAACGTAAAGTAACTTTCACACTTTTTGACCAAGGACCTTCGCTCGAAATGTCCTGACCTTTTAGCGTGTTCGATATGTGTGTCTACAGTGGCGGAAATTGTGGTGGTCGTCAAATCGCCAATTTGTCTCTTAAAGGCCCGTTTACAGACAATTTTGCTGCGATTATTCTGACTCTGTCGTATGCGATACAGTGGATGACTCACTAAAGTATTGAATGTCATAGATCTGCCAAATAGTTCGATACATTCGTAAGACAATCCATTCGATCGCATATTATGTTAAAAAGATAAAAATCACAGCAAAAATCACCTGTGTAACGGGCCTTTACTTAACTCCCATTAGCCAGCCATTGTTTGGAAACTAGTTGAATTTCATTGTCATGAGTAGTATAAGCAGGTTAAAAACATTTTGTATATCAAATCCTTTTTCAGTTTCTTTATTTGTCCATTTGTGCGTGTAATAAAATTGGTTACGTAATGCCCCACCACCGAAAAAGGCGATTTTCCGCCACTTGTATGTCTACTCAGTTCAACACTTGTATATCACTCATATTCCACATGGCGCGTTTTCCTGTCCTTATGTTCTTTTGGGTTTTCTAATAGCCCCGGTCAACTAACTGTCTTAAAAGCGGATCGTGGCTTTCACTTAAAACTGTAGGTTAATCATGTCGATAAATTCTCATGTTACACTTTGCATATTATTCTATTGTTTCGCACGTCACTTCTATACATTCCCAATATTCAACTTAACAAAAATTTAACATCTGTTCCCCATTGTCCCTCCTGCCAACCTCACCCATGTGGAATATAAATCAATCCTCGTGGATATATGGTTTATTCAGCTCGTTCTACGCCCTCAAAATAACCAATACTTACGAAATTCGATGTAATTTCAAAAGATAACGTCCTTTATATATTCGTCAAATTAGAGGAGCCATTCCGTGTTTTAATATTATATTTTCGTACGTTTCTTGCGTCGGCAATGTACATCGTTCGTTCATATTTAGGCAACATGCAACGTAGACGCACGTACGCAATGCGTACCTATTTTTGTGAAACAACTGGCGTGTCATTTGTGATGCATACTTTACTCATAGACCAGAAGCATTTGCCTAAAATGAATTCTGGTAGATAAATTTTCATGATAATACATTTTAATGTCATAGACCTTAACGGTGCCGTCCAGTCCTTTCTGCGCATGTATGATATGTCAAACTTTAACGGAATAGATTTGCGACAGTTTGAAAGCTTAAGAGCTTCTTATAACACGCTTTTTAGGCGGAAAAGCTCAAGCGTGGAAACAAAAATCCGCAACACTTCATGTTCAATGATTATATAATGCAATGTAAACAAACGATGTAAACAGAGACGTGGACATGGCACCGACATGCGCAGAACGGACTGGACGGCACCTTTAAAAATGAAAATAAAATATCTAAAAAGGTTGGTGTACTGCCGAAATAGCGTGTAAGTTGTTTAAAGTTTCAAAGGCTTTCGCTCGACAACTCACACGCTATTTTGGCAGTACACGAACCTTTTTAGATATTTTATTCGTATTTCTACACTGCCTATACAGCATAACACGTTTTATCATTCAAAAATGGCCGCCGAATCGATATTCTTTTATATGCATATAAATTATCCCTTATGAACTCGTTTTCATGAACGAAATTGAAAAGGATTGTTGCTTTAAAACGAGGTCACAAGGGCCAATTTATATGCATATAAAATAATTTCAAATTGTCGGCCATTTATGAATAAGGTCTTTACCCTGAGGAACGCCGAGGTTATTCAGAACTAAATATAACATTGTTACATTTACAGCTAATTAGAGCAGTCGGTCCAAGCTCTCTTTTCCGACTATAATTTAAATATCGTAGATTTCTCTCTCATTTACAACTATGTTGTCGTGCTAATTTCTAATGTGTTTTCTACCATGTTTTCTCACCATAATAATTCGATATGTCAGTTATTTTTTAAGCATTCTTAAAATCCACGCATAATTTCAAAAACCTGCGAAAATTGTGGGATTTTTCAGGTTTCGATGACGTCATGATAACGTAACGTCGTGATAACGTAAGGGTGGAGGCTACCGTATCTGAAATAGCCTGCGCAAAATTACTTTTTGGGATCACTTTTTGGGGACCTTGACTGCGCATGTACAGCCCACAAGCATTCTCTCTCACGTTGGCCTATAAATTGAGAGTACCTTCAGCGGTGTAAATGTAATGTGAGGGCTTAGTGTTAGGATTAGGGTTATTTAGGGTTAGGGTTAGTGTAAGGGTTTGATTTTGGGTTATTTTTCAAACCTTTATACTAACCCTCACCAACCCTCAAACAACTGGTTTTCAGTCTTCCCGTGAAACCTTATTTTTAAGTATACTTTCTAGCGATCACCTAACGTAAGAACTTTGCCCACGTATATACCACATACAGATTGTCACGACGGATTATTAAATCTGTGACAATAGTTGTTCATTGTAACCTTCCTTGGCAACGAATAAAAGGTCTGCTAAGCAAATTATAACCAAACAGGTTCCACGATGCAAAGTTAAAAGCTTAATGAACTATGTCATTCTTGGGTTTTTAACTTTTTTTATATATATTTGTAATCTTTGGCACTTACTGATAAAACGTGCTTAATATCAACTAAAGTTTTATCTTGAGACCTCTCATCCTGCTAAATCAATCTCTGCTCCCAGCAGCGGGTGCGGGGGAGCAGAGATAAGAGCGTGGGTACGAGGTTGGCTAAACACTGTTGAATCTCAAACTCATTACAGGGGAACTCAATTAAAGTCTAGTTTGGATGTAATTTCATATAAAACTTAATCCGATTTGAAATGCCGTCCCAGGAGTTATATATGATATTTCAAAATATTTTTGGAGTAAAACTATATATATATATATAAAGAAGTAGAAAATGGCAGCCCATGTTTATATAGCCTGATGCAAACATAAGAGAGAATATGGGAGAGTTTGAAAGTTTATGTGAACCTGAGTTGCATGCAAGGGTTTACATACTGTAAGTACTTTCAAATTCAACCAAACTCTAACTCTTAACCTAATACCCTCCCTAACTCTTACGATAATGCTTTATTTTAAAAATAACAGCTGATTTTAATTTCGAAATTTACTACCGATAGTTTATGTGTCGTCATTTCGGGATTTATATGCAACTTCAGCTCAAAGAAGGCCGACTTTGTACATCAGTTTCAGTCCCCTGCGCGGTTTGTACGTCAGTCTTTCTTATGGCCTGATTGGAACCAATTAAGTTTTATATGATATTACATCAAAACTAGACTTTAGTCTTTAATAATTTAAGAACCGAGAACAAATTAACGCAACTTTCTTCTCAATTTTCTCCTAAATACGGGTTTGTTTGAGATGAAAGAACACCTCGACCTACGTTAAAAAATCTTGGCTACCCCTTCGCTTTTTCATCACATTTCTCGGTGTTTGTATATGAAACGCTCTAGCTTCCTCGTGTCTGATATATTACATCACTGTGTAATGTCTTTGCGTATACCTGGGTTGACGTCACTTCCTGTGAAGAGAGGGGGAAAAGGCATAAGCAATTTTATCAGAAAGTGCCAACGATTATAAATATATAAAACCCCCAAAGATGAGATTGGCACTTCATTAGAATATTACCAGATCCCAGATACTCATTAAAACATTACTTGATCCCAGACCATCAAGAATCCACTTTTCGTCACACATCCGTGGCCTTTGTCAATATAGTAGTAGTTGTAGTACCGCTTCGGGAATCAAGTCGAGAGTCAGTGCGACTGCGACTCGTTATCCTGGAATCCGAACGCGGCCGGTGATTTTTAAAACAGCGCAACAATTTCACGAAGGCCTTGCGAAAGTCCTGGTTGCCGCATGTGTAAATGATCGGGTTAACGACCGAATTCAAGTACTGAAGCCACTTGACGGCAATTAAACCGACCTTCCAGTTTATCTCAGTGTTCGGTTTGTAGGCGGCGATTAAGGACAATGCGAAGAACGGCGTCCAAGCGCACACGAACGCGCCAATCACGACCGCAATGGTGATGGCAATGCGAAGTTCCCGTTTGAGCGAGCCGTTGTGTCGTCTGTTGCGCGATATCGCTACGTGTAAAATGAAGATGTAGGCAACGATGATGATGACCAAAGGCATAAAGAACGACATTATGCTCAAGTACAAGGAATGCCACGGTTTTCGATGTAACATGCTGTAGGCGTTGAGCAAAGCACCGGAGACAAAGACGCCATAAAGCCACACCAAGGCGACCGCGACGTGGGTGATCTTCCTAGAAAGGTTGCGATGAATTGCAGGAACTTTGACGGATAAACAACGCTCGAGGCTGATGGCGACCAGGTTGCAGATCGAAGTAGAACACACGAGAATTTCGAAAGACCACCACGCATTGTATAACACGCCATCAAGTGTGGGTTGTTCTACATAATATACAAGGAAAGTTGTCAAATTAATGAGACATCTCGTACTGACAAGGGCGTTAATCCTGGGGGGATGGGGGATGTATCCCCCCACTTTTCGACCAATGTATGATTATCCCCCTTCTGACCGCAAACGATGCAGTCATCCCCCCCACTTTCAGACACGGATTTTCACGCTTGCTCGTACAACGATAATTCATACCAATAGAGAGCTTATACAAGTTGAAATTCGAACTTACTACCTAACACCCTCACCGCTTTAGTTTTTCAGCGCTCCATTGGGATTTCATATTCTTCATAATTTTGGTTTTGTATGATAATTGTTATTGAAAAATATGACATTCGTGATTTCCGGTTGCCAGCAAGTGGCGTTCTTGCTTCACGGACGGCAGTGTCACTGACGACACAAATTTTTCCAAGTGCATTATTATAATTTATAGTCTTTATAGACCTCCGGGGCGAGGGGAATTCGACGAAATATTACCCCGAGGGATGATATATCATCCTCAGGGGTAATATTTTGTTGAATTCCCTGAGCGTAGGGTCTATATGATATATTATACCTAAACAATATTGAATACTGTCTTGAAACGTCTTGAAACTTGTTGATCGTTTTGGTTTACGCGCATGGTATTTGGTATTCGATCTCGAATACCCCACCACAACAAGGTAGTACTCACGTATACCCCGCCACAGCAAGGTAGTAGTACTCACTAAGTATACCCCACCACAGCAAGGTAGTACTCACTAAGTATACCCCACCACAGCAAGGTAGTACTCAAGGTAGTACTCACTAAGTATACCCCACCACAGCCAGGTAGTACTCACTAAGTATACCCCACCACAGCAAGGTAGTACTCACTAAGTATACCCCACCACAGCAAGTAGTACTCACTAAGTATACCCCACCACAGCAAGGTAGTACTCACTAAGTATACCCCACCACAGCGTGCCTCTCGATGACCCTACCCATGTGTGTTGTTTAATTGAGACAGGAAATAATCATCATCAAGGAATTCTGAGAAAGTAATCTCGTCGGCGCATATTGTTTTTTTCCGGCGAGTTCCAGAACACATGCCGCAGTTATCGATAAGGACAATGTTTTTTGTAACGGGTATAAACATCATCAAGAAAGTTTTTAAAATTGTTTATCCATATATTCGATGGATAGTATATAGCAGGAGAAAAACAATATATTAGTGTCCTAAGTGGATCTTATACTTCGGGGCAAAAAGGCGAATTCAATTGGTTATGGTAATTTTGAACTTTATACGTACAAATTTAAATGAATCTGTTTTTACATCTAATAGTACTCCACCGTTGGCTTAGCTGCTAATCAACTTTACAAACTGATCTTGATAAAATCTCCAGATGGCGGCCTCTTACCATATGAAACTGAATGTTAAGAAATACAAGGACTAAGGAGTCTGTAATCCGTTTTTCTCGTGAGAATCCATTGATGAATCAACAGTTGACCGTGTTGATTCACACAAATTACTTGGAGGAATTATAAGTTCCAATATTTAGTGGAATTAAAACACTTTACAAGAAAGCTTCTAAATTCCTCAATGTTATTAGAGTTCTATCTCGAGCTAGTCTCCCCCCTCTAGCGATATTACAGGTATGTTCTTATCTCTAGTCCGATCCATTCTAAAATATTACTGCCAAGTCTGGCACCATGATAGTCTCCCTATTTGCACTAGTGAAGCTATCGAGTCTATTGAGTCTATTCAGAAGCACGCCATGCAGATTAAATTTCCTGGAATTAATTATCACGAGGCTCTTGATTTCTCTAATCTCACAATTGATACAAGGCGCTCTGAGATTTGTGACAAAAGAATGCGTAAATTAAAGCACCTATATGAAACGAAAATTAAGTTTAAGTATTAAAAGAGTGTCAGGGTAGTGCTTTGCGCGCTTGTTTTCTTCTTGGCGGCCATTTTATGGGATGCCTATATTTCAGTTCACAAACAAATCCATCGATATTTGATCAATCCTTCTTATAAATTATCCATTTTCAAGTTTTCTAAGAAGTAAATATACCTGAGTGATCAATTATTGTGATATTTTTCGTAAAATTGATCATTTACTATAGTAATCTTTTCGATACATAGAAGCTGCTACGAGCGCTTCGCAGGCCGGGTTATGCGGCTGAAACAGCGCGAATAAGTTTGCGAATGGAAGTGTTTTATGAGTGACTAGTAAAGAAATATATTTTGTTTCTTCTGATGTTTTGTTCATTTGAATTTGCAAAGATTCAGGAACTAAAGCCATCCGGGCCAGCTTGTTCGTCAGAAACGGCGTTGCGCGCGGCCCGCAGTGGTTCACAAACAAGCGAACCGCAACTGTTCAAATCGTCTTGAACATTAACTTCATAACGCCCCTAATAATTTCAACATTTCCAAATAAATCTAGAGTTCACATGCAAATTATAGTTCTAACGATGCGATGCGATGCACTGCGATGAATTCGTATGAAAACAAAAACACAAGCGCGCAAAGCACTACCCTGACACTCACTCTTTAAGTGAACTCCGAAAATTATTAGGAATGGTAATTTAGAGCTCTTTCAGATCTCACGAAGTTCTATGAAGTAATGAGAACTTTACAAATTTTTAGGAAATCAAGAAATTAGAAATAGTAAAAATTAGTTTGGGATCACTATATTTCGATGTAATAATGTTAGGTTTCACGAAGTGTCGTAAAGTGCAAAGTTTCAAGTGATTAGTTCGTAGAATAATTTCAAAAATATACTTGATTTTCTAAAAATGTCTAAATATCTCAAGAACGACGTGAGATATGAAAGAGATATTACGATTCCTAATCATTTTAGGAGTTCATTAAAATAAGACAAACTTAATTTTCGTTTCATAGGCACTTTAAGAAATCTGATATAGAAGCTTTCTCCCACCAGAGCAAAAGCCGAAACTTACGAACCAGTGATCGGCCATCACTTTTTAAATGCCGAACTAAACGTTTTTCACAACTATGTGCTCCAAAACAATTAGCGCATCAACTATAAATCTTCCCTGGGATGATATACAGTGGATGATATATAGGATATGTATTTAACAAATAGATTCCATTTTGCCGTTGTGTGTTCAGTTATAGATGCACAGATGAGGTAAGAACAAAAAAGTGGCCCACGAGACGATAGTCAAGTGGGTCACTGATGTTCTTACCACGTTCTGACGTCCTCTGTGCATCTATAACTGAACAGACAACGGCAAAATGGAATCTATTTGTTTTATACAATAAAAATTGGAAACAAACCATTCAAAAGGCTTATTAGCTCTTTGGCGATTTCTAGGGCATGCAAAAAGATAAAAGTCGGATGACGTGATCTGGCGTGAGCTGACGTGATCTGGCGTGAGCTGACGTCCAACAACCAATGAGAATGCGCGAAGTAAACAAGTTATTGTATAAAAGTATATAATCCACGTTTGAATTCGATCACATTTCTCTAGCAGCAGAATATTGTATCCCTTGACGTCACATCATTAGCATTTCCGACAAATAAAACGTTATAGAACATCAATGGCAAGTTTCAAATCATAAAACATTTTGGCATTATTACTTATTAATTGGATTCCTCTGAGCCCAATATTACAACATATTTAAGTCGAGAATTCAATATTCAATATAAAGTCGAGCCTAATATTGCAAATCAAGACTTGAATATTTTGTAATATTGGGCGAAGATGAATCCAACAGGTGTTTTATTATATCGAACAAAATATCTTAACACAAAGATGTTTCTTCGCACGTAAACAGTCAGAAGGTTAAAATCAAAAGATTGCGGTTATACACCATGTTTATTTTAAAGATAAAATTCGCTTTAAAATTTAGCGAATTTTATCTTTAAAATAAACATGGTGTATAACCGCAAACTTTTGATTTTATTTCATTAAACATCGCCATGCCAAGCTTCAAAACTTTATAATAATAATAATAATAATAATAATAAAAAAGATTTTTCTTGAACGCATTAAACTAACGTCTCAATGCGTTTTACAAGACAGATAAAAAGGTATAGTTCATGAATAAAACGGTTCATTTAGGAAATAAAAATGTTTTGAGTTTTCTCTTAAAATCAGCAATATTAGTATAGATTGTTTTAAAAAAATGGTCAAAGTATTCCAAAATTTAGGAGCTGCTGCGGCAAACGATCTATCACCATAGTTGACTGTATTCGTCTTGTTAGCAGATTGCGAACGTAAGGAGCGGATAGGAACGTAGCGATGTAAGAGTTCTGTAATATATATGGGTGCCATTCCGTTAAGAGCTTTAAATGTTATAAGTAAGATTTAAATTTAATACGCTGTTCAATTGGGAGCCAATGAAGTTGCTTTAGGACAGGTGTTATGTATTCATGTTTCCTGGTTCTTGATACTATTCTGGAGGCAGTGTTTTGTATGCGTTGTAATTTAGAAAGATCACGAAGAAAATGCTGTTACAATAGTCCAGTCTTGTGGTAACAAAAGCATGGATTAGACGTTCTGTATCATCCTTTCCCAGATATTTCCTAATTGTACCAATGTTCCGAAGCGAGAGTGATGCCGTACGACAGATGTTATTGATGTATGATTTCAATGTCAGGTGTGAATAAAAAATCACCCATGATTATACTAATGAGTCATGAGTCAAAAGGTTGCTGTCCAATATGTTGCTGTCCTACATCGCAAAATATTGGACTGTCACGTGATGCTAATAGCGACAATTGATTGGACGATTATATGTGAGGGTATAATAATCAACTATATTCACTTCGTGTAGAATCTATATGAGTAATATCGTACTTTAATATAAAAATAATCACTTACCACTTTTGGTGTAAATGTAAAGAGGTATTATGATGGCTCCAACGATGATGTCACTGCATGCTAGTGACACCACAAAATAGTTTGTCGTTGTTTGTAATTTTCGGTCAGATGCGAACGCGACACAAACCAAGGCATTGCCAAACAGTATACAGATTGATAAAATGACGAGGAAAGTTGACTCGATGATGAGCTCCTTTTGTGTGACGTCTCCCCAACCAATGGGGGCACCGGAACTGTTATTCATTCTGTTGAGTTGCTGCAAAACCTGTCAAAAAGAAATATTCAAAGAATATATACTCACTTAACAAATCATAGAAGTGTTGTGCTGCGCAGTGTAGAATACAAATCAAGAATTAACTCTAAAATGTTGGTGCACCTCGTCAGAGAACAAAACGGAACTAGTCGAGTCACATTAATGTTTCACTCTCTGACAAAGGACTTTCGAAAATATAGACCTCCTACACACTATTTAGGCAGTACGCCGGCCTTTCAGAATATTTGATTTGTATAACTAATTATATTACTGGAGTATTAGTACATGCAGGGTCTGATTCTAAAAGTCCCATTTTGTTCGCACACTTGTCGTCACCGTCACTAGGGCGGTTAAACTTGACTACCGATACGAGTACCAATACTGACATATTACACTTGGCTTAATGTCGTCGTCGTCATCGCTGTTTTTTTTATTTATTTAACGAATTATTATACAGGATAAAAACACTTCAGCATGTATATAGCTGTTGTCAATGTGTGTCCTGTTAAATTACAACTTATATATAAATTACAACATATATACTTAAAAACAAATAAACATATATACTTGAAAACTTAAACATAAAAAATACTTTAAAATACTTTAAATTTAATTTTTTAAATTTAAATTTTTTTAAATTTAAATTTTTGTCGTTTGTTGCTTTTGTTGCCGCTGATGTCGTTGTCGCCTTTGACGTCGATTTCTTTGTCGTCATTTGTCGTTGTCGTTTCTCCTGTTGTTGTTGTCGTCGTGGCTTTCGTTAATGTCGCTGTCGCATTTGTCGTCCTCTTGACTTTCTGAGCAAACTACCAGGCCCACCACGCAATGATAATTTATGAATGTACCGCAAACCATTAAAACATGATTCGAGCGGACATTCCATACAATTTCCAGGTCCATGTTTGAGCTGTTCAATAATAACAAAACCTTCTGCAAGAATGCGGACCGTTGTTGATGATTGGTAATCGCGTCGTTGGAAAGGACTACAGCCAGAGAGAGAGGGGCTGTGAATACTTTGTTTTAATTTTATAAATTTATTACACATGCATAAATGATTAGCGTCACTATTAATCAAAATATCTTGGTTAGTATATTTTGGTTGTTGGTGATTGGTAATCATGTTGTTGGTGATTGGTAATCATGTTGTTGGTGATTGGTAATCATGTTGTTGGTGATTGGTAATCATGTTGTTGGTGATTGGTAATCATGTTGTTGGTGATTGGTAATCATGTTGTTGGTCATTGGTAATCATGTTGTTGGTCATTGGTAATCATGTTGTTGGTCATTGGTAATCATGTTGTTGGTGATTGGTAATCATGTTGTTGGTGATTGGTAATCATGTTGTTGGTGATTGGTAATCATGTTGTTGGTGATTGGTAATCATGTTGTTGGTGATTGGTAATCATGTTGTTGGTGATTGGTAATCATGTTGTTGGCGATTGGTAATCATGTTGTTGGTGATTGGTAATCATGTTGCCGGTGATTGGTAATCATGTTGTTGGTGATTGGTAATCATGTTGTTGGTGATTGGTAATCGTGTTGTTGGTGATTGGTAATCGTGTTGTTGGTGATTGGTAATCGTGTTGTTGGTGATTTGTAATCGTGTTGTTGGTTATTGGTAATCGTGTTGTTGGTGATTGGTAATCATGTTGTTGGTGATTGGTAATCGTGTTGTTGGTGATTTGTAATCATGATGTTGGTGATTGGCAATCATGTTGTTGGTGATTGGTAATCATGTTGTTGGTGATTGGTAATCATGTTGTTGGTGATTGGTAATCATGTTGTTTGTGATTGGTAATCATGTTGTTGGTGATTGGTAATCATGTTGTTGGTGATTGGTAATCATGTTGTTGGTGATTGGTAATCATGTTGTTGGTGATTGGTAATCGTGTTGTTGGTGATTGGTAATCATGTTGTTAGTGATTGGTAATCATGTTGTTAGTGATTGGTAATCATGTTGTTGGTGATTGGTAATCATGTTGTTGGTGATTGGTAATCATGTTGTTGGTGATTGGTAATCATGTTGTTGGTAATTGGTAATCGCGTTGTTGGTTATTTGTAATCGTGTTGTTGGTGATTTGTAATCGTGTTGTTGGTGATTTGTAATCGTGTTGTTGGTGATTAGTTATTGGTAATCGTGTTTGTTGGTGATTGGTAATCGTGTTGTTGGTGATTTGTAATCATGTTGTTGGTGATTGGTAATCATGTTGTTGGTGATTGGTAATCATGTTGTTGGTGATTGATAATCATGTTGTTGGTGATTGGTAATCATGTTGTTAGTGATTGGTAATCATGTTGTTGGTGATTGGTAATCATGTTGTTGGTGATTGGTAATCATGTTGTTGGTAATTGGTAATCATGTTGTTGGTGATTTGTAATTTGCATGTTGGACGTGGTTACAGGTTCGATAATTTGTAGGGATATTTAGGGTTAGTAATAGGGATATTTAGGGTTATTTTGTCGCAATTGGGAATCATGTTGTCGGGTTCGATCATAAAGTTCGATCACGAGCTATAGCTAGACAACAAACTTCGGCTTTTTAAATTGCACTCCACTGCAAATTAGGAAGCAAACACGACGTTGACTTTACTTTGCAAAACAATGATAATTTTTTATAATATATTTTAATCCCAAGAGTAATATGGCGATGCAGTCGTTCTGCATAAAAACGGCCACTACGAAACCGAAACAGCAAACCGCCACGATTGAACAACGTCAACGCACGAAAGAGGTGAAAGCTGTTACTTAATATATTAACGCCAAAACACTTACTAATTATTTTAGAAACTTTGAAGATTTTGCAAGTCATAAAATATGCATCAAGTATGTCTATGAAATGTCTGTATTGAATTTGAAGTCAATATCATAAGGAACAGCTGTCATCTCTCGGCGATTTACCGTCGTCCAGAAGACGTGAAAATGCTCAAAGTGATGTTGTAAACAGAATGAGGAAGGTGTTGACATTACTCTTGGGACTAAGAATCATTCGTTTGTTTCGCATGAAGAACTCTTTTGTTTTCAATGACATCTTTGTTGAGGTTGCCGTCGTAAACATGACGTTAGCACTTTGAACTAGCGTTCAGTTGCCGTTTAACGTCAACCCACGTAACTATATATAGGACCTCTTATACATGTGTTTCCCATGCAGGGACAATTAGGTAAAGAATACACGGTATCTAGAGTAAGATAATTCGGAATCGATGTAACACTAAAATGAAAGTCGTTTTATTGGTAGTCGTAGCCATCCTAATTTGCTTCAACTTCCTATTAAGGGCAGACATGATAAATTCGACGTTTCAACAGTCAACTGCAGGCCTCGTGTCAAGGTTATCATCATTTAGTGCCCTTGGAGTTAATCATGTTCAGTTAATATATGTTCAAAGGCAAGAGCTATAGCGTCTTGCTGGGTTCATGAATTCGTGTCGAGACTATAGTCAGAAACGAGTTTGCATATGTTTGAAAGCAAATAAACACCAAACAGAAACTTATTCCGATTATAAGTTCGAAGAATAAATAAGTTTAAGATCTTACGTGTCTTTTACATCGACTTACGAATGGAATGTCTTCGTCTCTTCGCTTGCAAAACAACTCGTCAAGTGCTGATAATTATTAGTGTCTTCTTCCGGAACTGTAGGTCAAAACAACATTTATAGCTTTGTTGACATTATTTAAGCTCATTGTTTTGGTGAGCTGAAGACAGCACGAAACAAAACTGCTTATCCAGAAGGAAGACAATATATAGACAGACTGATAGACATAGAAGTTCGCCATTGTCCATGCAGAGCTAGCTAAAAGTGATTTTTATATAACCCCTATATGCACGATAGCCAAGATATTGTCATGGCATGTCATTAACGACATGAGCAATTGCTATGGAAGAATGTAAATCGTGTTATATTGAGTGGTAAACAAATAAAACGGTGCATAAATTACTATTGCAATGGCAAGAAGGGCATGTATTTCCGTTCAATTATATAACATGTGCAGCTAGCATGCATAATTAAGTCGTTACTTCACTTGCCTCTCAGCTGGGAGATCCTGCAGGTTCAATCCTGCAACTCATGAGGATCTTAAAATAATTGAGGAACGTACTGCTGCCTTTGTAATAACATCAGTAAATGGTATGACTTTCCGCGCGTCAAGCCTCGCGATGTATACGTACAAGGACCTTTCAGACAAAAAATTGTCTGATCTTTAATTTTTGTTAGGTTGGGGTTAGCTACGGTTAGGGTTAATCAAGGTTAGGGTTAGGAATGGGATTAGGATTAGAGTATTAGACTATAGTTCTTGAAAATGGGAAGGTCCTTTGAGTGATCCCTTTTAGTGTTGTCCCCCAGTCTGGCATCATTAGTCTTGACACTCGAAATTTTCCTTCACCACAAATCCTTAGAACATGTAGTTTAATCGAGTGAAATGCCAAATATTACTTCTAGTACTGCACCCAGAATCTTATCTCGTGGCTGGGCTCTCGGCATGGCTTCCGTAGCTCAGTGGCCGGGTTCAATTCCAGCCGAAAGGCCTTGAGGTTGCATTTTTCGCAACTGGTTCCGGTTTGGTCTTAAAATGTATATATTCCAACACTCGAAATTTTCTTAAATCCTTAGAATATATAATAGTCGAATGTTTAAAAACACGAAAAGTAGTCGAGGCTGCATGTCGAGCGTTTAAAAACACGAGCCTCTTGTAAGTAAGGTCAAAAATTCAATTTTGAAGCAATTAGCTGTCATCGCCACTGCGCCACATGGCGCAAGACTATCTGATAGTCTGGAGATTCATGTGTCTAAAAAGCCTAGTATATAAGTCGTCTTTATATTTAGACAAATTTAATTCATATTAGCTTCGTTGATTAGTCGACGTTAAACCATGAATTTATACTTCAGAAGACGAATTCATGTTTCGCGACGCAACCAGGTGTTTTATTGTGCATTTTTACTGATTATGCATTTCTATTGGTTAATAATAGCCTACAGATATTTTATCGATGTCTGTGAAACTACGGATATTGCGCCATCGCCCAAAAACAAACATATGGCGGTGGCAGGATGATAAAAAACAAATTGAAAAAAACAACTGAAACGCTTTGACAGGCTTTCAAATTTTCAGTTTTTTTTCAAAATCAGAACATTGTAAACTACGTTATTTAGTAGGTTTTTCTACTATCGTTGAGGCATTTTCGAAGCTCGTCCTGGATGTATAGTAAAACACAATTAAGTCTAAGATAAACATGACCGATAGGCTGATAATGAAACACAAAGTTTAAGGCGACAATTTATTTTGTTGCAGTGGCAATTTTCAGTTTTATTTTCGTACTAAAAGGTACTTGACAATGCAAAGCTTTCTTCTGTATTATCGTTTTGTTGTTGTTTCACCGTGTGAATGACTAATGTCTTTCATTATGTCTTTTACATCGACTTAAGAATTAAGGAATTTCTCCTTCCGTCTGTTCGCTAGCAAAACAACTCTCAAGGTCAAAGTAGAATTCATAGTTTTGTTGACATTACTAAGTAAAATATTTTTTGATGGTACTACACCATGTTTTTATTATTTATTCTCAGCTTTCGACCCGCACACCAGGGTCGTCTTCAGAGAGGATGACTTCGGAGAGAGTGAGAGTGATAATATACCTGAGCCAGAAAAGACCTGCAGTGACTTATCAAATACCAGAGCGACAGCCTGAGAGTGAGAGGAAGAATAACTTACATGTATCTAATACAATCACGCAAAGCTTTAAAGAACAATTTGTTGACATTGTTTAATCTCTTTGTTTTGCTCAGCTGAAGGATATTAGACAGCAGGAAACAAAACTGGTTATCCCAAAGAAAGATAATTTAAACATAGACTGAAATGAAGACATACAAGTTCGTCCACAGTCCAGAGCTGCAGGGCTAAAAGTGAATTTTAACCCCTATGTTGGCCGATATAGCGGGGGAATATTGCCATGCCAAGTCATTAACGACAAAAGCTGAGTGCTAATAAATAATATAAATCGTGTTTTTGAGTGGTAAACAATAAATGAAACAGTACATAAATTACTAAGGCAAATACAAGAGAAGATGTATTAATATCTGTTTATATAGCATCCTGTGATCGAAGAATAATTATTAGTGAACTCTCACGAGTAGGGTCAAAAATTCAATTTTGAATCAAGCTGTCGTCACCAATCACGAGAGTCCATCTATGACAAAAATCGCAAGAAAATCTGGAGATTTTATTTCGTTGTAAAGGTTTTGCTGCATGTGCAAGCTGTATTATAATTTTCAATACTCAGAATGATTTACAACTTCCTTTAGTATCCTAATAGTGAAAACTAATCTGGAGGATACCCTGTATTTATATGTTTAATTATCTAAGATTGATAAAATAATAATTTTAGGAAAGAAAGTATCCAATAATAAAATAGGCATATACAGACGAAAAATGAAAATGAGTACAGAAAAACTAAATAAGACGAACTATGGTTGCTGCGAGGCATATAACTATCAATCATATACACGACTTTCATAATGGCTGCTAATTTAAATATTTTAAATATTCCTTTATGTGCATCTAAATTAGCCTTTATGGCCTCGTTTGCATGTCAGCAATTCAAAAGAATTTTGCTTCGTAACGAGGTTGTAAAGGCCACAGTTAGTAGAGTAAAGACTAATTTATATGCACATAAAAGAATATTTAAAATGGCAGCCATTATGAAAGTCGTCTATATTGCTTTAACTTTATTAAGACAGAAAGTATTATATTGTTCTTATCTCATAAGGAATTTGGTTCCATAAAATTGCATAGATCTTTTACCAAATTGATAAGAATTTGTATTAGTAATTAAATATATGTTTTCATTTATAGTGCTTGCCTAGTTTGATAGGTTTATGCCTTTCACTCAAGAAGTTATAGAAATTAGAGAAAACAAGCTGGTAGCAGCTCTCTCCAATTAATCAACCCAGTACCGGTAACCTGTTAATTACCAGATAGTTTCAAAAAAATACAAAGGCTGTCAGGTTCTAAATTGCTTGTCTCTTTATAGACAAGTGCCGTGGCTTATTCCTGATACTCAGATAGTTTTACTCAAGACATAACTTACTGTATCTGTTTAGTAAATATTATAATTATGCAGTACCCACATGTTCGTATTGCGAACCTATTTTTTAGTAGTTTTTATTGTAAGTTAATTAATAGTAATTTTCTGTGTTTTTAAATGTAAGTTTACTTTTATTCTTGAAGAAAGCAGTGTTTAGTTTTCAAACATGAAGCGATCTTCCTGAGAAGAAATCAGACAATGCCATGAAGTCACTATACGTTGATCATTACCTGACGAAGGGCCTTCGCTCGAAACGTTAGACCTCCACACACAACACACCAACCTTTTCCGAACGCTGCAAACAGGGCCGTAGTGTGTGCCGCACCCTCAAAATTCCAAAATTCCAAAAATTGCAATGTTCGGAAAATTAGAACATCTATTCGAAAAACACCAACGTACGATTCCAATTGAACCAATAATAAATATGAAAAGCTACCAAAAACGTTAAATTGTCGATAGCAGAGTGCAATATAACGGTCGGCCACCGGCCATATTCCGCGCAAAACGCGGATATGGCCGTCCACTGATTGCTCTGCACGGACACTTTGGCCGCAATAATTTCTCCCTCATTCTCGCAAAATCAAACCGTAATCGGTTACACGTGCAAGGGAAGATGTTTTCCCGCATTGAGCCAGCCTTTTCTAGCGCACTCTGTTTTGAGTCGTTAAGCGCGAAATATCGCTTATTCGCTTGTTTTTAAACTTCGAAGCTAATTTCTCAAACTGACCGTATAATTTGCAGACTGCATATAACATGCAGATCGAACAGGGGGGAATACTTGAATTCATTATTATTCATGTTTGCCGGTGAGACCTTTAATGCTAAACAAAATTAAAAACTCTGTGATTCTTTGTGATATTCTCTGAAATTTGTCTTTGTTTAAAGAGGTACTCTCCGATTCTCCAATTTTGTTTCAACAAATTATTTATTCGGTTTCAAATTAAGATATCCAATTCACGCATTGTAATCCTAAATTTTTTTAAACTAAGTTGTTTTTCTATTGACCATTGTGCATATGGTTGTATTGCAACTTTTCTCCTATTTTAGTTTTATTTACTTTTCTTTTAAGTTGTTAAATTAAAATTAAAAGAATTTTTCTCCATTGAATTCAAAAGTAATTAGTGTCCGATCATGTCCGACCAAAACCTGGGTTGGTCTGACATAAGTTTTTTGAATTATATTGCACTCTGGTCGATAGGCTCCGCTATGTATTGGACTAACGAGTAAAATCAGAGATCTTAATTCTTGAATTGGCGCGATATGTACAGGGGGGGGGGGTCGTACCAGGCACCTCTCGCACGTTTTGTTTATAAAGATATTACTTAGCGTAATTGAGAGAAATCCTATAAACATAAGTTCTGTTTTCCGTGGGCGAAGAAACATGCCAGACGCATAGCCTTGCGTACAATCCTTTTGAACTTTGAAATTCATGAGAAGTACTTTTTGTATCAGTAAATTATTTTAATTCATTATCAAATAACACTGTGCAATTAAAAAAAATTAATTAGCGTTGTTTTCGTTTATTATTACAGTAAATCGTTAATTTATTATTGGAGACGCAATAATGTAATTCGGAATGTGGAGTCTGTACCCCCTAGTCAGGCTACAACGGCCCTGCATGCAGTACATGAGCACAAATATTCCACGGGTATAGCGCTGCAACCTTGGCAGAAATCTTCGCCATGTAAACACCAAATCATAAGTGGTTTCTTTGTAGCCCAGACCACTATGCAATCGCCCCCCTAGACATAGGAATTCAGCGAATGCGTATAATTGTTAGTAGAATTGACAGCTTTCGAGATTTGGAGGCAAGCATACACTGCCACAAATGTTGTGCTGAGTCGCATATATCAATGCCTGAATGCAGATTTCTCGTGGTTTGACATCTATATATACTTATGCTTAATAACGCAATAACCGATAAATAATAAGCTGATTATATAATATCGTCAACATGACGTGCTTGAAAAACCCACGATTTGTCACCACCTGTGGTCGTTGTTATTTGCCCAAGCTATTACAGCTAAATAGTCGGATTCGGCCGTTTGTAACAAATGATCTCAAGGACACTTGTGGATAACTACGGTGATAAATACAATAAAACAGGTAACAAAAATACACGGATTCATCCCAGAGACTGTTTACACGAATCATTTCTCCGAATTCGCTGGTGTTCGGATGCTTTTACTCTCGTGCATGTAAATGGGGTCGTTGTATATTGCGTTGTAAATGGGGTCGTTGTATTGCGTTGTAAATGAGGTCGTTGTATTGCGTTGTCATTTCATTGTTCAAGCCACAGCTAGGAGTCCGCAAAATATATTAATTAAGAGGTCGAGCCTAATGGTGGTCAAAACAAACTAAAAAACAGAGGTAAATTCAAGAGAAACTTTGAAATACCTTCAAAAACATGTACTCTTGACGATGGCCTGCATAATGGTAATATATACGTAAATGTATTACGAAAAGTAATACGTAATATTTGCCAACGGTAATACGTAATTGCGACTAGGGTAACACGTATTATAAGTTACGCAAACGCATAGCCAAAGGTAATACTAAGTCACGTAAATGTATATAGCCAAGGGTAATAAAGCCAATGGAACAAGTGTAGCCAATTCTTTAATCCGAGAATGTTATGGTGACGACGTAAATTGTTTATAATACGTCAAAATACGTTGATTTGAAATGTCTATCACCCTTAATACGTTATTACTGATATAGATTCTACATGAAGTAAACAGTTGAATGTCAAAATGTTTTGATTTGAATTTTACGTTGATGAAATAAAGGTTTGTCTTGAAATAAAGGTTTGTCTGTCGGAAATGTTAATCAGTGTGACGTCAAATAAGGAATTTGGCTTTCTTTTCTGCTTCCCATATGATAGACGACGATCCACGGATAGACTGGTTGAGTATTTGAGTGAAAAGGTTAATAAATCTCTAGTATAGCGTTCAAGTATATCATCAACGTTTCGATAATTAGGTCAAATTTCTCTAGCAGTGGAATATTGGATCCGAAATGACGACGGTTTGACGTAACATTAGCGTTTCGGATAAACAAACATTTACAGAACATCAACGCATTTTTCATTTTGCCATTCAACCATTTCATTCAGTGAATCTATATTTGGGGTTATTATAGGCACTTCGAGACGTTGACAAACTGATTGCATTTCCAAGTGCTTTAAAAGTTAAGAAGATCCAGCCATGTTATACCAATTCACGAGTTAGAAGAAATCACATTCACAGTTCATGATAACTATTCTAATTATGCTTGGCCAACGTCAATGTGAGTAGCCAAAGTAGGTACGACGGGCAACACACCTCTGCAACTTGTTTTGGAACATTGATGCATTGTGAGTTGCAGTGTGATATACACGCAATAATGCCTTTCGTGCAACTTGTCACGCAAGGCAACATTCTGTTGTGGCCAACAACAAAAAAGCTGTTGCGTGACCAGCTACACGTGGCTAATAATTAGTAAGTGTAACATTGTGAGCAACTTAGGCCACGTGGATATTACATCTGAGTAAACAGGACTGCGAGAAGCCAGTGCACGCATTTATAACATCTATAGACAGTTGCAATAGCATCATGTAAATTCATTAATTTTAAAAAGGTCAAGGGCTGCGCTCGAAACGTCGTATTTCGTTCCTAAATCTTGGCAGTTCACCACCTTTTCGTTTTGTTATAAATCGAAAGCACTACCGGCGCAGCACTCTTCTTTTTTACTAGTATAGGTTTATTGTTCGTATGACTTCACTATAAGCATGCCATGTAAAATGTTACCAAGCTCTTGGTACTATTAATTCACGCAGTAATACGTGCTTCAAATCAACAAAACACTCAGGTCATGCATCACGGGAGCAAAGACTAAGTTTTATCTGGCGAGTGCCGTGAGCACTCTTGACAAGTAAAATTGTTTTGACTTTTGGTGGGAAAACAAATTAGAGAATCATTGATCCATTACGGGCGACATTTGGTATATATTACATGAAATTGGTACTACAGTTTAAAAAGAACAAGGTGGCGTGAATAATCTTCATATCCAAATAGAGGCCTACTACAATAACATTGATAGTAGAATATAGATGAATGATAATTTCTTGAGGAGATGAGTTTTGAGTTGTCTATCGTATCGATTGCTTCGATGATTTCCGCCCGGAAAATACTTGGACTTATAGTGGAGACAAATCGTTCAGAATTTGCGCGTGTTGAGCGCCTTTTATCAAATCTCGCGTCTTTAGTTGAGCTGTACTTTTCTAAGATATTTGCTGATTGCGAACTATCACGTGAACTGTATAGTATCACGCGAGGTTTCAGAGACGGAATTCTCGAGTGGACAACGAAGAAGATTGAAAGCCTTTTACGTCTTAGAACCAGAAAATAGAAAACTGTCAACCTGCACTCTGGGGTTACCGAGGAACTGCACAAACTGCAGAAAATTATCCGCCTACAGAATGAAGTGGGCGCACTTGGCATGTCAAAGAGAAAAACAATTACAGAACCAGATGTCCAAAAATAACCCAGCTGCTTTCGAAGTGTTTATATATTGCTGCGAACGCTTTCGCGTCAAGAATGCCATTCGCAGAAGACTACTGGCTGCTTAACGTTCACACGGAATCGAGCGGCCCACCAGAAATCGCTGTTAGATCAAACTGTGAAATCATTTCGATAATACCATTTGAACGTCAATACTCATTGTCGTCGGCTTTGTTCGATATTTTTTACGCTAATACGCACACAGATGCGCAAACAACGTCGACGTTCTGACGTTTGCAGCAAACGGCTCGACGGAATATTGAACGACCGACGAGCCTGCATCTGTGGGTTTAAGTACAATGGAATTAAAACATGCATAGAACGACATGAGTATAGAAATAAATGTAAATAATATTGGTAGCCTGCCGACCAGGGAAGCTGCGAGGGGCAAACGGAGGCGTTTCAAATCAAAGCTCTTTAAATCCATTATTAATCAAACATTTTATGAAACGTGGTTAAGGCGATTGAGTGGCACTCGAAAGGAGCAAAACACGCGACGAAATCACTGTGACATCGATTTTTGAAGCGTTATTCCGTTACTCCGCGCGTTCCTTTCCGTTTTTTCAAAGCATATGACGGCCTCGTGATCTTTATATACATTAAATGCTGAGAGGAGTTCTGAAGAAGCAAACCACAACTTTTCTCATTTAATTTGGCACGACTATTATCGCGATATTGACGATAGCCGTTCAGCAACGCGTATACATATAGTATCACAAGTTGGAAAATGCGTTTATACAGTTAAATCCGTGTATGTCGTTGTCTTGAGGAAAACGACTTGACTTTACACAGCACGGACAAAGCCTTTGTTGCCCTTTCAAATTCTGTTTAGACAAGCAAAATAATAACAACCCAAGCGCTCTGTAAGCCAGTGGTTATTGTGCATGTCCCAATACAAATACCTTTGAGCCATCACGTCATGTTGCTGTTAAGAGTCAGTAGAGATATATCTGATTAAGGAGATTCACATATATGACTTGTGACAAGACTATTATATTTTCACATATGTAGTTATTATTGTTTTCTTACCTTTGCCTTCGGGTATTTTCAACATTAAACGGACATTGACATGGCAAACATGTACGGGCACATCTGCAGAACACGATCAGGCTATACTCGCATCGAAACGAAAATTCTTTAACGAAATATATTTGTTGCCTTGCGATGAGTTGTGAATGTGTCGATAACGATTCTGGGTCGTGTGACATCCGATAACATTAAGCGCTTCGTTACTCTGTGCTCTCTACTCTGTGTCAAATCAATAGTGGAAGAGGTGTGAGAAATCCATGGTACAAATGTAGTCGGTCGAAAGAAGCTGGTTAAATTCGTATACCAACTACAACACTCTTTTGACTTTTGAAAGCAAGTCTTCCTGTGTTCGCAACGCGGACAATTTACGCGCCAGACAAACAACACCAAGGCCTCTCTGAACGAGTCTGGAATCTGAAACCGCGGCTTTTTAATATTTATAAAGAGATTATCATAAGGAAACGAGTGCGTGACGTAACTTGTTTATTGACCGATTCGGCGATTGAGCGGCATCACGTGGCATAATCAAAATTATAAAACCTGCACAAAGTTAGTCGTTTTATATGTTTTGCGTTATTTGTTATGATTATAATTTTAGATCGATACAATTATTTGCTGAGGTCAGGGTTTTCAACGGTCGCCAAAAGCTACTTATAGAATTCGACGTGCTAGGCGTGGCCGGTGAAGCTTTAGAAATGATATGTCTAAACCTTTTTTAGGTAAAATCTGATAATTTTAATTGTAACTTGGCTGTATAATTGTGCAACGTGCCTTTGTTTTTTGGCCGCCATGTTGATTATTGGTGGGCAACATGGCGCCCCCACGATATATTTGACATTCTAGTTTCTAAGTAATAATTGCTTCGCCAATGATATACATTATAACAACGATATATACAAAAACACGATATACAGAATAGAAGTACAGGAGGAGAATCGAACTCCAAATAAAATAAATTATAATGGCCAATTTTGTGAGCCCAAGACGCAAAACCTAGACCGTAAAATCTAGCTAGTATAAATACCTAGCTAGATATATAATATGATGATAAAATGAAGTATACTACAACGCGAGTGCGCGACTACATACTACAAGACAAGGTACACTTCAGACAAATAGGTTTAAACGTACGCGTGGGTCTTCTGATAATTGTGGTGCAGGAGGCGAGAGATGAGAACTAATACTTGAGTATAGTAGACTATAACTCAATAAAGGAAGGCTGTGAGTCCATGTTTAGATAGAATATTCCAAATTTTATACTCGTTCCAATGAAGAAGGTATTTGATAAGTTGAAGTTTTATATTTCCAAGTTACAAACTGACTACATTACTCAGGATGATCACTGACAATAGGAACGACTGAGGATTCATTTTGACTAAGCCTGCAATAACCATGGGTAATTTTCAAAAGGAAAACCATATCTAGATACTAGTTTCCCTACAGTTCGGCCACCAAAATACTTATTCTTACTTTTACACTAAAATAGTCTTAGTTAAGTAAAATAGTAAAATAGTAAAATAGTCTTAGTCTTAGTTATTGTTCATAGTGTTAATATATGTAACAGGCTTTATCTTATAATGAAACTGTAATTAGTTTTAAAAGTAACTTTAAGAATATATATATTGTTGTAAGAGCATTGAGACTATTGTATAATGCTCCTAATACGTCTTTATTATTATTATTATTAAAAATATTGATGACGTAATGACAACGACCAATACGTGTCACGTATCCAAAGAAGGAAGGGCTTTAAGAATAATCCATCCACAACATCCTACAGGGAGGTTTTGAAAACCACTCATTTGCCAACTTTGTCACAAAGGCGAATTAGTAATCTCTCATACTAGATCTCATTTTACTAGATGTTATTTTAAAAAAACTTAATGAACCAACATCGTAGACTGTACTATCTTCTTCCTAAGAAACGCAATAACAATCGGCTTAGGAACAATAACAATTTACGCACATTTTGTGTGATCGTACCATCCCGTTTTAAAAATATTTATATTCCAAATAGTGCAGTGATTCTTAATAATTCTAAAATTGTTATTTCAATAACTTTTAAATTATCTGTATTTTTAATTAATTTTCAAGTAAGGCATATTGTAAATTTGTAAACTGAGCAATTCGGCTCTTTGAGGTCAAAATGAAGAGGGACCTCCAAGATGGCGGGCAAAATATTCAAAATGGCCGCGGATGACGTTAACCCGTAGAAACACTAACGTTTGAGCGAAGAAAACGCAGGGGAAAGCAGCAATATAAACACAAGGTCAAGGTAGTATTTCTTACACTCAGTTCAGTATTCATGTCGAAGTTTTGAGAGCATAAAACTTGAGCTATAATGCATAATAGTACCCTGGGTGCCAGAGGTTCTTCTTCGCTCGTTGGGGGATAACGGGGGCACGCGAGGATGCGAGGCGGTAAAAGTGGTAGAACATATAGAGATATGGCATATGCTTTGTAAAATTAAACGCATTTACGTTCTAAAATAACTGTTGGGCCTGTTTATATGATCTCGGTACACCGGGATGTCCCGCGGCCGGTGACCGGGATGCGTGAAAATGTAGCGTTTATATGGAAAAAATCTGTCCCGGTGTACCGGGTCCCGGTCAGGCGGGATGTCCCGGTCTCCATATAAACGCAACTGCGAAACCAACAGTAAATTATATACAAGCCGAAAACCTGGCTGAAACCTGGCACAAGACCTCAGCTGATAAATTAGAGAAAGTTCGCTTTGTCTTTAAAGATAAATCTACTCCGTTACTTAAAAACTAGTAATTATTCCTTTGAGCCATCAAAGAGTAAAAAAATAGTTTCATGTATATAAATAATTAAATATCACCAATTCGCCACATGTACGTAGTTTAAAAGATCTAGTAGAGCCAAAACAAATTGCGTATTCACTGAGAGGAAAAGATATTCTTAAACTTCCTAAGGTGAATACCACCGGTATGGGCTAAAGTCACTTGTCGGTATCAAGCTGCCAAGCTATGGAATGCTCTCCCAAATTTAGCCAGATCGACACTGAACTATAATGTATTTAAAAATTGTATAAATGACATCGACTTTGAGGATATTTTAAAAGTATTATAGTTTCTTACTATATTTTATGTATTCTTTCTATTTTATTTATAATCTATTTTGTATTCTATTTATATTAGGATTTTCGTGGCAATACCTCATGTAAATTAGCTGAGTGTAGCTAAGTGCATTGATCACGTTAAATAAATTGTATTGTATTGTATTGTATTGTATTGTATTGTATTGTATTGTATTGTATTGTATTGTATTGTATTGTATTGTATTGTATTGTATTGTATTGTATTGTATTGTATTGTATTGTATTGTATTGTATTGTATTGTATTGTATTGTATTGTATTGTATTGTATTGTATTGTATTGTATTGTATTGTATGACTAAAAAATCGTCATTTTCTAAAGAGATAAAAGCTCCAACGTGCCTTATCAGGACTACTCCCTAACTAAGGAGCTCAGCAAAAAATGGAGGAAACGAGAAGATGTGGCAAGTGGAGTCGCACGAGCAAAGTGTTTTCGTATTATGCAATAATCTTTTGCCGCTGCTTCGCACTCGTTGCTTCGCTGTCGGGACTAGCTTGTTGAGCCCTTTCCATCCAGAAAAGCTCATGAAAATTCTCCTTTTAGTAACCCTTATACGTAATAAACTGAAGTTATCTTGTTCAAATCGATCGGGAACGCTTAGTATATGTACATTCCTGTTGACTTCAGAGTTAAGTTGACTTCACTTCAGTTCACTCTCTGAGTGACCTCCTATAGTACAGTACACACTATTTCGGAAGCACAGCAACCTTTTTGGAGTATTCGATTTGTATTTCTACACTGCCTATATGTAATATAACACTCTTTCGTATCAGTTATTGACAATTTGTCGCATGTTTATCGGTTGTGTTTCTTTCATGCACTTAATTCACTATTATATTCATACATGTGAAGTCGAAGATTACAGAGTATAAAATTTGAGCTATGTCGCGAAGACTGAACATAAAAGATAAAATCTCAATCGCGAGGAATTCCCCCAAAGGAAGACAAAAGGCAGGAAATGGGAACTAAGTTGTAGTCAGGAGAGCAGAGCAAAATGTTTGGTATGCTGCAATGCTTGGCCCAGTTATCGCTCTTGGCATCGCTGTCGGGGCTCTTGTTGAGCCCTATACTCATCCAGAAAAGCTCCTGATATATCTCCTTAATAATCCTTACACTTAGTAAAGTAATCTCATTCAAATCCAGCTACATTCCTTGTTCTTTCGACATTTAAATCACGCACTGTAAAACTTGGCTCTCGAACCACGAATCTCGGAAAAAGAACTCTAATAAGATTAACAATGGTGCAACTACAAATGATGCTTTCGTACAGGAAAGAACACGTTTTATATATAATTTCTGCAAAATAATCAATAATGATGAATTCAACAGTAGATACTGGCACAATTTTATCCAAAATCTTGAAATATATTATAAAATAACTATAGACACTCTACATTCCACAGTTTAGTACTTACACTAACAGCCATAGGCTATAGATATGACAAATAATATTTGTCATCCACTAGATAGTGTATATAGTGTATATAGTATATATACTGTATATTAAATGTACTGTATACTCTGTCAAAAGCCTTGTTAATTTATAATAATTAAATAAATAAAAATATATGTGTAACAATTTGTTTATCACCTCTTCTTTCATCATGCATCAATTTCCAGAATTAGTGAGCACTCCGTTGCAATAGTATATAATTTCTAGTTATATATTCTACTTTCGCTTTCTTATTTGGGACGGTATTTCTTCTCTTATACCCTTATTGCAACACCGTGCAGCTTTGTTACGTATACGATACTGTCTAATAT
Source organism: Chrysogorgia sp. JL179-B06 (assembly GCA_035772405.1). Taxonomy (NCBI): domain Eukaryota; kingdom Metazoa; phylum Cnidaria; class Anthozoa; order Scleralcyonacea; family Chrysogorgiidae; genus Chrysogorgia; species Chrysogorgia sp. JL179-B06. The sequence goes on from JAYKKM010000171.1 coordinate 153,638, forward strand.
CATACCTCAAAATTTTGGGCAACGTAATAGGAAGTTGATGGAAACTATCAGTATCAGCTGTGGATTGCTTGAAGCTGGCGCCAGAAAAAACAATAGTTATCGGTGTTGATTGAACAATTCCTGAAGATCATTTTTAAGGCAATTTTAACAACGACAACGACGACCGCAGAGGAGATACGCCGGGTATTTAGTGGACCTTTGTGGTCCGCCACTCAGACTAAAATAGTAAAGCTTCTTGAGTTGACCTTGGTGGTCGGTGGAAGGAACTAGAAATTACATGCGTCATAACAAACGCAAACTGGAATGTTTACGACCAATGGGATAATGCTTTCTTCTATTCAAATAAGGAAAGTGGTCGTAAAATTAATAACAAATTAGTCACGAACGCCGCTGAAACGATCTATCGTCGAGCTTTCGAAATGTCACCGCGGTATAACGTATTCGGAAAGACTAGCTTGTGAGGGCAAAGTTCCAACACCCAACATGGTACCGCCAGTATAACTATATCATCAGCGCTTTTAGTGTTATCGCATACAAACTACGGTTTTTGAATATAGCCGGGCTTTCCGCTCCCCATGCTAAGTTGCTAAACTATGGTGAATATGAGCGGGTCCAACGTTTTATGCAAAGGTCTTGCGTCAGAGAGTGAATTTTTTAGTTTCACTATCTGACGAAGGGTCTTCACTTGAAACGTTAGGGTTATAGGGTTAGGATTAGGGTTAGATCTTCAATATTTTGGCACTAGCCTGACAGCAATCTTTTAGTGTTAATTTTTGATTCGTCACAATGCCACTATATTTTAGGCAATAGACAGTATAATTCAAATCATAATAGTCGCTTACTTTTTCAACTATACTACCGTAGCTACTAAGAGATTAGTCATGATGTTCATGTGCTATAGAAAGTGCAAAGGGGTTGTAACAGCAAAATAGAAATGGTTTAAATTATAATTTTTATAATCGAGTGACGTCAAACCTTGGTAATTTATTTCAGATATCATCTCAGAAATTTCTAGTTCAATCATAATTACCTAAAGCTGATGTTATACGATGAGTGGATTCAACGGCAACGCTGTTGCACAACGAGTTGACTGATGTTGGGTCAACTGTCAACATTTTCATGACAAAATCATCGTAAAAATCGAGCCGTGTATGTAACATCAATGATCAACTTTATACTGCATGCGCGTGATCCGTCGGAATCATCGTCTTAGCTTCTAGGAACCAATTAACCCGGACAACACACGTCTTTCAACCAATTTCGCTCCTGTTTCGTCAGCATTACCAGAACGATAAACTGGCCGCCGCTTGAGGGTTGCCTTAGAAAATGGCATTCAATTTTACAGTGACCTACATAGCGAAAATATTAAAATGAAGATTCTGTTTCTCCTTATTGAGTAGCTCGTCTGCCGTTTGCCGACCTCTTAATATATGCAACAACGATTTTCAAATTATTCAGTTACCGGTATGATTAGATTATTCAAACCTACAGTCCTCCAAATGACAATTCTAGAGATAGCTTTCGTCAATACTTGTGCCTCTATTATTACGGATTTAAACGCCCATTGGCATTGTCCCGTTGTCATTATACAAGTTTGGTAGTGATTATTAAAATGTTGCAGAATATAACTTTAGCCCAAATTACTCAATATTTAAATTTTAACATGTAAGATATAGGTTCTTCTAGTTCCATCGACTCAGTTCGAAACGCTTTTGAAAATACCAAACAAAATCCAACAACAATTCAATGACGCGTAGCCTATTTTACTTGTTGGCTGTTTTCAACACAATTTGACGGATCGTACATTTGACTGATCTAATCAAACCGGTACAACTGAATAATTTGAAATGCCGTTGTTGTGTATATTAAGAGGTCGGCAAACGGTAGATGATCTACTCGATAAGCAGAATCTTGGGACGCGATTTTCTAAGGACCTGATATGTAAATTAGTCTAGCTTCAAGAGACGGCCATTTTGTCGTTAAATATAGTTCTGGTAATGATTCACTTCTTGCCTAGCAATCGGGTCAAAGACCGAGTAATGTGAACAAATGAATCTCCGCGTGATTGAACTTCATACTTGTTTTCTTACAAGTTTCTATACCCAAAATGATGTTGGTATTTTCAACCAAACATGAAAAAAGTTACTCTACATTATGCTTTGCTATTTGTGGTAATTGAAATTCTTAAAACTCCACTTGTCAAAAATAAACCCAACCTGGTAAAGGTGGTTATAATATTGAGTGGAGTACTTGGCAGATTCTTCAAGAACGACACAAATAGTATGGAAAATAGACATTATCCGTTACTTTTCAAGTAGTTCAAGGGTTTACTGAGCCGCACGCCAAGTCGCCACTTGTCACAGTCCGTTGCTATCAAGGGACCTCGAAGTGGGGGCCGAAGAAAAAATAGATTTGGTGTTGAAAAAATTTTTTACCCAACCCAAGAAGAAAAAAGTTAGATAAAGCACAATTCCCAGTATATCGTCGATACAAGTTTTAATATAACAAACTCAAATAGATATACACTCAGACAGATCCTACTGTAACTTTCAGATTATTACCTCCCTATACAGAGCAGGAATCCAAGGAAAACAAGGAGAGGAATACAACAAAAGCTAATGTGCAATGATATGACGAAGGAGAACAGATGACGAGATTCCAATTTTAAATGATGAACTCTTAATTTTTTTATGTCATAGTCATGAAAATTTTGCTTAGGTCTTAGAATTTTCAGTTAACCAACCATTTTCTCGACTTCGGACCCCACCACGGCCATAAATAATGACCGGTCCCTAAATAATGTTTCTGTAAGATAACGTTTTGTACACAAAGATGTAGAATAACGTTTTTTCATGATGTTTATTCTAAACGCCTACATATCGTTCTGAACCGGCCAAAACTCGAGGAAACTTGCAACAAAACAACTATATATTATAGATTCTAATTTGACGGAGATTGTTTTGTTTATTTAAATATATCGGTTGCCGGGTTGAAAGGCGTATACTACTCCATAATAGTGTAAAAGTGAAGGCCCGGCTTCGTCAGAGAGAGAATTTAAGATCTAGCTATGATGCTGCAACCTCGACGGCGCTGCCCTCAAAACGTTAACAAGCAGCGGTAAATTTAAGCATTTGAAAGAAGCCATTGTAAATTGACTACCGTATATGAGGTTTGAAGCTTGTTTTATAATCTCCAAAACGCTCAAGTTGTGCTAAAACAATTGTGGTGTTTGAGCTGAAGTCAACATCAAGGAACAGCTCTCACTTCTCAGCGAGTTCACGTCGTCCTGAAGATGTGAAAATGCTCAGAGTTGCCATTGTAAACAGAACGAGGACGGCGTTGAGAACACTCTTGCGACTACAAATGATTCATTCTTATTTCATTATTTTTCATTCATTATTCGTTTTCTGTTTCGCATGATTAATTATTTTGTGACGACGCAGGCTGCCTTCGAAACGTTAGATCTGTTATACTGACACTATTTTAGCATAACACCTGAAGTTGTGTAAAAATATATAGCTTTTCATGACATTTTGCGGAAACATGCTGACCTCAGCTTTCATACTAATTCAAAATTCTATAACTCATGAAGTAATTATTGCAGTATGGATTTGAAATTTTGGACGAATATTTATACCATCGCGCCATGTAAAGCTTGTAAAAGCAATAGGTTATAGAAGGTTAAAATATAGATTTTAGGATTTTGGTTTGTCTAGTGAAAACTACTACATATCAGTGAATAATCACCGCATTTATTTATCACTTGTCATCAAAACCAGATTCTTACCACAATCGTATATATCTTGATCAGATGTTATCAGGTGGTTTTGTATTTAGATATTTATATGGTATATAAGGTAATGGAATCTGTCTATATTAAACTTTCAGATCCTGATTTATGCAAACAAAAATATTTTGTTTTCAATATGTCTTTATTTTAGCTACAGTAGTCATCCCCGATCACGCGGTGATGACATAAGTCACTTCAGTTATTATAAATATCCGTCAAATATCAATGATTAGTTAGCAGACGTAGCACTTGATAAGTTGTCTGCCGAAATGCATCGTGCTCTTTTCTTATTATTTTCTTAAATTCTTTAAACAGTTCTTTTAAGAACTCATCTCTTTTTTCACGTGCTTTACTCCAACATTACGCCATTCTTAGATTATTGGTAAATGTGTTTATTTTATATAAAAGCAGTTTCAGAACGTTCTAAAGTTATTACCAATCACCATGGTATATACGCAACCTCGTTCCCAGGCTCTTACCTTCGCCCTCCCCCCGGGTATATACGTTGCTCAAAGTTATATCTAAGTTTGTTACCACGACAAGTTCGTTGTTATATTTATATATATTTAGTATAAATTGACAAGTTTCTATCACAAATCCTCAATTTTCATTGGCTATCGCAGGAGTTACTATTCGCTGATATAAACCTCTGGGTAAAAGTCGCGTGATTTCGAAAGAATATTTACTTTTTTTCATAAAAATTGTTTGTTGAAAAATTATTTCTTGGGTTAGAAACTTGTAAATTTATACTAAAACAATTAGACAACTCGCCCTTGTTTTCTATGAGCGATAGTCAACTCGGTTCCGCCTCGTTGACTATCTGCTCATAGAAAACGCGGGCTCGTTGTCTAATTGTTAAATATACACAATCACGTGACTTAATACGCATTTTCATTGGTTCTTGCCCATTATCTATTAAAGGACAGATACATGGATGGCGTCAAACACGTCAGCAGTTGTGTTTTTCTTTTCTCATGCCCCGACAGCTTTGATAAACCTTTGGGGTTGTTTTTTATTGTATAAAACAAATAGATTCCATTTCTTGTTGTCTGTTCAGTTATAGATATACAGAGGACGTCAGAACGTGGTAAGAATATCAGTGACCCACTCGACCCCGTCTGGTGGGCCACTTTTTTGTTTTTACCACGTTCTAACGTCATCTGTGCAATTTAACTGAACAGACAACGGCAAAATTGAATCTATTTGTTAAATATATACATATACATACATATACATACACATACATACATATATATAAAATAAAATATATATATATATACACATATATATATATAAAATACTCATTAATAATACACGAAGAAAAAACAAAAGAAATGTTTTCAAAATCCTCCTGATTTACATAAACTTTCCTTCCGTTTACTCGGCTAAAATAGCTTGAATCTTCAATATTGTCGATAAACATGAATCGATTTAGATATTGCACGAGTATCTCTAGATGTACTTGTACGTGATTTTTGTAAGTAGTGTTTTTTATAAGTTCAGCGCAAAAAAAAACTCCGAATTTGGTTGCATTCATCAATTTTACAGCAGTCTGGCATGATAAACAGATATCAGCTGCGCAAAAACAAGCCACTGTTCAGTTTTATCCTAATCCCAAAAAACCTCAGTCGTTAAAAATTTTAGTACTTATAGGTGTACTGGCAGAAATCCTCGCGATCTTCAATTACCCTACTTATTATACATTGTAGTCACTTCCTGTCTTCTCATTGGCTAAGCGCATACAGTTAATTATGGGAATCAGCGCAACGTACAGATTAGTGAATAATCTGCTGGCAGATTATTCACTAATCTGTAGGTTGCGCCCGCAATGCGAGATTTCCTAACGAGCGGTAGCTTTCTACACAAGTAAAAACAACATGACTGCTCGTTTATTTGTTACTTTCCTTAAAACAATATAATATGCATAATAGCAATGTATAATGAATACAATATATAATAAAATAATTATTGGATTTGGTTTTTGTGATATCTGGATAATCAAGGTCTCGGTAAGTGTTCTCAGCCTTTGGCTGATAATACTTACCTTGACCTTGATTATTCCAAATATCACAACAACCTCATCCAATAATTGTTTAATGTGTCAATGTTTTTTTTCGGCGCTTTCCCAAACTGATAAGGATGTTGGTATTCCAGGGTGCACATGAAAGTTTAATTTACTGAAGGGGATTATTTTTTCCAAGGTTTAATTTAAATGTATTTTTAAGAAATAGAAAACATTTTCGGTTTATAATAAGTTTGTAATAATTTATTTATTTATTTATTTAACCATCTTTAGACACCGTGGCTTATCAACCAGTATAAAAATACAAGTAAAAATATAATAAATGGTTCCTTTTCATAAGGCCGTGTAAGTATATATACAAGAAATATTGATAAATATTGATAAAATAAGCTAAAACTTATACATCTAGGAATCGTAATCTAAAAACTATGATAATAAGAAATTGTTTCATTTATTATTTGAGAGTGAAATTAATTTGTTATCATTAGGGAGACAATTCCATGCCTTTGCAGCCGCGTAGCTAAAGCTTCTTTTCATGGCATTTGTGTTAGGTTTTGAAACATCAACATCAGGTCATTACTTCTAAGATTATACATCTCACGTCTTACGTCTTAAGTATAGATTTTGGCTTTACCGTCAATAAATAAATACGAGTTTAAATAAATAACAATAACAAATAGAATCGCTTTCTCCAATAATTTCACCAGTATTTATATCCTATTTTCCTGTGGCGGACGGATGAGCTAAAGTCGACCAACTTTTCATGCTCTAATAAACTTAATTTTCATAAAAATGGAAGAATCCACGAAGTAAGAAATACCCAATGGTTTGCGTGTTTGGATAACCTGATCCAAATAGGCTGGGATGTTGCGAGAGAACAATAACACACTAGTTTTGTTTCCTTTAAAGTGTTTATGCTGCAGTGAAAAATTCAGTTCTAAATAAACCGTCTTACTTGAAAGAACGTTAGAAATTATAAAGATATTGGCGTTTACAACTCTTCCATATCTCACTTTGTTCTTGAGATATTAAGATTTGTTTGATATGTAAATGTCCTCACTTTGACGTCATACTGCATAATGACTTGTATATCTTCGAAATAGCCTGTATATCTTTGGGATTAGCAAATCAAATCACTAGAATGATTTCGTTACATAATTCCAAAGATATATACAGGCTTCTTCAATAAGTCATTAAGTAGTGTGGCGTCAAAATATGGATAATTGCGTTCGACGAAGGAGAACGCATTCTAATCTTGCATGTCGTGGGTTACTGTGCTTTACAGCTAAAAGAAATCAAGATAAAAACTTTACCCTTTTTGAATAGATTACCGGAATAAATTATGGCATTAGTATGAAAGCGTGGATCTTGATCTGAAATGACGAATGCTATTTAAGAAATCGTGCGGGATGTCACCGTTGTCAAAAACATTGAGGTTATAATGTCTCCTTGAATAAAGACGCTGTCGTTTGTTGCCGTGTTCCACTCGATAACAATCTAAACCCGTATCATATCAAGGCGATCATATGGCCCATTATAGCCTTCTAATATTAAAATAACATACGGTAATCATATGGCGCGTTTATAATGTGAAAATTCAATATGACCATTTGAACGCCATACATCTAATTCGAACAACATTTACTCGAAACGAACAACCTTCGCGAAGTTATAAATTTTTCATTCAAGCAACACTTTTGCCAAATCGAACTCCAGGTTTGTAATATTTCTGAATTGAATGATACGGAAATCATGCGGGATGTCACCGTTGTCAAAAACATTGAGGTTACAGTGTCTCCTTGAATTAAGACGCTGTAATATATTTATTAGCTTTATTTATTTTCATAATTCATTACAGCATAATTTTATGTTTATAAACCAACCTTCATTCACCATTTTCTGTTCCACCCACATGCGTCGAACGCACTTACAGCTTTGATTACTCCTAGTTTACATGTCAAACAAATCTTAATATCTCAAGAACAAAGTGAGATATGGAAGAGTTGATAATTTCTAAAGTTCTTTCAAGTAAGAGAGTTTATTTCGGAACTGAATCAGTTTTCACTGCATACTTTAAATCCCGTGTTATATGGCTTGATCCAAACACGGGTATTGACCAATCATCGCTTGCATAGTATAGAAATATATATTTTTAAAGTTTTATCTTTAGCACTTCTATGCTATTCTTTTAGACGAAATATATGTAGCGTTCATAGATTATTACATGCTGAATTTACATATTAGTGGTAATTATAAGACTATAGGAGTTCTTATCAGAAGTGAAATGCTGCCTCTCGACTAACACATGCAGGACTGAGGAGCAGTGCATGCAGGGTACGAGGTTGGAGCAGTGTTCAGGATCAAGCATGCTAGAAATGTTCTAGAGCATATAGAGGATCAAATGAATAGAATGCAGAATCTAAATCACGTATCAAGCTAAGGCGATCACGAGGGCGATCATATAGCCTTGTAATATTAAAATAACATACAGTAATTATATGGCGCGTTTATAATGTCAAAATTCAACGTGACCATTTGAAAACCATACATCTAATTCGAACAACATTTACTCGAAAGAGCAAGCCTCGCGAAGTAATAAATTTTCCATTCAAGAAACACTCTTGCAAAATCGAACTTCACGTTTGTAATATTTGCTGAATTGAGCGTCGGAGTTATCTGGCGGTCGTCGGCGGTCATATTTCAAATCGAACAAACAAATGGGAAAACCCGGCCTTCTATTTTAAAATAACATACGGAATGTCATCATGATGGATGTCACCGTTGTCAAAAACATTGAGGTTATAGTGTCTCCTTAAATTCAGTAGCCCATTATATACTATAGCATATTGAAAGATGGCTAGTTCCTCCTTGAACGTGAAATTGTGAGAAAGTGAGATTGAACATATTGAATGATGGCTAGTTCCTCCTTGAACAGACTTAAAGATAATATAATATTCTCTTTCTCTGAGACTCATTTAAACTCGTATTGGTCTAATTCCGAACTTCATATTGATGGTTATAATATTATTAGAAAAGATCGATCTTATGCTAAAGGTGGAGGACTATTGGTCTATGTCCCCTCTGCTATAAATCTTAAATATAGAAACGATATTAAAATCGCAGATGAAAGTTCACATCTAGAATATATTTGGCTTGAAATCCAATTTCCTAATTCTAAATCTTTTCTAGTTTGTTTCATATACCAACCAGGCAACAATAATTCATGGAGAGATCAGCTTAATCAAATGCTTGGTGAGGCTGTCAATGATCAAAAAGAAATTCTAATGCTTGGAGATTTTAACACTAACTTTAGTAATAAAAAGGAATATAAGTCCCTGTATAATATAACATCTAAATACCAACTTAATCAAATTATTGATTCTGTTACAAGGCCTGTCTCTGGGACCATTATTGATCATATATATACATCACGTGACGAATTGGTCCTCAAATCAGGTGTTTTACAAATTGGTTTGAGTGATCATTTACCTATTTTCGTTACTAGAAAAGTCAATTCTCAAAATTTCAAGCAACGTAATAGTCACCTCACTATAAAATATCGGAATAAAAAAAATCTTGATAATGATAAATTTTGTCAAGACCTTAAATCTATTCCTTCTGGTGTTTTTGACACTTTTGATAGACCTGACGACTTGTTGGTTTTTTGGCACTCTCACTTTCTTTCGGTATTAAACAAACATGCTCCTTTAATCGACTCGAGTTAATCGATTACCAGGTTGGTTCAACAACTCAATTCGTAAAGCGGGACGAATGAGAGACAAATTTCTCAAGGAAGCTATACGGTCAAATAGCCACGAAGCGTGGATGCAATTTAGAAAGTGGAGAAATATATCAGTTCACCTTGTTAAAAATGTAAAAAATTCCTACTATAAGAGCCTTTTAATTAATAATATTAACAATCCACGCCAATTGTGGAAAATATTTAAAAACCTTATGCCATCAAAAACAATGTCTTCACCTACTGCTTTAGTAATTGATGATAAAAAAATCGTGAATCCTAATGAAATTGCAAACCATTTCAATTCGTATTTTGCTTCGGTAGCGGCCAATCTTACTCCATGCCCATCAAGAAACTTTTTATATGAAGATATAGTGATTAATACTGATGACTCAAAGTTTTCTATTCCTTTAATGACCCTTGATGAGGTACATAATCTTCTTAATAATTTGGATCTTACTAAAGCAACTGGTCTTGATGGCATTACAGCATATTTCATTAACATTTCAAAAAGTTCAGTAGCTCCTGTCATTCTTCTTTTATGTAATTTGAGTATAAAAAACTGGTATCTTTCCCGATATGTGGAAAAAAGCCAAACTTATACCTGTGCATAAGGCAGATGACCGGTTGGAAAGAGGAAATTATCGACCAATTTCTATATTAGCTGTCATTTCTAAAGTTCTTGAGCGACATGTTTCTGTTTCTTATATGAACTATCTTATAGCTAATAATATACTCTCTACCCACCAACATGGCTTCAGACCTTATCATTCGTGTGAAACATCTTTAAATATGATTTACGAATACTTATCGTCAACCATTGACCAGGGTGAAATGAATGGCATGATTTTAATTGACTTCTCTAAAGCCTTTGATCTGGTTGATCATATAATTCTTCTTCATAAATTAACTAATTATGGTATTTCCAAGGCAGCCTTAGGTTGGTTTAGATCGTATTTAAGTGGACGTTCCCAGCAGGTGGAGATAAAGGGGATTTTGTCTGACCCTATGCAAATAACTGCTGGGGTACCGCAAGGCTCTATTCTTGGACCGTTATTATTTCTTATTTTTATTAATGATTTACCATCAAGTTTAGTGAACTGTAGTCCGTTTCTGTTTGCGGATGATTCCACTCTCCTTACACATGGTTCGAATGTGGGTGTTACTAGCGATTTACTAAGTTCTGATCTATATCATACTTCACAATGGGCAGCGTTTAATAATATGGTACTTAATTACAAAAAAACTAAATCGATTAAGATATACTCGAAACGAAAATTTGCTGATCCTTCTCCCCTTTTGGTGCAACTAAACAATATGATTATAGAGGAAGTAAAGGAGGTAAAACTTCTTGGAATATCAATTGATTGCAATTTAAAGTGGGATTTCCAAATTAGTCAAATATATAAAACTATTAACTCAAGACTTTATTTGTTTAAAAGAATTCGTCAAAGCCTTCCCTTTAGTTTTCGCATTCAATTTTACTATGCTTTAATATATCCTCATCTGTTGTATGGCTGCACTGTATGGGGTAACGCTAGAAACGAGCTGCTCAATGACTTATTAATCTTACAGAAAAGAGCAGCTAGATTAATTTTAGATAAAGACTCTAGAGCTCCTTCGATTGAATTATTTCGCCAACTTGAATGGATTCCAGTTCATAACATTATTAAGATGAGGAAAATAATCTTAACCTAATTTAACTCTTTGAAAATCTCATTGCCTAGTGATATTAGAAACCTCTTTACCTACTGCTGGGAGGTGTCCAATGCCAATACAAGATCTTCTCAAACTGATTTGAGGCTTCCTTCTATCTGTCTAAACTATCTTATAGTGGTGCTAGTCTTTTCAACTCACTGCCTTATGATATGAAAGATATTGCTATCCATACTATCCCTTTATTTAAGATAAAACTCAAAAAATTGTTTCTTCAATTGAACCACCAGGTTGACCATGTAAATAAATTCGCCTGTAGCTCGTGTAAGCATGTGGTTATGTGTCATTGCTACACTAATTTTATTAATTTTTAATTTATGTATTATATTGTTATATTGAGGGCCATTAGGTAGAATACCTTACGGTAATAATGTTCTTTAAACCCTCTTGAAATAAAGGATTAAAAAAAAAAAAAAAAAAAAGACATAAAAGTGAGGTTTTTTATCCGAAAAGAAACTCTCAATTTCCTTTGACGAAGAAAAGGCACAGATTTTTCTTTTTTGTCTACTAGTAGAAATACTGATGACAACTAGTGTTGTTAGGAGCGCTAGCAACGCAATATTTTTCACCATGTTTAGCGTCCCGAATATAACTCCCCTCCCCCCAAACAACTGTCTGCTACGCAGGCTATATTTAAGGCGGATCTCCACTCAGTGCTTTTTATCGCGCGATCGACTTTATTCGATCGCTTTCTTTTGAATTGTGAGCTTTCAACTGGAACGGATCCGGTAACGAGCTCACGGTTCAAAAGAAAGCGATGGAATAAAGTCGACCGCGCGATAAAAAGCACTGAATGGAAATCTATGATGCGTTAGTGGTGTCAAAATTAGATTGTACATTATGAAGACCCGTTTATCATTTTGGTCGGGACAGCTTATCATTCGGATAAGGTGTATATACCATTATGAACATGACAGGTCATTTCATTATGATGGGGACATCTTATCATTCGGATAAGGTGTATAGTATACCATTATACAGGTCATTTCATTAGTTATGGGGACATCTTATCATTCGGATAAGGTGTATACCATTATGGACAGGTCATTTCATTATGATGTTATGTCATCATATTGATGTGCTCATTTCATTATATGAATAGAAATGATGCTTTGCGAACCGAGCGGAGATATGGCGGGAAAATTCAGAGAATAAAAGTCATGGTACTTGAAGTTGTTCAGAAAATTATCTTCTCAAGATTTAGATGAAGATAGTCTAGATGCTATGTGTTTCAGAGGAGAACAGTTTTACAGGTACAGAGGTACTTGTCTCGTTTGGTGGACGTTGATTTTCTTCCGTATAGTCCCGTCTAGCAGAGAAATTGATCAATTTTATATTTTCTTCTGATTTTTTCACCATCGTTCTAAGTCGGCTAAAAAACGCACGTGTCAATATTTAAGCCAATTTGGTTAAATATTTCCTACTTTTTTAAACAAGGTGATTTTGGTTCATTGGCTGCAAAAAATTATCACCCTGCACATGCATAGAAAGTATAGTGTTTGTGGTGTAATGATAGCTTGCGCAATGTGTTTATTAGTATACGAGCTCCCGTGCGGGTGGACCGGTGCGGGTGAGATCTCTGCAGAGACTCCCTGACTCCGTAACCTCTACTTGAGGGGGGTAGAAGGGGGTTCATTTTTGCTCACTGACCATGTTATATACTTTGTTAAACTGTATTTACATTGATTCTTTTCAATTCAACATTTAATAAACTGCTTTTCCTTCTATGCTTTTTCTTCGATTATTTTCAATTTACCTGTTATTGCTTATTAACGACACAAACAACTCGTGAATACTCTAATCAATACGCCGCACAGTTCATGGGTAATCTATATATGTTGCTGACCGGCAGTTTCCATCTGTTTTCGGTTTTCAGCCCGTCAAGTAAAGTCAATTATAATCTACAGTATCAGCAGCTTTACTAACAAGAGCTATAAGCTGCATGAGTACTGGCCTATATTAAAAGAAATAGTCCTTCGGTTCAACATATAATCTTTACACTGATTCCATATTTGTTTTTATGCGGTTATATTTTCTGATTATTCTGGCAATTTATTTTCAACCGTGTACGTGTAGAGCAATAACTATATGTGTTTTCTACTGTGTCAATGTTTATTTTGATATAATTAAAAGTTTGGTCCAATCGCGTGTGATTGTAGTTCCTCAACGCAAGCCGCGATGCCGCGCACATGCCGCCGATTCGGAAGCAGGTGCTGACACGAGATCAATTCTCACATGCAACCTCGTACCCAGGGTCTTATCTCCGCTCCCCGCCCAGCCCCCGCACAGCGGAGATAAGACCCAGGTACGAGGTTGTCTCACATGCCGCTTGTTGTTCATTGATGATTAATATAGTCAAATTTCCTTCACAACAACCAGTACTAATCTTGTTTAAACTATTAAACTATGTATAATTGCGCCATGCGCGTGCATGACATTCGGGAACCACTGGTGGCGCGTGCTGTTAGCGCGCTGCTACTCACCGCTGGGTTTTGAAGTTAAGGTTAGTAATTGGATGGGTGAGTGAGTGCTTCGAGGGTTTTTCTCCGGGTACTCCGGTTTTTCCCCTCCCTCCCTAATATCAACCCTAACGGCTAACTTTAGCTGTGCTCCGGGACTTTATCGAATGCTTTCGCGAAGTCTCAGCCTGTGGCGTCTTTATAACTAAACTGATTCCACTCGGCCGTGTTGAGCTGCGTCCGTCGTGTGGTTCGTAGGATGATTAGCATGACCCCCTGGCCTTTGATATATGGCCGTCGCGTTATTTTTATAATTTCAATATTACTCAGGCAGTCAGGCTATACTCAAGATCTGCCAAACTCTCCGCCTCATAATTATTCAAAACTAGAAGACAACTTCAGCACTTCCCTTGCGATAGTAACTTCTAGTAATAATGTATAATATCTCTGGAATAAAAATTCAGAACATTTCTGACAACTGTGGACGGGGATTCAGTTGAACGGTCCGCGCCTTGTGAGCTCCAGTGAGATGGTCTAACCTGTATTGAGCCGTAGCCTGGATTCAGATGGTCAAATTGCCGAAGGTCGCGATATATAAGCGCTAGTTCGTTCAAGTTCAAGTCATACATAATGCATTTTAAAAATAATACAGCTTTGCGGTGCACTCGTCACAATGATCAATCTAAGTGTTACTCAGTATGAACTTCAGAGTATCCTTTCTGTCGTAAACGTTTCTGAATAATTGTAGTAAATAACTATAACGTACAATCCGCGAAAGGTATTTGCGTTCTCGGACTGTCATGCAAGAGTTGATCGTTGCTGAGACGTAAAAAAGAAAGTTTTAGAACATGGTTTCGATTCTATACCGACTATCATCCTCAGGGTAACATGAAATGAAATCCGATGCAGGCTGTGACGTATTCGGCTTTTCTGCTTTCTGTGCATCACAGACTGGTTAAGGATTTTAGTGTAAAAGTTTATAAAATCTTTAGTATAGCGTTCAAGTATATCATCAACGTTTGAATTAGATAAACATTTCTCTTGCGGCAGAACATGAATATTGTTAATGATGACTGATATGACGTCACATAATTAGCATTTCGGACAAACAAACCTTTCTAGAACATCAACACAAAGCTCAAATCATAAAACATTTTGACATTCAATTATTCACTTCAAATAGAATCTATATTCAGTAATATCATATTTGAGGTTCTTGGTATAGTTTAACTTGTCTATACATCATGCACTGCAACATGAAAATCTTCAGCTGTGACTTTATATATTAATATCGCAGTTGCGGGTGTTATTTTGTACCGCGCGGAGCTGCGGAAGTTAATAGGGAGTTTAACCGGAAAACTGCGACGCGACGCTAATTATTAATGAATTCAAAGTGAGTTGAAATTTAGGGGCCTAAAACAACAGATCGAGAACAGTGGACTTAAAGATATCATTTCTCTTTCTCGCAAATGGTTTTGAGTAATTCTAATCACTATATATATATAGGTTCTAAGGATTTATGGTGAAGGAAAATTTCGAGTGTTGGAATACATACATTTCAAGACCAAACCGGGACCAGTTGCGAAAAATGCAACTTCAAGCCCTGCGATGCTAGTGCAGTGCTCTGACCACTGAGTTACGGAAGCCGTTGCCGAGAGCCTATAGTGACGAGTTCTGTATATATGGTGGTAATGCCGCGGGATAAGATTCTGGGTATATTATAGGTAATATTATATATATAATATATATATAGATTTTCGCTTACCTCAAAACTGGTCTGCTACAACTTGTTTCATCTGTAAAAGAATCTTCAGGCAGTGACCTGAAGATTCTTTTACAGATGAAACAAGTTGTAGCAGACCAGTTTTGAGGTAAGCGAAAATCTATTATTTGCTCTAACTATATGTTGTTGAGCACTCTTTGCATTTCGTAGACCAAAACCTACACGTAATATATATATATATATATATATATATATATATATATATATATATATATATATATATATATATATATATATATATATATATATATATATATATATATATATATATATATATATATATATATATATATATATATATATATATATATATATATATAGCATCGCAGGGTCGCAGGTTCAATTCCAGCCGGAAGACCTTGAAGTTGCATTTTTCGCAACTGGTCCCGGTTTGGTCTTAAAATGTATGTATTCCAACACTCGAAATTTTCCTTCACCATAAATCCTTTCAATATATATATATATATATATATATATATATATTATATATATATAATATATATATATATATATATATATATATATATATATATATATATATATATATATATATATATATATATATATATATATATATATATTATATATATATATATATATATATATATATATATATATATATATATATATATATATATATATATATAGCTTGGGGTAGACGATACATGGACGATCGCCGACTCACCGGCAATCAGAATGTTATACATAATATAGCTAGGAAATTCATTTAGAACATATTGACGTTATAGGCCACTGAAATAGGCTATAAAAGAACAAACATGTCAGTCAAAAAGTGGTCACTTCAAGCGTGACTTGTTGGTGTGACGTCAAAGTGTTTGCAAGCAGCGTAAAGATGGCAGTTTGAAAAAATTTGAATAAAGTTTGAACAAAGCTACAATAAAGCTAGTTGCCGAATCGCTTGACATTAAAAAAAGCACTCTGAAGCTATATACGCGCGATATGTCCCGCGACTTGTCCCTCGTATGACTAGCTCTGAGGTACTTGCGGCGCGGCTTTAGTGCCCGCGACATGTCCCCGAGACTTCCTCGTTAATATTAACTTGAAAATAAGAAATTTCTTCCAAAATATGGTTTGAAATTGGCATCAAGTATGCAAAACTTAGTCCGCGTACGTAGACCGTGCCGTGGTTTCTCAGTTTATATACCAACATTTTGATTGTTATTTCCATCGTTGTCCTAGGTTACGCAAACTCCCCAATGTATATGCCAACAATTTGGTGCGTATGAGTGCATGTCGAATGCGTTCAACTATAGTAATATTTACCTTCATGTTGTAAACATTAGATAACATATTCGATGTCAAAGGTTGAAATAAGATAACAGATATGTTTACTGTCCGGAATAAATGTTGGTTCTCACTAGTACTCGACTGGAAAATTCAAAACATACTAGATCTATTTCATCTAAACGTCACTCCAGAAGTCAACAGCTGTCCATGGCCACCCACTCGCACAATTATAAAGATTGAGAGTTTTTTCCGCGAGTCAATTCTACAGTTTGTAATTGGAGCCGTGAGCGAGCAATTATTTGCAATCACATTCACACAAATTACACGCCATTTTACGCTCCAAAACAATTAATAATATATTTTCATTGGTAGTATATCTTACTTTGCGTAGTATATGTATCCCTTATCTCTCGGGCAATAATTGCCATTTCTTCGAACAGAAAATTAGTCAACTTGTAAAATCGGTAGTGATCAAACCTAAATATAGCTAAGACCACAAATAATAACAAATAAGACTATTTTCATTTGACGGTTGGGAGTAGTACATATTACTGTCTCTATCTCGCATTGCACGCGAATGTAAAGAAGGCAAGATTTTCTTTCTGGGCCAATAATTGTTATTCGAACAGAAAATTAGCCAGCTTGTGAAATCGGTAGTGATCAAAGCTATACGCCAACCTAAGAGATGACACCGATTTTTTCAAGAGTCTTTATCACTGGATTTTATTTTATTCAGAATAATTACATGCACACAAACAATTGAATGTGCCGCTTGATGTTGCCAGAAAATTAACGACACTCAATTTTTGCATGTTTACCCATTAATAAAGGGTTTAGGCGTTCACGTATATACGCCGAAATCCACTTATATGTATCTATATATATATATATATATATATATATATATATATATGTATCTATATATATGTATCTATATATATATATATATATATATATATATATATATATATATATATATATATATATATATATATATATATATATATATATATATATATATGGAATCCTCCTTTTCAAGTTTAAAATCATGTCCCGAAACGTTGATTTCTAATAAAGTTTTAAAGTTTAAATATATATATATACATTATACTATATATATATATATATATATATATATATATATATATATATATATATATATATATATATATATATATATATATATATATATATATATATATATATATATATATATATATATATATATATATATATATATATATATATATATATATATATATATATATATATATATATATAATATGGACATAGACATAGAGCTTGCGATATAAACAAAACATGTCTACTCGAGAGCGGCATGCATTGATCCAAACAACAAAACTGGTAATAGGTAATATAAAAGATGCTACACAGACATGCACAACATCGACTTTAGATTCGGTCATGTTATTTTGATTTACTTTCGGTCAACATGAAAGCCGTTATAGTCTTTGAGTATTAAACTTAAAGTTGGGAAGATTGCGGTCCTATGTGCATATATTAATTCGTTGCTTTAAAACGATGATTTTCAAGCTTACCTTGACAACAGAAGGTGCACACAGAAGGGTGTCCAGAAAAACGGGGCTTCTATAACAGAGCTGCAGCTTTGGTGCTAAACTTGAAAAGACCACTTTAACTGATATGCTTCATGTACTATACGTAGAATAGATGTTGACAAACTGAGTCGATTTTAAAATTAAAACCACGATTTTAAAGTCAGTCGGCCGATTGTTTTGTCCGCTTTATGCTCTAGATAAGAGTAAAGAATCGGTGTTTATAGTTGCAGACAGAAGTAATTAAACTGTTGGAGTGGCCAACCAATGAGGATGCTTCACCGAAATCATAAAGCAAACTAACCTATCTCTAAGCAGGTGCACCGCGTCACTACTGTTCAGAATCGATTTGATAAGATAAAGGCTTCAATTCAAAATCCATGCGTCGTTCTCTGCGAAAACAGTCCCAACGTATGCTAATTTAGGTAGACAGAGGATATACATGCCGCACGATCGTCAAGCTTAAATCCTCAGAAAATGTTTCTGTGTCCTGAACAGGGATCGAATCTGTAACCATCTGTTGAGTTTTTCAGACAAGTTGAAATTAATGGTCCACATATATATATATATATTATATATGGACCATACTCATAACCATTTTCTAAATGTTTTTTTGTTTTTTTTAATTTCTAATTTCTTCTAGTTTTCTCCCTTATATATATTGGCTATTGCTAATACCGGCAATTTCTTTCCGTTACCGGCAATTCAATATGGCGGAGCTGCGAAGTTATAATATATATATATATATATATATATATATATATATATATATATATATATATATATATATATATATATATATATATATATATATATATATATATATATATATATATATATATATATATATATATATATATATATATATATATATATATATATATATATATATATATATATATATATATATATATATATATATATATATATATATATATATATATATATATATATAACTACAGACGGTACCGTTTCGGCCTTTTGGGCCTCATCAGTGTAGTGCTGATGAGCAGGATGAAGGTAACTGCTATTTACAGTCAACCTTGATGCCACACAAATGTGGGACATCAAAAACCATGCCAGAGTGCTCAAACTGCAAGCAGTGAGCGTGCGCACAATGCATAAGCGACAATGGTTTTCATCCTGTTAGAGTGCTCAATATGACCTAAAGGTCATAGAGCGATATCTAACTACAGACGGTACCGTTTCGGCCTTTTGGGCCTCATCAGTGTAGTTCTGATGAGCAGGATGAAGGTAACTCCTATTTACACTCACCCTTGATGATATATATATATATATATATATATATATATATATATATATATATATATATATATATATATATATATATATATATATACATATATATATATATATATATATATATATATACATTTTATTATATATATATATATAATTTTATTTTTATTTTATATTTTTATTTTTATTATATATATATATATATATATAATAAAAATAAAAAATAAATAAATATATATATATATATATATATATATATATATATATATATATATATTATATATGTACTCGCGACTAGGCCCTCGGCAACGGCGGTCAGAGCACTGCACTAGCAATCGCAGGGTCGCGGGTACGTTCAATTCCAGCCGGAAGGCCTCTAAGTTGCATTTTTCGCAACTGGTCCCGGTTTGGTCTTAAAATGTATATATTCCAACACTCGAAATTTTCCTTCAACATAAATCCTTAGTATATATATATATATATCGTATAATAAACAAATGGTTATCGACAAATCCCTAATTTTTAAATTTGGTCAAAATAGCCCCGAGTCGTCAATATTTGCCAAACCGTAAAAATGAGAAGGAGCATGGGTCTACTACTGTTGTGACGTCACTAAGGAACTCGTTACTCGTAAATCAAAAGAACGTTTTGTTTCTGCTTCACGGGATGGCATGCCTTTGTATTAAAAGATTCGAGTCATATCTAAATTTAACATGTATATAGGTTACTGTACTATTTATGCGAACTATTTTTTTACGTTATTCAACATCGCAGTTGTTATGACTAATGGGAACCTAATCGCCGAGACTATCTGCCGGAACGTGGGAGTGAAAAGCTCATTGAATCAGCTGTTCAAGTCTGAGAGGTTATTTTCATGGTGGAAAAGAGAGGAGGTGACTCTATCATGCTAGTAGGCAGATCATCCTAATGGGCAGATTATCCTAATGGGCAGATTATCCTAATGGGCAGATTATCCTAGTATAAAGGCAGATTTTCCTATAGCGAGATCAGTTATCAGCGATATGTCTTGATTTTGACTTGAGCACTTGGATTATTCTATAGTACGATAGCATGTGATATCAATTACCAATGCATGTGAACGTTCATATTCATATATGTATGTATATGTGTGTATGTAATGTATGTATGTGTGTATGTATGTTGTATAGAACAATCGCTCTGATTGGTCAATCAAGTTGATTGCAGGATCAACAAGGAAATGTTTCCACCTTAGCGTTTTTTTTTAAAACTATCGGAATATTTCTCTATCGTTATTTAATAAAACAAATACCAAATGGTTTTCATGCATGCATAATACCAGAATAAAAAAAACACACAAAATACTCGTCTCGTTTTTGTTCACGCTTTTAATTCTTTCCTGTCCGGCTGAAAAACATCCAAAATTGAACTCCTTCTTTGTTCTATCGATATCTCTGGAAATATCCATAACTGTTGCGAAACCTATACCTTTTCTGAAAGCCCAATAAACCGGCTGTTACCAATGCTTTTGAATTTTACGAACAAGACACATCATGATAATATAAATTAGCATTAATTATCATAAATCAGGCAGAAAAATTTCCATTTTTCTAGAAAATGCCATCTTGCACGCCCGCGTAGCATCATGAAAATTCAAAATGCCACCAATCGCAGAGTTGTTTATGAAATCAAATCAAATGACGACTTCGGGGGCCTTCTATGACCCCTTTTGACTGGGCCGGACAAGAAAGAGTTAATAATACAATGGCCAATATTTTTTTTCGCATTGATCAATTTTATATTTTCGCCATCGTTGTAAGTCGGCTAAAAAACACACATATAAAATTTTAAGCCAATTTGGTGAATTATTTCCTACATTTCTAAACACGGTGATTTTTTACCTTTTTGACCCACATGCATAGAAAGTATTGTGTTTGTGGTGTATAAATAGCTTGCGTATATATTTAAAAGTATGAGCTCCCGTGCGGGTGAACCGGTGCGGGTGATCTCTGGTAACCTCTCGTTGAGGGGGGTAGGGGGAGCAGTGAAGGGGGTTAATTTTTTCTCACTGACCATTTTTACTTTGTTAAACTGTTATTACATTGATTATTTTTAATTCAACATTTAATTAACTGTTTTTCCTTGGACGCTTTTTCTTCGATTATTTTCAGTTTACCTGTTATTAGTGCTTAACTCTTTCCTGTCCGGCTGAAAAACATCCAAAATTGAACTCCCTCTTTGTTCTATCGATATATCTGGAAATATCCATAACTGTTGCGAAACCTATACCTTTTCTGAAAGTCCAATAAACCGGCTGTTACCAATGCTTTTGAATTTTCCGAACAAGACACATCATGATAATATAAATTAGCATTAATTATCATAAATCAGGTAGAAAAACTTCTGTCCCTGGCGCTTGTCGAATTTCAATTTTTAATCTTGCGTTACTGGGGCCTTCTATGACCCCTTTTGACTGGACCGGACAAGAAAGAGTTAATGTACTTTCTAATGTACTTTTTTGACAACTCTAGTGCTAACTTCCTTGGTAATTTTTTCCTTAGGTTTTCTGAACATGGAACCATAATTTATAATTTAAAGCAATAATAATTGTAAGCAACTTTGATTTTTTCGTTCTTTAATGTTCTGGCGATCTTTTCTGAAATACCTTGGACATAAGGGAGGACGACAAAACCGAGTTATTCTGTTTGGCTAATTGTATTGGATGGTTCATTTGAACGTAAACAACTCTTGATTAATTGCCTCAGTGGATAATCATTTGTTCTCAACACTTTCTGTCTTTCTCCACATATATTGTGTCCCCAATGATTTGGCTGTCTTTGTGCTTGGAACAGCAAAACAATTTATATGGATCTGGACACAAAGGATTGGAAGAACATAAAGTTAAAATAATAGATAAAGCGGATGTAAATGATCCTACTAGAAGAGAGCCAATGAGGGCTTTTGGGCATATAAATAGCGTAGAGTCTGGCTGCTATTAATAGCTCAAAATGCGGACAAACAAAGCAAATTTGACTCACAAATGATTACAAATGAGCTATTTTCTTTTGCTATGGCCGCAAGAATTATGGGTAAAAGCGGACAAACATCGATACTGACGTCATCTCGACGGAGCACTATTATAGATTCTTTATTCCTCGGGGACTTAATGTAAGAGACTTTTTTTGTAATAATTTTTCTGACAATTTGTAAACTCGTGTCTTGACAAAGGGGCTCGCCCCGAAACGCTCATGATGAAACAAAGTTTTAAAGTTTTTATCTTGATGTTTTACATACTGTTTTTAAGCTTGAGAAAGAGGATTCTTGTCAATTAATTATATATATATATATATATATATATATTCGCCTGAAGATCGCCTTGCGTGAAACTGACAGTTGCGGCTTTTATCATTTTGAGGTAAGACCACTTTCACTATATACATATATATATATATATATATATCTATCGCGCAGGAGGTCTATATATCAGATTTAAAACCCGAGGCGATAGCCGAGTGTTTTAGAGCTGATATAGACCGTACTGCAAGGTTTGTAAATGTCTTCTAATCGTTTCATGCATTCATTGGCGTAGTAGTTTTGAAAATTAACGTTATCTCCGCGAACGATCGAGGGAGAAATTTTGAGCGGATAGTGATAGAAATTGAGAACGGTTCGATCTAGCTATTACAGTAGCTTCATTCAAACATAGTGCTCTTACAGGTAACCAAGACTAGGAACCATTTTCACAAATTCTGTCATAAAGTATGGCATTTAATAAAAATAATTCAACCAAAAAGCTAACGATAATAGAATAACGGCGCAGGTTTTTTAGATTCGGTACTAAGTCCATTTTATATAGTCGAAAGAATTGTCACTCGAGTGGACATGTTTACCTGTTAATATATGGATTGCCGCATAACCAGAGTTTTTCGAGCGTGGATGTGGTAGATTATATGTTACATTATTTTCTATTTGTTATACACTGATATGTTATACATTACTTGCTATATTTGTTACACATTATATAAATGGGATATTACACGGTGCAGGTGAGGATATGGATGTTATCATGTTCGAGTGGCAAGAGCAATATCTCACGAGTGAGCCCATCGAACTATAGTGAGCAGGGTTTTTTTTAAGAAAAATTTTGAACTGCACATTTTGTCCGCATACAGTCACAACATGTCATATATTAAATGTGTCATTTTATAGCTTGCTTAAACAGCCTAGATTGTCGTTTTTATATTCAACAAATATTTACCTTATCCGATCATGTAGGAAATGGCCATATTTCCGATGAACACCAATGTTTCTCTTGTGTTAAGTTTGTTATGAAAAAATAAATATTCTGCTTCTCCTTTTGTTTTTGAAGCTATATATATTCCATTACCTTCAATTACTTTAGTACAAATTGATTTAGAACTGCACATTTTGTGTAGAAGTGCACGTTAAAAAAAACCCTGCTAGTGAGATATTGTTCTTGCCACTCGAACATAAAATCCATATCTTTGAGCTGACCGTGTAATGTTCTATTTATTATATATGGACAATAAATAACACGTACTCGTAGAGATAATTAAACTGTGTTTTAACGCAATATCTTTCGGTGAAATATCTTTTAGGGACCGGTCATTATTTATGGCTGGGGTGGGGGCCGAAGAGAAAATGGTTGGGTAACTGAAAATTCTAAGACCTAAATGGTTGAGTAAAAAATAATCACTTCTCTGAATGGTTGGGTAGCAAAATTTTCATGACTATTTAATAAAATTGGAACCTCGTTATCAGTTCTCCTTAGTCATCATTGCACATTAGCTTTTCAGTTATTGTATTTCTGTCCTTGTTTTCTTTGGATTCCTGCTCTGTATATCTGAAAGTTACAGTAGGATCTGTCTGATATCTATTTGAGTTTGTTATTAAAACTTGTATCGACGATATGCTGGGAATTGTACTTTATCTAAGTTTTTTCTTCTTGGGTTAGATAAAAGATTTTATTTACCCATAAATGGTTGGGACGGTTAAATTTCTGATCTTAATTTGGTTGGGCAAAATTTTTTCAGCACCAAATCTATTTCTCTATTTCACCCCGACTATAAATAATGATCGTTGCCTTATTTCTCTGTTTTCCTCACTGCAGTTACTTGCAAGAAACTCTTTAAATAGGTTGATGCTCCCCACGAAGAGGTTTTTTCTTGGTATTTTCGTTTTCCTGTGGCTCGCAGAACTGGCTAACTTCTTCATACGAGAAATATGCCACTCGTATCCCGGATGTAGTGAAACATGGATTCTACGAGTGTTTTAGTTCCTGGTAAAATACCATTATCCATATAATAAATGCTATAATATATATGTTATACATTATTTGGAGATATAAAGGATATTACACGGCCACGTGCGGATATACGGATTTTATGAGTCATGAGCGAAGAGGACGAGTTAGAAATATATTATCCAGACGAGAAGATAAAATTCGTATCTTCAAGCGACCATCTCAAATTCATTAATAATTCATGATCAGAAAACAAAGGAAATCAGTACCGAGACGGTGGTTTGGATATCCGAGGAAGAAATTACATAAATTAAGCCAACTTTCATGTCGATTTTCTCTTAAAATATTGATTCAGTGTTTGAGATGTAAATATGAAACACTCGGAAGAGTATTTCATCCAGATATCCAAACACCTCGAAGTTTGTTTAAAAACCTCGGCTTTTCCTCGCTTTTCAACAAACTTCTTGGTGTTTGGATATCCTGATGAAACACTCTTCCTCGTGTTTAATATATTACACTATGAATGATGTTATGTTTATTATATTAATATTGATGAAATAGCCAGATGATATTTTCACAATGAAGATGTCATATTTATCTTCACATGTGAAGATATCACTTTTTTTGAAAAGAAGAAAATCTGATATTTCATCATAATATAATAAATTGTTATTATTCCATAACGATTATAATTCCTTATAATGATTACGAATATGCTAAATTGGTTCTTATATGAGATGTATTTCTAGCTTGTCTAGCTAGTCGTTTAGCTGTGTTAACAGCTAACCGATAAAATAATTATAAATCAGTCAGGCAATCAGAAAGTTACAGGTTCTTTCTAGATGCATGGACGATCGTCAAGCTCAAATCCTTGCATCGTCTGTCTACTCCAAGCTCTCCCATATTTACTATATATACATCAATGTATATGTACAACTTATAAAAAATGTTGTGCTGTGTTGGCAGTGTTGAAATTCAAATCGAATAATTAAAAAATCAGTACATTAACAAATGTTTGAATTGCGCGTTTCTAATTGGATTTCGAGGCATAATCTTAGAGGAACTGACATAATAATTTTACACAAGTTTAACACTGTTACTTACGGACTGAAATCATTAAGATATATAGGATCAAAAATATGGAACAATCTAGGGAACAACATAGGACCAAAAATATAGAACAATCTACCAGACGAGATAAAAGCGGCAGGTAATATTAGAACTTTTTATTCGAAAACATAATTTTAATTTTTGATTGTATTGTAGTTATTTATTTTGTGTAATTAGCTTTAGCATGTAAGATCGTATATACGTATTTATTTATTTGTTCATCTTAAGTACTGATCAGTCTAACTAGTACCTTGTGTGTTATATTTCTAACTGAGGGTAAATAAAGTATTATTATTATTATTATAGATGTAACGTTCCGAGCTCTGACGAAGAGCCTTCGCTCGAAACGCTAGAGCTCGCATACGCACTATTTAGACAGCACATGCACCAACCTTTGACTTTTCGATTTGTACAATAAATATACTGAGATATTATATAACGAAGGAGGAAAGGAATTAATTGACTAAAGCAAAGTGAAAAGGTGGTAAACTGCCAAGATTTTTAGTGACGAAATACTGACGTCTCGCGGAGCGGAGCCCTTCATCAGAATAAGTAAAAAAGTAGAGTGCTGCGTAGACAGTGTTTTGGATTTATCTATGACGGATTCTATGTATGTATGTATGTATGATTTATTTAGAGTCGATCACGCAGGATATAAGGTTGCCCTATTTATCCGAGTCAGAGGTACATGTTTTAAGCGCTCGACTATATATTCAGTAGTTTGGTGAACGGAAAACCCAAGTGATAAGGATTCCGAGGGCCTACGATTTAAGGTCATTTTCCCGCCTGGAGATGGTTTTACCATTTGCTGGTGTTGTTGAAAAGGCAGCACTTTCTCCTCAATTATTTTGAAGACCCTGAGTGGTGATCCAACCCAGGATTTCAGACTACTTGCGACATGATAATTATTTTTAGATATAAGAGAAGGAAAGAAACTTGTCTAAAGAAGTACAGCGTCTAATTAACGCAGCTATAACCGACACAATAATTATAAGATATAAGATAAGGAAAGGAAACTCGAACAAAGAACTATAAAGCTTCTAACACAGCTAACCGACATAAATTATTATAAGATATATAGAGAAGGAAGAACTAACCGACACAATAATTGTAAGACATAACAGAAGAAAAGTTGTCCGAAGACTACTAATAAAGCTGTTAACACAGCTAACCGACATAGTAATTAATGCATGATATAGTAGAAGGAAAGAGAACTTCAGCTTCTGACGCAGCTAACCAATCTAGACTAAGATAAACAAATCATCAAATGCAGCTTTGTTTGCTCTTGTGAATGAAGACCTTGCGTCTTAGCTACAAATTGCCATGTTTCCATGTTCATCTGCAAGATGGCGGCCTCTATAGCGTGAAACTAAATGAGTTACCTCATGTTTAGAGAATTATCCTCCAATATGACCTAATGTCGGAACTCTCCCACCAAGATACATCAAGCGAGAAGGCAACGCGGGCACATGATTGGCTCCGCGCACTCATGTTTTCACAGCATAGCAGGTCTCCTAAAGATTCGCGACATGCTTGAGATAACTAAACGAAACGGTTCGCCGATGATGATGTAGTGAGCACCAAACGAGGCATGCAAATTCCAAAATCCAAAAGTCATTTCAGCAGCTGAAGTTATAACTATCGTAGTGCAAACATTTGAACGCTACTAGTTATACGGTAGATCAAGAGATATAGCCAACTTCAAAGAGCGCAACAATGCGCCTGACAACATTATAAACGTGGAACGAAATGCGATGCCTTTCCCATACGGTAAGTTTTTGAGTATACGAAATTTTGTACGGATATTTTAAATTTACCTAAATCTCTTACTACTTTGACCTTCATTCCGGCCTTAAATACCAAACAACAACAATACTGGATCGAACTCTCTATACTGATCGATTTTAGATTAGCTGTACTACATTTTCAAGGACTTTAAGAAGAGATCCGGAGATAACTTTGAGATTAACTTACTATACATTTAATAATTGTATAATTATAATTCTATAATATGTATATGTATTAGATTTTTGTTTTAATCATTTTCCCGAATTTATTCGCTATATCTACTCTGTAAATTCGAGGGTAAATAAAGTATATGTATGTGTGTATGTATATGTATCGTGTATCTACTCTTGAAATCAGAAAGGTTTATATAGCAACGATATGCTAAATATTGAGCGCATTTTGGCAGTGTTGAAATACAAAGTGTATTTGACGTTTACAGCGAAAACCACTCTCTGACGAAGGACCTTCGCTCGAAACGTTAGACCTCCTACACACTATTTCGGCAGTACACCAACCTTTTAGACTCACCAGTATCGCATAGTCTAAATGAGTTGAAGCCGTAAGTCTAAATTTAGACTAGTGGGTCCTAGCGGGGCTAGAAGATCTTCTAAGCCTTCTGTCTAGTCCCACATGCTTAGTCTCTCTCGTGAGTCTATTTATTAAGGACCCCAAGTATGGGAGACGAGGCTGGGGGACAAGTAGGGTCGTGTCTTAGAAGTTGTTAGGTGTCTTAAAACTAATTAAGCGGGTGGTTAGGGTTAGAAAACTAGTTAGGCGGGGGGTTAGGACAATTGTTATTTTGGGGATTAGGAAAAATTACTTCCGCCTTCCCAGAAGGCTTAAAAGATCTTCTATAGCCCCGCTAGGACCCACTAGTCTAAATTTAGACTTACGCTTTAACCCATTTAGACTATGCGATACGGGTGTTAGAGTATTCGATTGATATAGCGATGTATAGCAACTGAAGTGATATTGAGGATTTTTAGCGTCTTGACACGTGCGGTTTGGACCTTTTACATTGGTTTATTCCGGCTTTTATTTTAATTTTCCAACCATTACTATTAAGTTATACCTTAATTAAGGCAAACCATTTCAATCACTTCATGCTACGAGCCTGTAATTGTGTTGTCATGGCAACTATGAGACCAAAAACTGATTTTTGAATATTATAAAAGTGTCGTGTACGATATAGGTAGTGAAGAAATACAAATTGAATACTCTAAAAGGTTGGTGTACTGCCAAAATAGTGAGTATAGGTCTAACGTTTTGAGCGTTTGTAACACGAGCAGAGGCGTAGGAACGGATTTAAAGTGGGGGGGGGGGGGGGGGGCTAAAACCGACAAGCAGGTAATCAGTGACCGCATTTTTAGGGTCCGGGGGTCCTCGCCCAGAAATTTTGAAATCTAGAAGCTCGGAAAGACAATTTGCAGCCGCCTTGCTGCCTCTTACCTTGATGCAATCTTTTTTACTGACAAAAGGGTCTGGAACCAATCTATAATACTCGCGTGGCAAGGGTTTAGGATTGACTCACACTTGCTACACCCGTTTATAAAATCTCGTGTAGATGAAGCTCGTATAGGTAGATTATCTTAACTAGCTTCTCTCCTAGCCTCTATAGTCGTACTAATTGTCCTGATTTTCCCCCCGTTTAAAATTTGGGGGGCTGAAGCCCCCAGTCACCCGCCCCCCGTTTCCTACGCCTCTGAACATGAGCCCTTGGCTCGGGAGATAAGGGAGACCACTCCCTACGTTTATCAACGTTAAATAAATTATTGTATTGTATTGTAAACGTTTAATAGTCCTCCTTCCTATACATTATTTTGGCAGTGCACCAGTGCCAATTAATGCCTTCTATTTCGATATTGTTTTGTTTCTTTTTAGCTTTAGATTAATACGCTCGAAGATCCAAACACGATGGTGAGCAACGAGAGGCGTCTGTCGGCAACACACGACTATTGAACAAGACAAAGGCACCTAGCAACTGTGATTGATCAATTGCTAGTTGCTTTTGTCCCGTTTGTTTGTCGTCCAGTAAAAACTACCCGGCCCAGTATCGCTCCAAAAAAGAGAACTAGTGTATACCCATTTTGGGACGAGTGGCGCACAACTGATGGAGGGGGTGGTGACACTGGCGGATCAACGCAGAATATCTCGCATAGGGAAAGTTGTGACGCTTTACGCATGCTGTTCAAAAATGACAATATCCGAAAAATTATTAACCTCGTCCCCACTTGGTCATTAGGAGAAAATAACAGACCTCGATCTTTCATGCACGGACCTCGCCCCACGTGCTCGGTCCTTACTACGGTCAAGACCTCGGTCTGATATTTTCCCGTAATCGGACCACGCTTTTGGTTAATAGGGACCTTAAGATTTTACGACACGCACGAATTACTAAACAAGCTAAATTTTAGTCTTTAAAAGAAATATTGCTTATCGTTAATTACCAACCAACTTCACGCTTCAATATATCTAAGCGGTTTGTGGTGACCAAGTTAAAGTCGATCTTAATCAAATTCTATCCGTCTTTGAGTTGACGTCGTTCTGAAGACGTGAAAAATGCCGTGAGTGACGTCATACACAGAACAAAGATAGCCTGCGAGGCGGCTCTCTGCGGGTTGGACGCGGGCGGTCTATTCATTCTCTTTGTTTTGCATGAAGAATTGTTTTGTATGAAAGACGTCGTCGTTGGTGAACTCTCTCGTCATAAAATCTTAAAGTCCTTATCAAGAAGTTAATAATCTTTTGTACATTCTGATAAAACATAGTTGGGCCTTTACTACTCGCAGGAAGTGACGTCAACCCAGGGACACGCAAAGACACGTGATTCAACAGTAAAACACAAAGGAAGTTTCCGCTGAACTTTAAACAAACATGTTCAGACACAATTATCAAACTTAACGCTAGTTACTTACAAATAACGCTATTATATTTACTAACCTCCAATGGCCAAACAATAACATAAACCTTAATGGTAAACCTCGTTCCCAGGGCATTTTGCCTTCACGGCGGAAGGTCGGCGAAAATGGCCCTGGGATCAGCTGGTCCATTCTATAATGCGAAACTCAATTAATTCAGCCGAGTATAATTTATTCATCTAAATCTGAATGCTGTCTTCAAATTTTACAGAAATTAGAAGTGATAGCTTTCGCTAAATTGGATATATGCTTCTTCATACCTTTTGTAAGAGATATCCATGGATGTATGGTGGATTATTAAGCTTGTTAGCTGCTTTTATGCCGACGAATGCTGACATGAACAACTCTGACCTGAAGAGAATTGAACATTTCTCAATTATTCAGGTCAACAAAGTAGACAAAGGCAATGGAACAAAGATCACGAAAATTATCATATCTAAACACCCAGAAATTCTGGGTGTAATGTGACCAGCCGATCCCAGGGCCATTTTCGCTGAACTTCCACCGTGGAGGCAAAATGCCCTGGGAACGAGGTTGTCGTCCCTGGTATTAGTCCAATGTATTTGTTTGTCAATCCAATGTAAATTTGGGGGATGGCTAAAAGGGATGACTCAAAAAGACCTTTCTGTTTTTGTCTGGGTTTTTTTTTTCGTTAGGTTAGGGTTAGCTACGATTAGGGTTAGGTTTGAGGTTAGGATCAAGGTTAGGGTTAGAGTTAGGATTAATATTAGGGTAAGGATTAGTAGTTCTAGAAAATGCGAAGGTCCTTTTGAGTCATCCCTTTTAGCCTTCACCATGTATAGTCGGGTGGTTTAACGTCAAATTTTGTTGCTGTCGTTACTGGCCGGAAAAAAGCACCAAACTTTTCTCAGATCTTCAACTGGTTATTAAGTTTGAATTTTTTATAGGAACCCAAAATTTAATTGCTTTAAAGCTATTTCAGGGTGGAGTTTTTCTTTTTTTGTCTATATGTTTCCTTATAAAGAAAAAAGATCAAAATTTAGAATTTCAGCTCCACAAAACGAATCACACCAACAGAAGAACTTCAGATAGGGAGCAAAAGGAGACATTTCCGCCTTCTGTACTGCAAATCCATCAAGAGAATTGTGAGATATTGGGACTGCGCATGCGCATTGTGGATTTCATCAAACTTCTTAGACTATAACTTCATTACTATATATGCAACTTACAGTATCGTGCAATAGCTCATTTTGCTCCTTTTCGTGTATTTTTTATTGGTGTGAAAAATCCTGGAAGGAAGATTCTAAAATTTGACACTTTTATCTTTATAAGGAAACATGCATATAGACAAAAAACAAAAATCCCCTGGAATAATTTCAAAGCAATTAAATTTTGGGCTCCTATCAAAAATTCAAAGTTGATAACCAGTTGAAGATCTGAGAAACGTTTGGTGCTTTTATCCGACCACTAACGATGGTTTCATTAAGCCACCTGACTAGTATTTGCGCTAGCTTCTTTATAAGGAATACGTACATCCCTATAATTACCCTCTAATCTTTAAAAGGGAATGAGAGGTATAATATTAGAACTAATATCCCTTCCATTGCGAGTTCTGCATTTGACAAAACTGAGAATATGCAACACCAAGAACATTTTCAACAATCTTCACTTTAGTAGGCGTACATTTCTTACTTACTTTCTAATTTTTGTATGCGTTGTTCTAGGCTGCTTTTCAACATAGACATCCTTCGTTAAACTACCCGTTGTCGCCGTAACAAAACATAACAAACCACCAAACTTATTTTGGGGACGAAACCATAGCTTCGCCCGAAAACTCACGTCTTATCGTGCTAAATAAACTCAAGAAAGCGCTTTATACCAAGTTCTAGTGCACGTGTAAGCGACTAAACGAAGCAAAACACTTTGCAATTCAAATTCACCTGCTTGAATTCCAACCACACTTTTTGCATATTATTCTATTGTTCCGCACGTCAGTTCTACGCATTCCCCATAATCAACCTAACAAAAGCATCTGTTTTTCATTCAATCAACCTCATGTGGAATATAATCGGAATGTGGAATATAATTTTGATGGCCTCAGGGATATATGTAATGAGAGCTGTTCCTTAACTCTTTCAATTGAACCACCTCTTTAATTTGTTCTATTGATATCTCTGGAAATAACCATAACTGCGCAAGCAAGCTATACATTTTCTGAAAGCCCAATAAACCGGCTTTTACCAATGCTTTTAAATTTCCTGAACAAGTATGAATTTATTATCATAAATTAGGTCGAAATACTTTCATTTTTCTAGAAAAGACATTTTTGCACGCCCGCGAGCATCATGAAAATTCAAAATTTCACCAATCGCAGAGTTTTTTATGAAATCAAATCAAACGTGCTTGGCGCGTGAGTGCATGGTCTCATGTGCCTGGTGCTTGTCGCTTTTCAATTTTTAATCTTGCATTAAGGTTGGGACATACGAGGCGACAAATCGCAGGAGGCCTGTCGCGGGGACATGTTGTAGGGACAAATCCCGTCGTATGCACCATGCGTAATCGTGTTGCGGGTCAAGATTTTGTCCCCGCAACATGTCTCATCGTATAAACAGCAACTAGTCCCTACGACAAAATTAAAATAAACCAATCAAAGAACGTTATTTTATTTTCCTTTTCCTTCTCTGACATGTCCCCTCGTGTGTCCTCAACAGGGGAAATATCCCCGCGACACGCCCCCGCGATTTGTCGACTCGTATGCTGCGTATAGGCTGTGTTTTGGATATATAGCAAAGCGAAAAGGTGGTGAACTGCCGAGATTTTTAGGAACACAATACTGAAGTTTCGAGCAGAGCATTATGAAGGGCTCAGCTCTAAACGTCAGTATTGCGTTCCTAAACATCTCGGCAGTTCACCACTTTTTCGCTTTTCTATGTATTTGTTATTAGTTATATTAGTAGTCAATTTTGTAATTAGTGTACACGGTTCCAAGAGCACATTCTTTTTATTGTGAATTGGACTCTGTGTTTTAAATAATAAACTTCAAGGTTCCTTATTACTGAAAATACTATTGTTTATAAGCATTATTTTGTTCTCCACCAGTACGTGTAAAGGCACTCTAGGGAATTTAAAACTCCAACAACCGATTATTATACGGTTGAATAAATTATGACTGCTAATTTCAACATATTTTTGTCTACTGTTTTGTAGATATGGCAAAGTTACGTTATTTACCAACTGTTTTTTCCTCAGGTTTTGTAGCCCTCTCAGAGCTCGCGCTCTCTTTAAAACATTAAACGAATTTGGAAATATGCTCCCTAGAATATTCCTCACACCGCTATGTCCCTCTTGGTCCCTAGAGTATTCCTCACACCGTTGTGACCCTCTTGGTCCCTAAAGTATTCTTCACATTGTTGTGACCCTGTTAGTCCATAAAGTATTATTCACACCGTTGTGATCCTGTTGGTCACTGAAGTATTCTTCACACTTCTCTCAGTTCTGGGCTTCGGAAGTGTTAGATCAGTATCACTATTTCTTAGATTAGTTAGATTAAATGTATCTTGTGAAACTCTCCTTTCACAAAAGGATTGTTTTAGACCCGGGGCAGTCTGGTCATTGAGCATTTTCTATATATAAAAGCAGACTTTAATGTATAAAATCGCGTTACATCCAACGTTTCCCATGATAGGGTGTCAAGAACATCGACTGACCTAACGGATTGCATGCATATAACGATTATGTGCAAGATGCTGATAATGTATCTGAAATATTGTTCTTGCCATGAGAACATAAAATCCATACATTCTCACCACCGTGTAATAAACCATTTATATATAATTATTTCACAGTTTCAAGTATTCTTCACACTGTTGTGACCCTGTTAGTCCCTAAAGTATTATTCACACCGTTGTGACCCTCTTGGTCTCTAGAGTATTCTTCACGCCGTTGTGTCCCTGTTGGTCCCTAAAGTATTCTTCACACAGTTATGACCCTGTTGGTCCCTAAAGTATTACTCACACCGTTGTGATCCTGTTAGTCCCTAAAGTGTTCTTCACACTGTTGTGACCCTGTTGGTCCCTCAAGTATTCTTCACACCGTTATGACCCTGTTAGTCCCTAAAGTATTCTTCACACAGTTGTGACCCTGTTAGTCCCTAAAGTATTGTTCACACTGTTGTGACCCTGTTAGTCCCTAAAATATCTTCACACCGTTGTGATCCTGTTAGTCCATAAAGTATTCTTCACACTGTTGTGACCCTGTTGGTCCCTAAAGTATTCTTCACACTGTTGTGACCCTGTTGGTCCCTAAAGTATTCTTCACACCGTTGTGATCCTGTTGGTCACTGAAGTATTCTTCACACTGTTCTCTCAGTTCTGGGCTTCGGAAGTGTTAGATCAGTATCACTATTTCTTAGATTAGTTAGATTAAATGTATCTTGTGAAACTCTCCTTTCACAAAAGGATTGTATTAGACCCGAGGCAGTCTGGTCATTGAGCATTTTGTATATAAAAGCAGACTTTAATGTATAAAATCGCTTTACATCCAACGTTTCCCATGATAGGGTGTCAAGAACATCGACTGACCTAACGGATTACTGTACATGCATATAACGATTATGTGCAAGTAAGATGCTGATAATGTATCTGAAATATTGTTCTTGCCATGACAACATAAAATCCATACATTCTCACCACCGTGTAATAAATCCATTTATATATCATTATTTCACAGTTAATTCAAAATACACAGTTAATTCACATAGTTACTGGTCTTTGAAAATAGATTCCCGAAATGCAGTTTTGCTATTTTTTTTCTCATATTAACCTTTGTCTAATTCATGTCTTAAATGAATCTCTTTACAAGGTATTTGAAACAAAAACCTAACTCGAGCTTTGAAAATAAAAATGTCACGGAATGAGTGGTTTCTAACCACATTTCCTGTGCCCCCCCCCCTAGTTCTAATTGGCGCTGTCCAAAAACTTGTCCACCGGCATTCAAGACGACTTGTTTTCTATCTTCTTGTATTTGCACTCTGAGAATAATCGGTTTTCTCTTTCTCTTGTCGGAGTTGCCTTTCAGCGTTTTTCATATTTTTCTTACGAATGCTAGATCGCAGATCTTTCTCTGAGAGATGAGTATTAGGAATATCGGATCTTGTTACCATGTCCAAGAATTCGTCCATCATTTGTCCATCGTCCACCGGCCCTAATTTCTCGTCAAATTTAAAACTCTCCTCTACAAAGAGAAATAAGTCAATTTATTATGACTGCGACGTAGTTTTGCCTAATAAAGAGTACAGATGAAATACGAGGAAGATAATTTATCAAGGTGTGGCGGTCTGAGATTGTCACCGTGCTGACTTTGTATATTCACGTAATGCACATGCATGCTCTGAAAAGTGGTTGCAATCTCAGCACGCGCAAGAAAGGTCCAAGATTGTCACAGAGCTGAGATTGTATATTCACTTAGTGCGCATGCTCGAAAAGTGGTTGCAACTCAGTGTATATTCACTTAGTGCGCATGCTCGAAAAGTAGTTGCAATCTCAGTGTATATTTACTTAGTGCGCATGCTCGAAAAGTGGTTGCAATCTCAGCATGCGCAAGAAAGGTCCAAGATTGTCACTGTGCTGAGATTGTATATTCACTTAGTGCGCATGCTCGAAAAGTGGTTGCAATCTCAGTGTATATTTACTTAGTGCGCATGCTCGAAAAGTGGTTGCGATCTCAGTGCATATTTACTTAGTGCGCATGCTCGAAAAGTAGTTGCAATCACAGTGTATATTTACTTAGTGCGCATGCTCGAAAAGTGGTTGCAATCTCAGTGTATATTTACTTAGTGCGCATGCTCGAAAAGTAGTTGCAATCTCAGTGTATATTCACTTAGTGCGCATGCTCGAAAAGTGGTTGCGATCTCAGCACGCGCAAGAAAGGTCCAAGATTGTCACAGAGCTGAGATTGTATTTTCACTTAGTGCGCATGCTCGAAAAGTGGTTGCAATCTCAGTGTATATTCACTTAGTGCGCATGCTCGAAAAGTGGTTGCAATCTCAGTGTATATTTACTTAGTGCGCATGCTCGAAAAGTGGTTGCAATCTCACAACATAGTCTCTCGTTTACTATGATGATATTCATCATACGAGCAGATACGTCCGTATGATGTATATCATCATACAGATGTTGATCATACGAGCAGATACGTCCGTATGATGTATATCATCATACAGATGTTGATCATACGAGCAGATACGTCCGTATGATGTATATCATCATACAGATGTTGATCGTGAGAGTCGCGCATGCGTGTAACAGTCAATTACTATCCCACATGGTTGCATCATCTAGTAATGGTTGGGTAGAAGAAAAATTCAAAAAGCCTTTTTTGTTTCAATTTATTTCTCTTCGGTACCAACCCCTGCCATAAATAATGAACGCCCCCTTATCGAAATGAACCAGCACTACAGAGCATCTTGGTACATACGAAAATTCCTTCATCAAATAGAAAATCGTTATATGTGACTATAACAGCTGACATTAGAAGAAACCTATCAAATGTATACAGGCGTAAAATAGCACAACGTGTTGCAAGACGTCAACAGACGTGAAAAATGCTGTGCTGCACCCCGTGAACAATGTTGTACTGTCAACAGACGTGAAAAATGCTGTGCTGCACCCCGTGAACAATGTTGTCTAAGGTTGGTCAGCTATGATAACAATGTTGTTACAGCATTGTTCAGCCATCAATACTGTTACAACTTGTTAACAAGGTTCAGCAACAATGATGACAATATCGAACATGTTTGTTCTATTAATGTTGTTTTACCTGTTCCAACAACCATTAACAACCATTGTTGGTTCATCAATGGTAAACAACATTGTTGAAACAATGCTGAACAATGCTGTTCGTTCAACAATATTGTTCAACCATGATAGCCGCGTTGTTACAGTATTGTTTAACTCTTTCCTGTCCGACCCAGTCAAAAGGGGTCATAGAAGACCCCCGAAGTCGTCAATCGAAAAACACGGCACACGGTAACGCAAGATTAAAAATTGAAACTCGACAAGCGCCAGGGACATGAGATCCACACACACCCAAATTTGATTTGATTTCATAAATAACTCTGTGATTGGTGGCATTTTGAATTTTCATGATGCTACGCGGGCGTGCAAAATGGCCTTTTCTAGAAAAATGGAAGTTTTTCAACCTGATTTATGATAATTAATGCTAATTTATATTAACATAATGTGTCTGTTCGGAAAATTCAAAAGCATTGGTAACAGCCGGTTTATTGGGCTTTCAGAAAATGTATAGGTTTCACAACAGTTATAGATATTTCCCGAGATATCAATAGAACAAAAAGGTAGTTCAATTTTGGATGTTTTTCAGCCGGACAGGAAAGAGTTAACTAAGATGCTGGAACAACTTGTGTGATTTTTATCTGTGTGTATTCCCCTTGTTATTGACGTTGTTATGACTGCAATAAATGGATTTTTAAGTCCGTCGACTGACCAACAACACACCTTTCTTTTCTATGGAGCTTTTCAGTTGTTTTTTCTTCTTCTTGTGATGTTGTTTGGCCTTTTTCTTTTTACCTTTAACTTTATCAACTTGGAGAGAGTGGTGTTTGGCCTTCTTCTTGTGTTTATTAACTTTTACCTCGTCCTCATGCTGCTCATCATGCTTTTGTTCGGATTCAGGTACCGCATCTTCCACTTGAGCAGGAGGAGCGGGAACTGGAACAGTCGCTGTAGCGGGCGGTGGAACAGCCTCTGGAGCAGGCGGTGGGACACCCGCTGCAGCAGGCGGTGGGATACCCGCTGCAAAAGGCGGTGGGACATCCGTTGCAGCAGGCGGTGGGACATCCATTGCAGCAGGCGGTGGGATACCCGCTGTTGCAGGCGGTGGAACAGCCTCTGTAGCAGGCGGTGAAACACCCGCTGTAGCAGGCGGCGGGACATCCGTTACATTAGGCGGTGGGACGGCCTCTGCAGCAGGCGGTGGGACATCCGTTGCAGCAGGCGGTGGGACACCCGCTGCAGCAGGCGGTGGGATACCCGCTGTTGCAGGCGGTGGAACAGCCTCTGTAGCAGGCGGTGAAACACCCGCTGTAGCAGGCGGTGGGACATCCGTTACATTAGGCGGTGGGACAGCCTCTGCAGCAGGCGGTGGGACACCTGGCGCCGGTGTTTCAGGAGCCAGTTTTGGTGCAATGGGTGCCGGTACACCTAAAGTGAAATTATGATCAGTCGTTTGCCTTGAGCTCATCAAGGCACCATGACAAATCGTGCAGTGAATTGTAAGCAACTTAATACCATTTGAAGTGTGAATTTGATCGTCCATGCAGGTGACTTTCGCTTCGACGGCTTCAACGGCGGTCATCTTCAGAGTCAAGGCCGTCGAAACATCAGTCACCAACAATAGTCTGGAAATCAAGACTACAATAACCTGCACGATCAACTTCACAATTAGTCATTTAGAATTAAAAAAAATTAGTCATTTAGAGTCACTAGTACTAAAGGTTTACACAGAATACATGCTGAGAAATATATGCTTCATGCCATAATTTCTAACCCTCACGAAGATAAACCATTGTGTTACCTACCTGGCTGAGGCTGCGGTGGTGCCGTTATACCAGGCGGTAACGCAACATTGGGAGGGAGAATTGATAGTTGGGTTTTATTGACATCCTGAGTGGGCGCATTGACTGAATTTGGCTCAACGACTTTGTCGCTGTCTGTAACTAAAGGAAGAACATTTACAAAGTTAGTGTACTTTCCTGACAGAGGTTGTTGACATAGGGCTTGCTGTGTCCTACATCAGGATAGTCTCCTACCCAACTTTTCGATAAATTGATGACACCACAATAATTATTTAAGTAATAATGTCTATAATGTATAGTGTCTTCAGGTATTTTTCCGGTTGAAATGGCATTAATCATGTTTTTATCACAGTACAGACACAAAAGCCATTTTCTATTTGTTTTCAACGACAGAGGAAATGACGTCATTAAGCTCAACCAATCAGAGTCTGCGTAAAAGGAATGGGATAGAGTTTAAACATTTCTGAAATATATTTCATTTTTTCAAGTAAATGATATTATGACGCTAGAGATGTAATCCGTCAAAAATCTTTCGCCGTTTTTTACGCGACTTACGTATTCGCTTTTTACAGAACGCGTAAAAGCGATCTTCACAATGGA
Organism: Chrysogorgia sp. JL179-B06; assembly: GCA_035772405.1. Lineage (NCBI taxonomy): Eukaryota > Metazoa > Cnidaria > Anthozoa > Scleralcyonacea > Chrysogorgiidae > Chrysogorgia > Chrysogorgia sp. JL179-B06. The sequence goes on from JAYKKM010000171.1 coordinate 193,442, forward strand.
ACTGCCGCCATTGTCCGTCTCTTGCCATGGCGGCGCAGTCTTCTATCTCATTCATTCGTTCGTCTTTTTCTTCGTCAGACGCCCAGTAAAAGAACGAACTGTTCGAGCCGTCGCTCCACTTGAAGTGTTGTTCCTTCTTAATATCATTGAAACCCAGCCAGGTAAAACTTGAAAAAAAGAGAAGGGAAATTAACACTCGCCGGTGGTTTATCTACACAGCGGGAGTGACTAGATAGCCAGCAGCCGGTATATGCAATGTTTCAACAACCGATCAATTTGCTACGTTGCAGTTACATAAAGGGAGTGTTACGTAGTTAGGTAACGTTTCGTGCAACTTGCCTCGCAAAGTTTCCCCATCTTTGTGTTTGTGACAACAACATGAGCACCGAGTCGCCAAAGAGGAAAATTGCGAGAAAAGTTGCAGATGGGGCGTGTTACATTATAACTAGATTCTACTTTGTGAAATGATTGCAGAAACTGTGCAATGGTTCGTGTAACTTGTTTTGCAACGCCGTTGCGAGATAAGTAAGGAATCATGAAGAACAATCAACAATATAGCTGGGTAACAATGTAAATGTAACATGTTGGTTTAATATTGGTGGCATTTTGAGTTTTCAAGATGCTACGCGGGCGTGCAAGATGGCCTTTTCTAGAAAAATGTAAATTTTTCAACCTGATTTATGATAATTAATGCTAATTTATATTAACATAATGTGTTTTGTTCGGGAAATTTAAAAGCACAAGTAAAAGCCGGTTTATTGGGCTTCCAGAAAATGTATAGCTTTCGTAACAGTTATGGTTATTTCAAGAGATATCAATAGAAGCTTTGTCTTATGCTGTTAAGTTATATGTATTTCTCATTAAATTCTGATAATCTTCCCGCTGAACTCACCCGCAAGCAAGCAGCTCCTGCTGTACAAAAATCTGTTCCTCGTGGCTGTTTATACTAACAAGATCACCGCCATACATGGCACATTTATCACGTGCTTCAGACCATGTGAGATATTCCGTGATCAATTTATAACAAAAAGCATCATTATCCGTCATAAAACGTTTCCAAAACAGCTGACATCCTAAACAAAGAAAGGAGGAGAAATTTGACAAAATCTTAATTATATATATGTTTTCGGAAATCATCCGATCATTCTAATTATATTGGCATTATAAGTATATTAAAGTAAATGGTTTGAACCTAGGAGTATCATTAGATGTGTGAAGTTGATCGTCCAGGTTGTTGGACGTTTCGACGGCCTCAGCGGCGGTCATCTTCAGAGTCAAGTAAAGCGTGTTTGGCAGAGTTTGCCTATATATATAATACGGCTGGTTCAAGCAGTTCGTAATGTCGACTGTGCATCAAAATGAAGTGTTCTGCGTCGGGATAAAACTTATTTCAATTCATAATATCAGGCTGGGGAATTCAGTATAACGAATTTGCAAGTGTAAATAGAAATGCAAATGTCTATTGTGGTTTTAGCCTGATGTTATGAATTCCCGACGCAGAACACGTCATTTTGATGCGAAGTTGCGTTATGCGTTAAGCGTGGGCCAATATTGTTCGTCATCGGTTGTTTGTGTCATAATCAATGTGAGTGGGTGTTGCGTCATGCGTTAAGCGTGGGTGTATTGTTTGTCGGTAGGTCTATTGTTCGTTGGTGCGTACGAATAAGTCTTTTAATTATATGCTGTCGGTAATTGTTGTGATATATACCAAGTTGGTATACCAACTTTCTAATGTAAGTCGATGTTTGTAGTTTGTGTTAAAGGCGATACATTACTTATTGAAAACGTTTATTGAGATTATGTAATGAAATCATCAAACGATTCCATGTGATAATGGTAAAGATATGTAGAATTTTTCACAAATCTTCATATCTTAAGAGTGAAGTGAGATATGAAAAAGTTGTAAATGGTTCGTCTTTATAGTTTCAAGAGTTCTTTCAAACAAAAGAGTTATTTTACAACTGAATTTTTCATTGCATAGGCACGTTAAACGATTGAGGGGGAGAGATTTGGCTAAGATTGAAGTTTGGTTAAAAGGAAAATGGAAGAAGAGGGAAAAGGAAAATCTACATAGAAGATACAGATTGAAGGCGAAGGGTTTTTACACTGTAATGGAAGAGATCAAACAGAGGGTGGTAGCTAAAGCTTCCAAGGTTAAAAGATATGTAAACAGATATGTACCAAGGTAGATTCTTTAAATCCATTGAAGGTGAGAAAACTAGAACAGTATCACGAAACCCTGACGAGGCAACAAAGTTCTGGTCGAATATATTTGGGAAACCAATGACATGTTAACCATAATGATCAAGCAGAATGGATCCGCAGGATTGAGGAGAAATTCCTGGTAGCAAAACAGGATTAACATGTAAGGAAAATGTCAAACTGGAAGGGGACCTAATGGTATACAAGGCTACTGGTTGAAAATTGTCACCTCTCCCCATGAGTGTTTGGCAAAAGCACTGGATGAATGTATAACGGGAAATATGCCTGATTGGATGGTAGAAGGGCGGACTATATTGTTAATCAAAGATTCGACGAAAGGACCATATATATAATAGGCGAATAATTATAGATCAATTGCATGCCTGAACCTTTTACGAAAACTGTTGATAGGTATGTTTAGTGAAAAAAACATACTCTCACTTAATAATAATAATAATAAACTTTATTAGACACATAATTTAAACAGTTTACACTGATTTCCATTAAAGCTGTGTATGTAAATTATCCTAAACTAACTAAATACAAAATTCAAAGATAAAAAAGATAAGCATGCAAAATAATCAAAACTTATGTTGAAATATAACACCAATAGTTTCTTTTGAAACAAGTAATAGAATCAGAGTCTTTGATGATAGAAGGTAGGCTATTATAAAGTTTGGCAGCAGAGAAAATAAACGACCTATAACCAGATTTAGAAGAGATCTTTGCAAGGTGTAAATTATGCCTGACAGTTTCTAGTATTATAGTTATGTATATCTGAGTTGCGAAGAAATATATTCTTGAGGTATGACGGGCAAAGCGCATTCAAACATCTAAATACGGTAACACATTTATGATATGACCATCTAGCATCAAGCGTTACCCAACTTAACTGCTTAAAAAGAGTAGCAGAACGTTCTTCCCTAGTTCTCTTCATTAAAATGATGCGAGCGCCTCTCTTTTGAAGCTTCAATAATCTATTCAGACTTGTTTGGTCAGCATTTGACCAAATAATGTCACAATAATCATATAAAGGCTGAATCAATGTGCCATGTATATACCTGGCAACATCTGTACTAAGATATTTTCTAATTCTTCTAAGTACACATAATCTCTGTGAGATCTTAGAACTAATATAGTCAATATGATTTTTCCAGCTGACCGAAGAGTCAAATACTAATCCTAAGTATTTAAAATAATCAATATGCTCGAAAAAATTGGATGAAATAGATAAGAGAAGTCTAGAAACATTAGATAAACGTTTTTTAGTTCCAAATAACATGACTTTAGACTTATTGCAGTTGACAATTAACTCATTATCGATAAACCAGGAATTTAGCTGATTAAGATCCGATTGTAAGACAGATTCAATTTTTTGTACATCTTTATGTGCAAAAAAAATAGCAGAATCGTCAGCATATAAAGCGACTAAGACTAATCGTCAGCATATAAAGCGACTATAGAGCAATACAATCTTCTCCCTGTTGAACAGGAAGGCTGCAGAAAAGAATGTCAAGGAATAAAAGATCACCTCTCCATTGAGTACAAAAGTATGTACTAAGCTTGATATCTAGATGGTTATCTGGCAATAATATTTATTCTAAGGATTTATGGTGAAGGAAAATTTCGAGTGTTGGAATATATACATTTTAAGACCAAACTGGAACCTGTTGCAAAAAATGCAACTTCAAGGCCTTCCGACTGGAATTGAACCCGCGACCCTGCGATTCTAGTGCAGTGCTCTGACCACTGAGCTACGGAAGCCGTTGCTGAAAGCCTAGTAACGATAATAATAATAATAATAATAATAATAATAATAATAATAATAATATAAGATAAGAATGTTAAAAAGTTAAAAAGAGTGTTACACCTAAAGACATTTAAGTCTCTTCAGTTTCACTTAATACACATGCTTTGTTTCCCTTTGACACAGAGTAATCAATTATCTCACAATGGTGCATTGTTTATCTCATTTGAGCCTCATAAGACCCTCATTTGGATTCACTTTTCCTCCAAAGAGGCTGATTCTATTTCCTCCAAAGAGGTTCAGTTTTATGATGCCGCAGAGGCTCGATAGGTTTCCATAAAAGAGGCGCGTTTCGTTACAATTTACGTTACGTATTTACAAACTTATGGTAATTAATTGTATAAGTATAGTTAATTTAATGAACGGTTTCGCGTTTACTGTTAATTTAGCTTCGCAATCAGCATGGATAAGATCGGAAATTGTCGTATACAATTCGCATCTTTGTATTTGCTGTTTGATTGGTTGATATTTTATTATATTGTTTCTTAGGTTACTTACGCTTTTGGACCATTCGATGGCATAGTGTCATACTAGCGTATACGCTGAAGAAACAAAACAGCATTGTTTATCCTTACTTACTTGGATTATGAAAGACTTTATCGGCTATCCTTTCGCGATTCATGATCATCCATCTTGTTTCGAAAGGTCCGAAAGCTGTGGGTCCAGCTTCCACCAGCATGCTTGCGGCAACATCCGAAGTGTCATTTAAATCCGACACAACCCGTACAGAGTTTATATCAACTGGCTGTGCGAAGTCATAGCCGATCCAGTCCCCTCCAGCTTGACGCTCCCACCAGCCGTCGGGCAACCAAGCAGAGTCGCGATTCCCATCGAAAGCATTGGATGCTGGGAAGGCGAGGTATGTAGAGCTAGCAATTGCTTTCGTTGGGTCGTCTGTGGCCAGCGGTACTTTGTCGTGCTTGCCAAGAAAAAAATTGATCTCGTTAATGTACCAAGTTCGATTGAGGGGAGACCAGTTGACAATACGCCAAAACCGTTGTGCTGAAGAGAAAGTACGTCAAATCATAAATGCGAGACACCATTCACATATCAAGTTAAACTATATATTCAGTTAATAATTCGCTAAGAAAAAAACAAAGAAATGGCTGCGTAATAAGCAGTTGTAAATCGGATACAGCATCGCCTGATTTACATAACTTTTCCTTTGATTTATTAGTTAAAATAGCTTGAGTCACCAAAATAGTCAAGAAACCAAGTTAGTTAGATGTATTCGTAGTTTATATAAGATACATTATCCAGCCTCGTTTCGATGAGTCCAAATAACGCGATAGACGAGTACAAATATATCCTATAACGATACTCCCTGCTTGGCGAAAATTAAAAAAAAAAACCTGTTTGGCGAAAATTAACTACTGAGCTATTTAGACAGTCAGACATCATATACATATTTATTACATCGCCCCAACTCTCTACAGGAAGACATCCATCTTCGACGAAGTAGAGCGATATATATATATATATATATATATATATCATGATTGGTTCGGTTTCTTTTGTTCTCCAGCGGGATATAAATCTGATATTAATCCCCAGAAAACAATTGAAATTATAAATTCAAGGGCCAATATATATATTTGGCCTCCTGCCTTAATAATCTCGACTAGTGTACGCCGGTAGCGCCCCCATACCAGACAAAAAGGCAAGCATTTGTTGTTTGACAAGTCAGGAATTTATTACAGTTTGCATAGAGTATAAAATGTGGGACTAATACTGAATGAATGCGCATGTGCACATCGCTTACTAGCACATATCTTACTAGCACATATCTTACTCGCACATCTCTTACACATCTCTTATCGCACATCACCATGTTAAGTCGGTTATATACCTCGACCTCGGGATATATGTTATTTATATATTTATATTTTTAAATAACATATATCCCTCGGTCTCGGTATTCGTATATATATTTATATAATACAATACAAATTCCCGATTCCCGTGCAGTTCGCGGCTCATTAATGTATTTATTATTTAAAAATCTTACGTTGTCTGTCTCTGCTGCAAAATCCACAAGATCTTTTGCAATACGTGTACATTTCGTAACGGTTTTCTTCACAATGGCATGGTTTACCAGCCTTCAAGCACTTTTCAAACATTATCGGGTTATCATTGCAAATTGCTAGAAGAAAATGTAACGAGAAAATAATTAATCGTCAATATGGAATGGTTTCCTGAGGAAAATGATAAAAAAATGGACATAAGAGAAAAATGCTCATGTGCATCAGTCTTGATATCTCAAGAACAAAGTGGTGAGATATGGAAAAGTAATACATGGCATGTCTTTATAATTTCAAGAGTTCTTTAAAATACGTGAGTTTAGTTTTCAACTGAATTTCGCACTGCATATGCACTATTATTTAATATTTAAAACAAGCATTATCTCCTCTTACGGGCTTTAACAGGATACGTCACGTTAGAGTAAATTTCTGAAAGAGAAAGAGAAAATTCGGGTGAGGATGGTTCGAACGTGTTTAGATTTGCAGACCTTGTGCCCGTTGGTACGGATTTACAGAGTTAAAGGGACTGTAGTAAAAAATAAATAATATTTAAGGGACCGGTCAAAAAGTAACTGCTAGGGTGGGCCGGAGGGAATTTTGATTGGTCATGAAATTATTTTCATCAATTCGGATGGGCCATTAAGTATTTCTTGTGCAAATGGATGAGCCATGAAACAAATATAGCCAATTTGTACTCATACTATAATTAACTTAACTTAACTTTAACTTTAATAATAATGCCTCTCTGGGCATCTCAAAAATATTACAAAAAATATTTACATATGCGGAAACTGTTCAGTTAAAAATTTAGATTAGATCAAAATAGTTCGATGGTTAATTAAAAACTTTCACAACCTCCTAAAAATTTCTTGCGACAGTTCCCAAAATCCACTGTGACTGACTCTATACTGTCCATTTTATGTAGTTCTAACTTGGACTTAAAATCATTTATGGAATTCGCCTCCTTGACAAATGTTCCAATATTTAATAACTCTGCGTTTGAAAATGTCATTTCCTTTAGTAGTCGCTCGGTATGGCAAGTGCACGAATGTCCATAGTTTACCAAGCCACTTGTAATTTTATATGTTTCAATTAGATCACCCCGAGCACGACGCTCTAGTAATGTTGTTAAACCCAGCTTTATCAATCTCTCTTCATAAGGTAAATGACCAAGACCTTCAATACGCTTGGTAAATTTTTCTGACAATTTTCAAGGCTCATGATATACGACCAATTTCCCATTCTTGGAGTAGGTGCCCACACATGTACACAAAATTCCAGGTGTGATCTCACCAATGCCTTATATAAGGGGAGGAGCACATCCTTTGAACGCGAAGTAATGCTGCGAAAAATCCATGACATTGATCGAGTTGCTTTCCCAACTACATTGTCTATCTGCTTAAACCAATTGCCTTGGTTGGACATAACCACTCCAAGATCACGTTCTTCGGTAGTGGACTCAAGCTCTTTACCGCTACAATTTACAATTACTATACAATTTTCTTAAAAGTCATGCAAAATGAAAATAAATTCAAAATAAGAAACAAATTTTATAATATAGGAAGCAAGAATTTATAAATCCTGTTAATAGTTTTTACGATTATCATACACTGCCGAAGTCAACAAAAATTTTAAATTTCAAAAATATTTTTAAATAAAAATACTTCGGCAGTGTGAGATAATCGTGAAAATTATCTCTTCATGTTTCTCTGAGGATGATTCTGTAATAGAGTTAATCTATAAAGGTATGGTGGTATTGTAATTGAGGTACTTTATCAAATATTACATCTTCGATTGCAAATCAATTTTAGCAAAACATTGGTAAGTAAATATGTGACTAATTTATTGGTTTTAGTTGATGGAGAAAGTGACGATGGTCTGTTTGAATTGATTGACATAGATGTATAACAGCGTGGGTCATGAAACGTTTTCAATAATCTGCGATGGGCCATGAAATTTTGTCCAGTTTCTCAGGATGGGCCACCAATTTTTTTTGGAAAAGTCATTTTCCCCTCCGGGCCCCCCTTGCAGTTACTTTATGACCGTTCCCAAAATCAAAGACCTTCAAATGTTACAGAAAACGTACAGCGGGGGTTTCTTTTGAATTTTGACGGCATTGAGTGTAAAGATAATCACTCAATGAATGGTGAACTGTTTGTATCATAAAATCAAAAAGCGAAACCTTCCACAAGATACAAGGACTGTATATAAGTATATGCATGATGAGTTGTGTGAACTTTCGCTGATATAAAATAAATTCGCCATAATTTCACTATTTTTACATCATTGAATGATTGTCATTTGTTCCTTACACTTAATGACGTCAAAATTGAAAAAAAAACCATGAAATGGCAAGATAATCTATTGATTAGGTTATACAATCTAACTCACAACAAGTGAACTGAAGACTTACGTTGTTTACGAACGGCTGTAGTCTCACTAGCAAAAATCGTCCCTAAATGATAACAAATATTTTGACTATATATTGTCGACGATATATATATAGACACGGTATCTCATTTCTTTTCTTATGTTTATACTATTATTATGTAGTCAATACATATATGGAAAAAATGACTGCCCCAACCGGTTTGGGTAGTCACTTTTTCCATATATGTATTTGACTATACTATAAATCCGCTCTAATATTAATTATTATGTCGCCCATAAATATACGTAAGAGTACTTACGAGTACTTAAGAGTATACTTAGGAGTACTTAGAGTACTTACGTATATATTCATGGACGAGGTAATAATAGTATAAACATAATAGTTTATAAAATGATGGTATAAAGGAACCTTAAGCCCCATTTACACTATACACTCGACTTTTGGTAAGCTTGGGTAAAAATGGTACGCGTATCAATTTACCCGTGCTCTGATCTTGTAAATATAGGTAGCCCGAGCACGGATAAATTGGTAATATCAGAGCCGTACCAAAAATCGAGCGTAGTGTAAATGGGGCTTTAGAAATATTAATTCGGATATACAATCCTATCTGCTACAACATATTTTATATGTAGATCATACGTGGACGATCGTCAAGCTCATATCCTCAGAGTCCCGTACAGGAATCGAACCTGACCATTGAGCTAACGAGACTCACATGGATAGCGAAGATTACAATGATGTACTGATTCGATTGATATATGTACTGCCTATCGAACCAGTACATCATTGTAACCTTCGCTCGTTAGCTCAATGGTTAGAGCGTCTCACCGGCAATCAGGTTCGATTCTTGTACAGGACTCAGAATAATTTTTCTGAGGATATGAGCTTGACGATCGTCCACGTATCGTCTGTCTACTCCGAGCTCTCCCACATTCACTACAACATTGTGTATTAACGCATACTTTATATGATTCGGGTTAGCTAAAATGTCGTATAAAGTATATATACGCATGTCTTTAAGGTGATGTGAGACAGTTCAATTTTTGAAGACGATTTTTAATGCAGTGAGTATAGCCACCCAATTCGTGATTGCACACTAGATCGTTCAATAATTATCCTTATATACTGTAGCTCATAACATTACACGTTAATTCCTTGCAAAAATACGTTAATTTCTTTTAAAGCGAATACGCTTTAAAAGAAATAGTCTTGTGTAAAAACACAACAAAACATATCGTCATGCATGCATGCATCTCAATCTTTCTTATTGCGAACTCAAAGGTTCGTGTACGGGCTAAATATTGAGTAAGAGGTCTATGTTTCGTGCGAAGGTCGTTCGTGAGTGAAACATAAAGAGACCTCCTACTCGTTATTTCATCAGTACACCAACCTTTTAGAGTTTTTTTTATTTGTATTTCTACATTGTCTTAGTAGTAGCATGTACAACACTTTTATATCAATCTTTCTTACCTGTCGTGAGCAGAAGAACGAACGAACCCACGAAAATTCTCGTGGGAAAGGAGAGCATCATTTTCTAGTGCTTTCAATGAAAAAATACAAACTTTCCTCACTACATTACAGCCTTGGTATCATGTAATAGGTACATGCACTTACAAAAGAGAACTCCTTCATAGACTTTTTCGAGAGGACAAAAGAAACCGTGATTAATTAATGAGTTTGACCTGTTCTTTTCAACAGGCCTTTAGATCAAAAACAATAACTCACAAAAATTATCACGTTACTGCGAGGAAAAATTAGCTGTGTAACTCGAAAGCTTGAACCTTACGTCTCAGTTCGAAGACCCTAAAATTTATTCCCGCTTTGTTAAATGGAAATTAGAATGACTACGAAAGACGCCAAACTTTATCGCAAAAAATCACTTTTTGACAATATTGCCACAAGCTGTTATGGTTTGGTTAAAGTTAACCTGACTAGAACCAGTCTCCCGACTCGTTTGTGCACCAAAGACTACTCGACTGTATACACTATACTGTATATATATATAGAGAGAGAATAATACATGGATGGGCGGAAATGTGGAATTATTTCGAATGTTGAACAGGATATCTCACGAGTGAGCGAAGAAAACTAAAAATAAACACGAGAAATAAATTTCATATTTCCAAGCATCCATGTATATTATTCTGTTCAGTTATTTCATAAACATTAACATGGACAATCTAAATTGAGAATTAATTTTTACTTCACTCAAAAAAGATAATCATTGGATCGCTAACTGAAACGATCACTTCACACGTAAAAATATCCATAGGCGCACGAGACGGAGGGACCCGGGGGGGGGGGGGATGCAGCCCCCAGTTGTCCGAAAAAGTTGCTCTATTCAGGCAAAAATGGTCTTGTCATTCGGGCAAAAAGGGTCCTGTATTAAATTATTCTAATATTTGAATGCAACTTAATGACATTATAACGGATTCTCATTGAGGGAAATCTGGGATTTCATTGTTGTTCATCGTTTAGCAATGGTTAAAAGTGGCATTTAGCCAGGCCTTGGTCCGGGCGTTGTCTAAACGTAATCTCGTATATTCAACTTGAATATACCTAATACATTTGGTTTTGTGGCTAATTATTGCTTTTCCTTCCTTCTCTTCTGCTGTCGTGCAACGCATTCCCTATGCGCGTTGCGGGAGAGATATCCACGCGGTCGAAATGTGGAAAATCTGTGTTACTTTAACGGTATCAAATCCTTCGAATCCCGCACACTGCCGCGGCTGCAAAAACGAGAAAAGTGCCCGCAAATTGCAGGAAATGCACTTTCAGGGAATCAAAGATTTTCTCGGGGGTTGCATTACCCCCCTAATGACCATTACCCCCCCCCCCCCCTTTTTCTCGGAGGAGCATTACCCCCCGTACCCCCCTAATGTACATGTTTCCAATGCATGTTCATATACATTAATGAAAAACGTGCATGTGTAATAATGCTAAACGATGGCAATTCGTGTTCTTCAGTAATATTGACGTCATCATTTATTCGGGCAAGTTATGCTCAGCCCCCCGCCCCCCCACCCCCCCTACAAAATTGTGCTCGTACGCCTATGAAAATATCGTATTTTTACGTGTGTTGAAATACGATTTTTCTCAATGGCCAAAAACTCTGATCATACCAGTTGCGAAAAATGCAACATCAAGGCCTTCCGGCTGGAATTGAACTCGCGACCGTGCGATATGATGCTTGTACAGTGCTCTGACCACTGAGCTACGGAGGCCGTTGCCAAGAGAGCCTAGTCACGACTTCTGTATATATATAGTGGTAGTAATGCCGGGATAAGATTCTGGGTATATTACAAGTATTATTTGGCATTTCACTCGATTAAACTGTGAAGGAAAATTTCGAGAGTGAAACAGTTCTTAGCTTGTAAGAAATATATATTTACCATTTCACCATGGTTTCGACGTATTTTAAAGCTGTTCAAATAAATATATATATATATATATATATATATATATATATATATATATATATATATACATTTTATTATATATCAGAATTAAAAAAAAAATCATTTTTAAAGTTATTTGTTGGACAATAATATTGCTAACTATAGACTACGATTCCAGCCTGGTTCCTCCATTGTGATGATTTTGACTAAACGCGGAGTTATAGTTCTTCATGTACTTTGAAAATATCTTTTACGTTTTCGGCAGACTTGTCATGTATTGAAAAAACAAAAGATCACGATACGAATTGGGAAAAACAAGCGGCACGATCATGGACCAAATAAAAATAAACGAACAGAAAATACTGGCGGAAATCCTCAGCCAGACCGCGCTCCAACTCCGAATGAGCCTCACAGTCAGGTGCTCACCTTCGTCCAACCTATACCAATTTGTGATAGACATCATAAGATAAACAGTTGTCAGACAAAATGTCATATGAAAGAACGAATAACTGTATTCTAACCCGTCTCGCTCATCGTCCCAAACCAAGGATGCAGAATTTCTTGAGCATTCCGCGCTTTTTCTGTTTTCCTCGATGGAAGTAGTGGTTGTATCAGTGGGGTCGTAAAGGTTATCAAGCGATGTTTGGGGAGAAGGAGCGAAAGGGTTTGTACCTCTGGAATGTTCTTTCGCTTGCTTCTCAAAAACGGGAGAAGAAACGGTGTCGTTTTTCTCAATTTCGACATCAGAGGAACACAATCGCTGTAATTCGTCGCAAAATCTCTCTTCTTGACTAACTTTGACAACAGAGGATTTGTTTGAAATGTTCGCCGGTGAATCCTTGGAAGATTCCGTAACATCTTTCACCTTTCCGTACTGAGGAGCAACAAGATCGCGAATAGATATGTAGATTAGCGTACCAAAGGTGATAAATAACGTCACGTAGACTTGAACGTTTGTCGTAGGTGGTCCAGGGTAACGATGGGCATCGGACGGGTTGCAATGCCCGTCAGGCTCGCTGGAGAACGCCAACCAAATAAGGTATGTACAATACATGGAGGTAACTGAAGACTGGAATAAGCCTGATTGCGGGCTAACTTCGCGCACCACGGGCAATAATGCCATCACAGAGGCCGAGAAAGACATTATTAGATGAAAAACTAAAAAAACAAGGTTGTTGTGGCAGCCAGGACGGGCAGCGTATAAGTAGTAGAATATGATGGAGCTGAGAAGTGAAACGGCGTAAAGAAAGGTGGTTGTGAAAACCTTGGCAATGTGAAACCAGGATATAGCTGCTTGTGAAAATTCCCCGTCATCATTTCGAGCCACGACTTCTGCAAAAATGTTGAACGAGTTCGCTGCGTCCAAAATGAACGTGTACTGTAATATTATAAAACAAAAAGCTCCGTTTAGGCCAAAGAATATCCAGACTTCGCCATTGTATTCGGAGTGGGGAATGAGAATAAAGAGAAACTCGATCAAGAGTAAGCCGACGAGCTTCAACATCCAACAATTGTTCTGCAGCCTCGCTCGTTTTTCGACACTCGACGATACACCTAATGTAGCCAGGGTTAAAATAATGAACCATACCGCTAGCGCAAAACCAAGTCTGTAAACCGCATCGTATCCAATGAGTAAGTCGCAAAAATAGTGGCTGAAGTCGCGACAGAATAACGCTTGTAGTCGTCCGGTTATTCGTGGCGTTATCATCAACATGCCTGTGAAGATTATAAGGAAGATAATTGTTACATAACAAATTCTGGTGACCTTTGATTGTTTTAACGATCCGACAAAGAAACGGCTATTTCGCGTCGGTTGACTTTCAACTTCCTCGTTTGAATATTCCTCGCTTTTGTCAGAAGATAGTGCCATTGAATATTCGCAGGTGCCACTAAGCTTTTCTTTTCATAAATCTTATCTTGTGCAGTAACTCTTCAAAACATGTTTACTACCCATTAACGACGACGAACACGATTCTCTCTTGTTTTGTTTTATAGAAAGTCTTATTTGCGACGGTGTTATTTTGAACTGGTGAACGGCATCTTGAAACAATAAACAGGGGGTCTAGTAATAAATTTGAATTATCATATAATCGTAGTCACGAAATGGGCAGGTATTCGCGTCTGGTGGCAGCCCAATAAAACAGCAAAAATGACTTTGGTAAAAGCCCGTTTTTGGTTATTTCCAGAGATATTAATAGAACAAAGAGGTGGTTCGATTTTGGATGTTTTTTAGCCGGACTGGAAAGAGTTGATGAACGGGTTCGATTCCAGGCGGAAGACCATTTGAAGTTGCAACTGGTCCCGGTTTGGTCTTAAAATGTATATATTGCAACACTCGAAATTTCCCTTCACCACAAATCCTTACAACATGTAGTTTCATCGAGTGAAATGCCAAATATTACCTGTAATATACCTTACGTTATTGTTATTTTGATATTGCGGTGTCCTTTAGCAGGGCTTTATATTCTGTGTGTGATTTCGTTCGTTCGTTCGTTCGTTCGTTCATTCGTTCGTTCGTGAATCAATAGTAAGCGACATTTATGACGCAACATTTTTAACGAACGTCACAGCATCCTTTTCTGATTTGTGTATTTATTATTATTATTACTATTATTATTATTATTATTATTATTATTAAAGTCTTCATAATCAATAGACACAACAGACGTGTGACTTTACAAGGAATAGTAAATTACATACATACTAATTATTAAAATAATGTTAGTTAAAATCTATTTACAATATTTAACATTTATCAAAAATAGTTAAAAAGACATCTGTTTAAAAATGATCGTTTATATTATATTTCAGTTCTAACTTTCGGGAGGATGAACGCGTGTTCTCGTTCTCTAAGTACTCTCTGTCTCTTTGGAGGAAGTAATTCATATAAAACATGGTCAGGGTCATTTGATATCTTCTTAAATAAGGTTCTGTCTCCCTCTTCAATCAGGCCGGACATCTTAATGTTTTTTGACGTATATCCATATCGACGAGCTCGCCTGAAAAACCTATCAATGCGATCCAAGTATTTGTTTTGCAAGGCGGAACCCCACACGTCTATCCCATAGTAAAACAGTGACATAATAAGTGAGTCAAACAGTTTACCAAGTTGATCAGTTTGGAATAACCATAAAACCTACATATTCTCAATATGTACATACGGCTACTCCGCTACTATAGCTTTTGACAGTAGACTATCGACATGAAGATCCCAGCAGCAAAGGTCATTTTGGAAGGTAATACCAAGAAGTTTAGGCTATAACGACAAAGCGAACATCAATCACTTTTAATGAAAAATCATCGAAAAGTAGTCCGTGAGCGACCAACACGGAATAGTGTCAACACTGTATCGAAATTTCGATAAAAAAACTAACACTGTATCACGTTCGGTTGCTTTGGAGAGAAACCTAGCTGGGAGGGACAAAATGCGTGCACAGGATTTGAACTCTCTAGGTGGGAGAAATAAAACAATGCCAATGGCCGTAGTAAAAAGAGTTCATGGATGTGATACAGATAGTGATCGAGATATTGATTAAAAAATATTTATTAAAATTTGCCTTACTATTACTGTTATTGTATAGCTGACGCCTCTCAAAATGCAGGAAATGTCATTTCAGTTTAAAGTTTCAATTTAATTATTCAAACCTTTCTCCTGTAATGTAGGAGAAAAACGTGAGAGAAATCGTTTTTCTTTCTACATGATTGAATCGTATATATAGATTATATTCTTCAAGGGGTTATTAATTATCTCGCGAAAGACGTCATATTGATGACATCATGACGTCATATTTCAACCGGGCAAGTTATGTTCAGCTCCCATGGCAAAATTTTGCCCGTACCTCTGACTAAAAACATGAGAAAATTCATTGTTTATTTCAATTTATTTCCCTCTAGTTAAATGGAATACATAATGTGTATAATTTACCACGATTAAATAAATCATGGACGTTAAAAAGCTATGAACTACATGATAACTTGTGACTTAATTATATTCAATCATCAAATTTGTAAGATTAATGCAATATAGTAGCAATTAGCAATATAGATAACTGTGTAGTATAGTTAGTGTTTATAAAATGAAACATTCAACATTCCATTCTTTTTACTTCAAAAGTATGTTTTGAATAATCCCATTCAATGTTTTTATTTATTGTTTACCGTTGACTTGATGTAACATTTGAAATTTAGCTCGATGACAGTCACATGTTGTTCAAGCTTAATCAATGAAATATATATATAAAGTGTCGATATTTCGCAAAGTATGACTAGGTCAATAATAAAACTTGACAGCAATATTAGTATTTTATTGTTTGACTGGCTAGTCATCTTTATATAGTTACCATGGGAACACAATTGGTTCCAGAGCCCATTTTTCTAATCTCACAAAATATAATTTTCATGATTCCTGAACACCTGTTACAGACTTAGCAAAGCGAAAAGATGGTGAACTACCGATGGTGACTGAACAAAGCAGTTTATCCTTTTGTGGTAGTGTATTGAAACCATGTTGCGTTACTTTCCTCAAGACAACGGCAAATAAATGGGGGCCGATTCTTCATTATTCAAAACATACTTTTGAGGGGGAAAAATAGGGAAGGTCGATATTTCATTCAATAAACACTTTAAAGGACTTTGGCAACAAAAATTAAGTTTGCCTAATGTGAAAGAACTGGTAAAATAATAGTGTAACACCTTTTACAACTTTTCCGTATTTTAGTTCGTTTTTGAAATACACGTATTATGCAAATGAATGGTCTCTGACGTCATGTGCAGGGTGGAGAATTTTCACTCATTAAAAAATGTCTTATATCTCAGTGATTGCTAAGTTTACATCGTTCATTATCATGAGGAGTTATTATACGCACATTTTCAAGTAAATTTGTGAAACAAACTTGAAGATGGAACTAATATTTTAATGAGTGAAAATTCTCTACCCTGCGCCATCTCATTTACATATCAAACAAACTGAAATATTTCAAAAAGAAAGCAGTAAGAATAATGACCTTCTCTAAACCAGATGATCATTCTGATCCCTTGTTTAAACAATTTCAATTTCTTAAAGTAGTAAACTTTCAAAATGTAGTTTTCATGTATCAATTTCATCATAACTTATTACCTGATGTATTTCATCGAGTCATATTCACAGTAATTTAAAATAAGCTGAATTTACATTATCTTATAACTCATTCTTAAATAAACTAAAAAGGTACCTATATTAACTAATTTATTATTTACCTTTATTTTTGTTAATTTATGCCTTTATTTTTGTTAATACATGTATTATTTGTATCCTTACTTTGTTATAACTCTCATCCTTGTAACCCAATTAAACATATTTATATCTATACTTTTTTGTTGCTCAGCTCGTTTAACACTATTATTATTACCACAATATTGTTATAATGATCTGTATATTGTAAATAATCTTGTACTTTTTTGGTAATAAAGCAATTATCTTCTTCTAAAAACGAAGTAAAATACGGAAAAGGTGATACTCTATCATTTTACGAGTTCTTTCATATTAGACAAACTTAATTTTTGTTGCCAATGTCCTTTAAATACCACATTACATGTTTAAATCACTCAGTCAAACTGTTACATGTATTGCATGTACTTTAGATTTGCTAAAAAGGCCTAATATTGCACAATTGTTCTAGCTTAAAACATTTGCCAGTAAATTGCGATATGTCATTTTCACTATTAAAACATACTTCCTACATTACATTAACAACTATAATGCATTAATGCAATTAATTAACAACTAATGCAATTGACTATAGAAGAAAAGTTCTGAAAAAGGAGCAAGTTGAGCAAATTCAGATTCCTAAAGGTAAGTGAAGATTATGTGTTTGCTTGCTTCGAATGCCAGCCATGGCTGGTCACTGCTGCATCGGATTCCTTTCAAACCAAGGTTTATTGTACTTATTGCCAACCTAAACGGACACAGTGTTTTCAGTTACTTAAAATCATTATCACAGATTTTTTAAATAAACTAATTATAAAGACAATGGGAAATAAAAAGATGTACATCACATACATCTATATACCTATATTGTATATGTATACGTCGACTATAGCGAAAACCATATAACCCACTTACACCCACATTCACATCTACATGTATATTCGTACTTATACTGTGTTCTTTATCTACATCACATCTATATCAAAATCTGTATATCCTACATCTATGCGTCCAAATATACATCAATACTTTTACGATGACATCTTCATATACATTCAGATCTATAAATCCTTGTCCGGGAGTCGGAGACATCTGAGGATTTGAGCTTGACGAACGTCTATGTAAATATATATCATCACTGCAGATGCGCTCACATCTTCACCTGCACCTTCACTATAGTTATATCATCGTCATCATCACGATTTTGAGTATTTACTCAATAAAGCTAGCAGCCGCTTGTACATACTTAGAGTTTGTAAATATTACAAAATAATACTCTGTTAGTAACTTAGATTTGCTTTTTCGGAGTCTTATTTCTCCAACCACGTACCCATGACTGCTCCGATCAGTAGTCCCAAGGCTGCTTTTCACCTCTGATAAGAACTCCTACTTTTATCTGAGTGTATATTCATGTATCATGCTATTGAGGTTTGGAGCTTTCTATGATAAATACCCAAGTAAGGTCGATAATGTATTCTCTAGGTCCTTTAAATCTGGTTACTGTTTAAATCAATATTCTATTTTTGACATTCGGAATGATAGAAATAGGAAAATATGACAGAGAATAACTGGCAGGGACACAGCTTTTGCCTCCATGCAGTACGAACCAGGCAACTTCGATATCCGAGAGTAGTAAAAAAGTAGAGTGGTGCGTAGACAGTGTTTTGGATATATATATAGCAAAGTGAAAAGATGGTAAACTGCCAAGATTTTTAATGACGAAATACTGACGTTTCCAGCGGAGCCTTTCATCAGAGTAATTCTTCATCAGAGCCCTTCGTCGTCGTCATCATCGTCATCATCATCGTCGTCGTCGTCGTCGTCGTCGTCGTCGTCGTCGTCGTCGTCGTCGTCGTCGTCGTCGTCATCGTCATCACCACCACCTTGCGGCCTTGGCCGAGATGGAAGATACATCTTTTTTCCAGACTTCGCTGTCAGTCATTACCACTGAAAGATCTTGAATTTCTATTTCTGTGTCCCTCCTCGATATGATATCGGGGTATGTTGGTTTTCGTCCCTTTGACGGTTTCCATGGAGGAGGTCAGATATAATTTCCCATTAGCTGTCTGCGATTGGCCAGTAAATTCCGCTCTTTGTAGTTGGCAATGCGCTGCGAAATAGGCGAGAGCTCGCCATATATCTTTTGAAGAGTGAAATACAGTTTCACTATATAATATCAACTTAAATAACAACTTTAATAACAACTTAAATATCAACATCAATTTAAAACTTATATGTAATATTATTATATAATATCAACTCCGACTTCAGCTCTACAGATGATTCACCAACAACACCAGGAAACATAAAGCTTCATTTGTTCGCAGTGGGGTTGTATTGGAACAGGTTTGTTTTATGTTTTTGTTTGCTTCGAACCAACCATCGAAGCAAACAAAAACATAAAGCAACATCTGCTCCTGATTTCTCTTCCTGTCTTCCATCAACTTGATGTCGCCATACTCTCGAGAGCTTGCCAGGTAACATTTAATTAAGCCGTCCATAGAGATACTCTGTATTAATATTATGTTTGAAAATGTGTATTATATTTATATACTTTTCAGATACTCTGTAAATAACAATAATCTCTTTATATAATTGCATTATATTCCCTTTTCCGAAGTTCACAGAGACTGGTGAAGAGTTCGGGCCGCAAGCAGTTATGGGGCTGATTTTGATTTTCACAACAAATCTATTAAAAGTTCTCGAGTGATTATATTAAAGTGATTCTACTTGGATTTTTGCAGTATTATTTTCGACACATTGAAGTTATTTCTCTTTTCATATTATATCCAGTTCTTTTGAGTGAGACGCGTCCCCAAAATCAGCCCCATAACTTCTTGCGGACCGAACTCTTCACCAGTCTATCTTTGAACTTCGCCTACAAATAACATCATGCAAGTCAACATTTCACCTTGAGCTAGAAAATAATATTGGTGCATACTGCTAACATTACTTGACCTATATACTGCTATATATATATATATATATATATATATATATATATATATATATATATATATATATATATATATATATATATATATATATATATATATATATATAATAATAATAATATGTGTTTCATGTATATATGATCGTTTACATTACAATACTGTATGCAAAAATTAAAATTAGATCCTAAGAGAGATCCTAAACCATAAAATGATATCTTAATAGACGCTTACAAGATATTTATATCAAATAATATTGATTATATTAAGCTAATTAAAGGCTATCAACGACTAAGTTATCACAAAAAATCGTTACTCTCACACTATTCACATTCACTAATACTCGTCTGCATTACCTGGTAATTCCAGGGATCTTGCCGAGGCTGCCTCACCGGGCCTCCAGACGTACTGACTGCTGCAATAAGTTATTAATTTGACAACTAAAAATGACACTTTGATAGATTATGGATAAAGACAATACAAATGGCGTAATCTTATCACTTACAAAGATTATCTACAGGCCCATCATATATTTTATACTGTGCAGCTCTCTTTGCTTGGCCACATGTAGGACAGTTTTCACTACTGCCGCCGGATTCGAGTAAGACCATATTTTGTCGGTTTGGGACGGCCATTTCTACACGTTTGCTTTAAAATGATCAGAGAACAATAGAGCAGTTACGGCGTATTATAACTTCTGTAAGATGTAATAAAATGGAGCAATGGCGCAGTGATCATTTGTACTAGGCACATCACATATTATTTGCGTCTCGTCGGCGACTATTAGTATTACAGCATAGAATCGGTAAAAGCAATCGATAATTACTCGGGCTACTATGGTAAGCCCGAGTTGAGGAGTATTCTCCGCACCTTGCCGTTTATTTCGATATAAGATTCCACACATGAATGTCTTCTTTCGAAAATATATTCAAAAATACGTCTTTCTGTTTACGTTTCATCTAGTAGAAGATTCGTAGGGACGTTTGGAGGCCTGTCATCATTTTACTGTCTTGTTGCCTCCTATACAATTTATATACTTTAGCCTTAGGCGGTGACGCATACGCAGCAAACGCTGACAAGACGTCTTGTTTATCGGTAAAAGCAAGAGAGAATTTATCAGTAAAAGTGTAGTTTATCTAGGACTAGGCGGATGTAACATTGAACTGTTATATAACAGTTACAATGTTTAGAATGCTTACTATACCTGTAGTCGTAGAAGAGGTTATGCTATAAAGAAACAATCCAAAATAAAATAAGATTCAAATATATGGAATAACAAAAAGAAATCCAACGATATATCAGACGTACCATTCGATATTCCATTCGACCAATGTGTAGGACACGTCATATCCAATGAATTTCGGTCAGCTTATATAGTCTTACATGCTTACGTATAAACATGATTTGGGAATTTCCCAAACCACAGGGGTCTTCCTGGAAAAACGTTTCTAATGAAATGAACTACTAAACTTTAAAAGCTTTAGAAAAGCGTTTGCAGCCATCGAGACTTTCGTCGTCTTTCGCTTATTGATCAACAAATAATAAGACGCCGTCTTTCGCTTATTGAACAATAACGGGTTTACTAACTCGGCAGGTTTTTACACTGTACAGAAACACGGGATCGATCTGGGAAATTCCCATTCAATGGGGGAATTCCCATTCAATGGGGGAATTCCCGCTGATCGCCATATTTGGGAATACAATATGGAAATAGATATGATACGAACGGGGCTTCCCCGGCCTTTTGAAGGGAATTTCCCAAAGCGACTTTCTAGCACTTTCCTTTCGAATTGTCTGGAAAGACAAGCGGTGACGCACACATAACCGGAACCACTGCATGATCTCTTCCTATGGAAACCGTGTCAAAGGGACGAAAGCTAACATACCTCGTTATCTTATCCAGGGACACACGGAATAGAAATTCTCGCAGTAGTAATGGCTGACCGCAAAGACTGAAAGAGTTGTATCCTCTATCTCGGCCAAGGCCGCAAGATGATGATAATGCTCATTTCAGCTCTTGTTTACATGAGGCCAGCCTCACAACAAACCCTTGTCCGTTTCAAATATGACCATCGTCATAATATTCATGTTAATATTGAGATCTTTGTTAATATTCTTATAGCTTTTAGAAGGCTCATTATAAGAAGCTAGATTGAATTTAGATCTTGTTTACATGGGAAATCGGTGCGATTGGTTCAGGCCGATCTAACAACCCCCCTAGATATGCCCAAACATGGCGAACGGGACTTCCCCTAGCTTTGAAGGGAATTTCCCAAAGCGACTTTCTCGCACATTCCTTTCAAATTGTCTGAAAAGGAGGAACAAAACGTGGACTAGACCGGATTTCCATCTGTTTTTTTATACCCCTAACCCCAACCGTAACCCTAATCCTAACCCTAACTCTAATCCTAAGCATAACCCTAATAATAACCGTAAAATATGGTGGGAGACTATATGTATTGTTACCATGAAGTATATCCCCATATGGGTATGACCGGAACCACTGATCTATACAGTACAAAAAAGTGAAAGCCACCGGAAGTGACGTTTGAGGACCACCGATCTAAATACCAGCTTTCGTAGCTTGAAAACAAAAAATCTCGTTCTTGGCCACACGATCCTGACAACTGTTAGTCACGACGACGCCCATGTATTGCAGATAAGAAGCTAGCGTACATCGCACTTCAAAAACGTAATTTCCTGTTTCAGTAGGTCAAGGTTGAGTAATGATCGCTAACTCCAAATACAGCACATGAGTAGAGAGATTGCACTATAAAAACTAAAGTATATTCTAAAAGATTGGTGTACTGCCATAATACAGTAGTAATGCTTCGAGTGAAGGCCCTTTCACTCTCTGATGAAGAAACCTTAAACCTCCTACAAACTATTTGTATTTGAACACAACACTTTTATATCATAAAATATATTATCATAAAATATATCCTCACAAGACGCCAGCTTAGGCGTTAACTCGATCGTGCGAGCAGCGGTTTCGCTAAGCCTGTCGGGTATTAGACTCGGCTACCCGGACGTATTCCGTTGCTAGACAACTGGTTGCTAAGGACAGGTCATTTAGTGCCCAATATACTTCATGAGTGGACAATAAATTCAAGGTTTAACCAAGATATTTTATGTGTGGAATATGTTGGCAAACTTCTTTCGTCTGGTGACGTTTTGATGACGTCACGATGACGTCATCAACAAACACAAAAACTCTATAATTTTCGTCATTTTTGACAGTATGCTATATTTTTTGGTGTCATATAAACCTAAATTACTTCCTACAAAAAAGTACGTATGGATTCATTTTTAAATAAAAATTCTTAAAATTTTTTTTGCAAATTTTGTCAATTCTAAGCTTCCTTAGCAACGGATATAACGTCTGCAAATCGAAATACGTCCGAACACCCTTAACGGTATGTTTATAGTATAATGTTTACACAAAAGTTATAATATCAAAGTGAGCTCTGTGGTGTGTCAAGTCCAAGGTCCAAATTTCTTTTCTTCCAGTATGAGGTAGTACTGTATACTGTGCATTAGGACAGATTGTATTATGTCTCTAGTTTCCTCTTCAAAAATGACGAGGTTGCTAGAAACATAAACAATGCGTTCAATTAGTACTGTATCATATCAACACTTTTGAATGATCCAACAAGAAGCACGGCATCACAGCTGTCTGATGAGCCCATCGCTAAAATACTGCTGAATAGCAAGTTTTGAGTGTCTTGGTGTAAAGAAAACTATGGCTTCAAACATGAAAACGGTTGCTGATCATAATCTGCAATTTCCAACCAAGCTAGTTAATTTAGGTAGTTGCAGCTTGATGTTTGTAAAGTTGTAAAGGTTTTGCTGTGCAAGCTGTGTTAAGTTGTCAATACTCAGAAAAACCCTGAGCACCAGACAGGACTCGAACCCGTAACCTTCTGAATGCTAGCCAGACACTCTAACCATTGAGCCACTAGAACTCAGATGGCAGAGCAAGGTTAAATACGGTATTTAAACCTGGGACGAGTCTTGCCGTGTTCACAAATACTTGTTGGACTACAAGTCAATGTCACAGTGTTGTGACAGTCAATGTCACTTGTAGTCCAACAAGTATTCAGTGTGAACACGGCAAGACTCGTCCCAGTTTTAAATACCGTATTTAACTTTGCTCTGCCATTTGAGTTCTAGTGGAGCTCAGAGTTTTTCTGAGTGTTGACAACTTAACACAGCTTGCACAGCAAAACGTTTACAACTTTACCAACCAAACTACGGCATGTGCAGTAAGCGCGTTGCCCTCATCGCTGAGATTTGAAGTTAAGCCCTGTTGGAGGGGAGGGTAGTACTTGGATGAGTGACCGTTTGGGTACAGTGTATACCCGTGTTGACTTCCAAGCTTCTGACATGTGAGTAGAGTTGTTGTTAGTTATCTCCTTTGCTTCAAGCGTTTTTCTCCGGGTTCCCCCTCTTTGTAAAATCAACACTTAAGATCTTAGCTGTGCCCTGTGGTCAGACATGGGTCGTATGATGTGAATGTCAAGTAGATTCACGTGTCATTGAAGTCTGATGTGTATTATGCAATGAGAAGGCAGGGTTCATTATGGGAGTTTCCAGTTTTAAGGTGTGATGTCATTGTCTTGAAAAGTAATAATGACGATGTGTTAGAAGTGGGAAAACTGGATGAAATTATTAACCAGTAGCGTAGCAATCGGCGGTTCATTGAACCAAGGCCCCCGAATGTCCAGGGGCCCCAAGCAAGCAAAATCTGAGCCAATGGCTGTACATTTTACCAGAATGATTTGCAACCTTAAATCACCTGTAATAACAGCTAAACATTGTACCTTGTAAAAGTGAATTAAATACGTAAAAGCTTCCTTTTTACTAGCCTGTGCACAGCCGCAAACCTCCCGGATTGAGTTACCGGATGTGCACAGGCTACCTTTTTACCAAACTTAATCTTTTTAAAACTCTATCTTCTGCTATTTCTATGAGATTCAATGTTTACTGCGCGCAAGGAATTATGGTTAAATGTACCAGTCGCCATCTTTTTCGGTACCGTCAATTTATAGTGCACATGTTGTATGGCTGAAGTTACTAATAGTAGCCATAATTCTGATCATTTGTTTAATTCCACATCATCTAAATATATGTCTTTCCATGACATTCTTGTGAATATGCAACAGCTTCTACTATGTCACTAGATATCACACCAAACATGACGAGATTGCTAGAAACATAACAGACTTTGTTGCAATTTGATGAAATATATGATTGTATGATATGTCCCAATCTTATTTTATGCACATTTAGAAGCCAATATAAATAATGACGTTTTATGCCAATAATAATGACGTTACTTTTAGGAGCATTATACAATGGTCTCAATGCTCTTACAACAATACAATACATTCTTAAAGTTACTTCATTTACTTATACCGGTAAAACTAATTACATTTCATCATAAAATTAAAACTACTACCGTACATATAACCAATAAAACTACGATACTACAGTACAAAAACTATTAATTCGAAAAAAGAAAAGTCTTAAGTGTTGACTTGAAACTACTTAAAAAGTCAGTGCTTCTAATTTGCTCCGGTAATGAATTCCAGAGTTTAATTCCATATCATCTAAAATATATACACATACTGTACCGTATTTACTCGTTTAAGCACCGCGTCGCTCTTTAAATTTTTAGTGTTTCGTATGCGGCGCTCATTTGAGGGCAGCAATCTTTAAAAATCATATTATTTTTGGGTAAAATGGTAGGTAATGGGTTAATATTGTGGTTAGTATATCAATGATTTAACAAGCATCTGGACCATTTTGCCCACCGCTAAAATGCTAAAATTGGTTAAATTTGACTAACAATGGTTCTGTCTGACAGTGCTTCGATTAAGCGCCGCATTGTCGTGAATAAGTGCGGCGCTTATTCAAGGGCGGTGCTCTTTAATATTTTTACTCTCGTATGCGGTGCTTAATCGGGGACGGCTTTATCCAGGGCGGATACGCAACAGCTTCTATAATTATTTCTCTAGACACCAAACATGACGAGATTGCTAGAAACATAACAGACTTTGCTGCAATTTAATGGCATTTGATTGTATAATGCCACAATCTTATTTCCGCAATCTTATATACAGGGTACCTAGGCTACCCTACTATGCCAATTCTCCAAAGCAGACCCTTAAAGGTGCAGTCCAGTCCGTTCTGCGCATGTTTGATATTTCAAACGTTGGGGACCCCACATGTCAACAAACTTTAAAGGAATAGATTTGCGACAGTTCGAAAGCAAGTATTCGTTAAAATGTGCCGAAGGCACGAGTGGTAGTTTGATATATTATCAACATTTAGGAACCAAACAGCTTCTTATAACATGCTTTTTAGGCAGAAAAGCTCAAGCGTGTGAACAAATCCGCAATACTTCATGTTCACATAATGCAATGTAAACAAACGATGTAAACAGAAATGTGGACATGCGCAGAACGGACTGGACGGCACCTTTAAGTCTAAAGAAGGAATTAAGGATGAAGAACATGCTTGAACATGCTATGTTTATAATGCCATAATCATTTGGTAAAACTGCACTATGGTATACCCAAGATTATGTGGAAAAAACAAAACTACACTTTTAAAACTTTACACAACAATTTGATAATGGAACAAATGCACTTCATACTTTTTGCAAGTAGTATAGTTATGGTTTTTATTTGTGACTTAGTTTAATTGTTACTTATTTTTTATTTGTGACTTTACCTGGGATGCAAAACGAGTCTTCGTCTTCATGTAAGCCTTTACTATTCCAAAGCTTTAAAATTGTATTCAAATTCCAACAAAATACAATATTTATTGCTGCGGTGAAGGCACTGAAACCCGCTTTAAAAATATTTTAAAAAGAACAACAGAAATCACGAGAAAGAGGATGAGCATGAAATCTTGTTGGTCAGCAGTCACATTAAGTGTCAGGGTAGTGCTTTGCGCGCTTGTGTTTTTGTTTTCATACGAATAGATTGCCGTTAGAACTATAATTTGCATGTGAACTCTAGATTTATTTGGAAATGTTGAAATTGGAGTCCGATCCTGACTTCGGGTATATACTTCATGGTAACACTAGACCGGATTTCCATCTGTTTTTTATACCCCTAAACCCCAACCGTAACCCAAATCCTAACCCTAATCCTAACTCTAACCCTACCCCTAACCCTAACCGTAACTCTAATCCTAACCACAACCCTAACAATAACCGTAAAATACGGTGGGAGACTATATGTATTGTTACCATGAAGTATATCCCTGAACTTCGGGGCGTTAAGCCGCGTTATGAAGTTAATGTTCAAGACGATTTGAACAGTAGCGGTTCGCTTGTTTGTGAACCATTGCGGGCCGCGCGCAACGCCGTTTCGACGAACAAGCTGGCCCGGATGGATTTATAGTAACCGAATCTTTGCAAATTCAAATGAACAAAACATCAGAAGAAACAAAATATATTTCTTTACTAGTCACTCATCAAACACTTCCTGGCACAGTTTCAGCAGCATAACCCAGCCTTCCACGCTTCGGAGGCGAAGCGCTCGTAGCAGCTTCTATGTATCGAAAAGATTACTATAGTAAATGATCAATTTTACGAAAAATATCACAATAATTGGTCACTCAGGTAATTTACTTCTTAGAAAACTTGAAAATGGATAATTTATACTAAGGATTGATCAAATATCGACGGATTCGTTTGTGAACTGAAATAGGCGTCCCATAAAATGGCCGCCAAGAAGAAAACAAGCGCGCAAAGCATTAACCTTTCATCATTTCATGTTTAATACTCCATCACCAAATGAATAGAGGTATATAATCGTCATAAAATAACCGCTAACCCTAGTCTCCTCCGCAGGCAACTCTGTGGCTTCTTATTCCCGAGTCAAATAGCTTCCAACGCTGTTTTGACCATTTTTGGCCGAGAAATACGCCAGGGGAGGAGAATGGGGCGAGGCGAAATCAATCCCTTCACAATATATCCCTATACTTCCCTGCAATCCCACGAAAACATTGCTCGTACAGCCTTATAGCTCGATAAGACTCGGATAAAAGAAGCCACAGAGTTGCCTGCGGAGGAGGCTACGCTAACCCCAAAACAGCTTAGATCCTAACCCTAATCCCCCACCCCCCCTTCCTAAACCTCCCCGCCGTGTTATCCAGTTAATGTGACTGCTGACCAACAAGATTTCATGCTCATCCTCGATCAAAAGGGGTCGGTCGTTACCATCCCGAAGGGTCGTTACCATCCCAGCTCTCATAGAATGTTGGGTAAGCGGAGTGAAATTCCTCGTGCTCCCAACGTTCCCGTGATACTTTGTTTGGTGCGGTGACATGTTGGTCGTGAAATTCAAAATATGTAAATATTTAGTATTTGGTATACACAAGAGCGTTCATGCAGAAGAAATTATACATGGAAAACTGTCAATCCTGGAGCAGTAATCGACGGTCACAACGTATATGTAGATACTTTCCAAAAGACAAACGACGTTATTCGGGATTTCGAAATATCAATCGCAATAACAACAACGTATGCTGCGAGGTCAAAATATATTTGACTGACAAAATATATTTGACTGACAAAATATATTTGTCGACCGAAACTATAAATAACCATAAATGTAGTTAAGCATTTCTGCATTTGCCATAGAACATAGTTAATTCGCGTAAATTGTCACTTACTAGTCATAACTTGATGCTTTTCAATTGGTGATAAAACGTGTTGTGCTGCGTAGGCAGTGTAGAAATACAAATCAAAATGTATAAAAAGGTTGGTGTACTGCCGAAATAGCGTGTAAGTTGTCTAACGTTTCGAGCGAAGGCCCTTCGTCAGAGAGTGAAACATAAAGTGAAATAATCATACAGTTATTATTTCACTTTACGTTTCACTCTGACGAAGGGCCGCTCGAAACGTTAGACAACTTACATACTATTTCATAGACTTGCTCCAAATCTGCCTCTTGATTGTTTCGGGTTTGTTTAAATTTGTTTTTTTCAAAGAACTCGCCATATAGATGCTTGTTCGCTTTTTAGATAGCAATATTATGAAAGAACACGAGGAGCCGCGAAATAAAGTGTGCGGGAACCTAACATTCTATATGAGAGCTGGGATGGCAACGACCCTTCGGGATGGTAACGACCGTTTACGAAAGGGAAAATTGCGTCGGCACCGAGGCAATCCACCGAGGGTCTTTCACCGAGTGGGGATTAGGACTAGTTACTATATTACCAACTGTTTTTGACTGTTTTTAACTGTTTTTAGTACATGATTAAAGATTAAAGACCAATAATCATCGGCAATTGTCAAATGCTTTTAGATTCAGTAAATACGTACCTAAAATGAACAGGTTTTGTGATTGGCTATATGGAACAAAGGTGGTTATGGTTAGGACATTGGTTTCTGTCGGGAACGAAATATGCTTGGCATATATCCGGCCCTGATTAATCAATTCCGACGTCTATGCGTAGGCTAGCCAGCTATCGGCAATAAACAAATTAATACTCTGGCAATATATTACTGCCGGAATAGTGTGTATGTGGTGCAACGTTTCGAGCGAAGGCCCTTCGTCAGTGAGTGAAACATAAATTGAAATGAAAACTTAGTGAAACTTTTAGGCGTAAAATGTGACAATCAGGTACGAAGAACAAGAATAGCCAATAAATGGATTTGCAACTTTTTGGTGCGGCGCTACTATGGTAGACCGAGTACGTCTAGCCACCTCCACAGGCAACTGGGGCTGTGGCATCTTAGTTGTGTGGGCAATGTTTTTTCCGAGTCTTCCGCAGTAAACGTGTAATAAATATCGCATAGATTTGGACCACCATAATACAGGAGCAAGGCTTTCTGTCGAACAATTTGTCCTTGATATCTGGCGCCACGAACACATTTTCGAGTCTTTGAAGCCATTTCTTCCACTGAATTGCCCAAAGAAGTAGGTTCTAAATTGGTGTCAAACGGGGGTGAAATTCTGGTAAACTAGTTGCCATCTTAGTTTGCCATCCCGTAAACCATCCTCGTCGCCAATAAAATGTTTTATTATTCCCTTTTGGTTATTTACAAAACATCCACGGCCCCTTTTGATGGTCGGCACTAGACTAGGCAATCCGAGGGTCTTTCACCGAGTGGGGACTAGGACTAGTTACTATAGTACCAACTGTTTTTGACTGTTTTGTACTGTTTTTAGGAGTACATGATTAAAGATTAAAGACCAATTACCAATGCTTTTAGATTCAGTAAATACGTACCTAAAATGAACAGGTTTTGTGTTTGGCTATATGAAACAAAGGTTGGTTATGGTTAGGACATTTTGGGTTCTAGAATGCTACAATTTACTGTTGTGGAATTACCATTATTGGTAATCTAAAGGGTCATCACCTACCTATACTATCAAGTTTTGTGATTGGTTGATTAAAACAATAAAACAATAGAATCAACCACAAAGAAGCCTGGTGTCAAGGAAGCAAAAATGTACTAAACAACAATTATTAATAGCGTAGAGTCTGGCTGCTATTAATAGCTCAAAAAGCGAACAAACAAACCAAATTTGACTCACAAATGTAAATGAGCTATTTCTTTTGTTATGGCCGCAAGAATTATGGGTAAAAGCGGAACATCGGTACTGACATCGAGTGACGTCCTCGACGGAGCCTTATTGCACAACAATTATTGCAAACACTTCATCATCACGTTAAACGTAGCAGTCTGTCACTTTCGCTTGAGGACTTAGCCAAATCATAACATGCGGGTAGATACTTTGAGGGTATTTACGATTCTATCTTGTGTACTTGCTATTGTGGATGGAACTAATCCCGGAGTCGTCATTCGGCTAAATAACAAAGCGTTGGAGTATGGTAAGTCCATGATAGGAGTCAGGGTTAGCGTTGGGGTTTGGTTTAGGGTTTAATAATATTCGGCATTTGAATTCACTAATCATTTTGGAATTACTAAATATGTATATCAATATAAAATAATAAGCGGCCCTCTAAATCGTGACATTAGAGGCGTATCAGAGCTTTGATCCATCATATCATATATCATATATCATCCTATACAAGGAAAACTATGATTTCAATAACGGAACTTAATAACAAGCAGTAACTAACAGACAAACCATCCTTTTAATATAATTCTCTATATGTCATCGGCGAAATGTTTCAGCGGCGAGCGAAATGGCGAAGTGGAAAACGGGCTTTACGTACAAAGACAAAATCCCATCACAAAATGTCTGTACAACATAACTTGGAGCAGCTCAGGCATACTGCAACAACTTTTACTGCCAGTTAAGTTGCTACTTAAGGTAATTCCTCAGTAATTCTTTCCGAAATGAAAATTTGCTGAAACTTCTCAGTCTTAAATTAAAGTTATTGACATACTTATATTAAAACCAAAAAAAAAGTTGGGGTCACCGACCTTGTACTCAGTATGGTGACGTCATTGTGAAAATCAACGCGCTGAATTTGTCTCTGTTTGGCAACCAGTCAGATGAAAGCAACCAGAATATGAATGTATGTGCCTTTCCAATATAACAACCTGCGATGTTTCTTGAAACTATAGTCTTGCAAAGTCGACCCAATAACTAGAATTGTCCAAAACAATTGTTTTATAATAAATTTTAATGAATCACACTTTAAACTTCTGTCACTGCTCACAGCTCTTAAAAAACGTACAACATGCGTATACAAAGTACATTTTTAGTTTTCTCCAGTGAGTTCTATATATAATTAACTGCAGGACTATGTTCCTGGCAAAAAGTGACGTTGGCGGACACGGAGGCCGATTTTGTACATTTTGTACATCCCTTATAATTTAGGGTTTGTTTGGTTCGGTTACGAAATCATTTACAAGAACGAAAGAAGTCCTCAAAATAATTGAATCAGTAACCGATTATTTATAAAGGATTTAGTAATGTTCTGTGACCTGCTA
>JAYKKM010000172.1:0-117500 GCA_035772405.1 Chrysogorgia sp. JL179-B06
CCAAAATACACTAGTGAGTCAGCAGTTAATTGCGTCAACGGTTAAAATTGCGCAAATGGTTAATTGCGTCAGCGGTTATAATTGCGTCAGCGGTTAATTGAGTGACATGAATTCAATATTAACTATACTCCTCCGATCCTAAAATAACGCAGAGTATAATTTTCATGGTAAGAAATAATACTCCAATTTTCAAAAAAAACTTTCAAAACAAATACATGTATTTATAACCGTAATTGAAAGATGAAAAAACTGGTCTATTACACCATAGATAATAAATAGGCTGGGTAGGAGACTAGCTGCGCCAGCAAATTAACTTTTTTGAAACGAGTATGCAGATTTTGTATATTATAAAATATTTCTCCATATTTTCGTATTTAGGTAGCTACAGTATAGTGAGATTCCAAAAAGTTTCATCGTTTCACAAACCTGCCGAAGTTATTGTTATTATTATTATTATTATTTAAACTTATTTACACGGGCCGTGTATTTAAATATATATATATGTGTATATAAAGAAATAATACGGAGAATATTAACTATTTACGAATTATACATATAGCTATAACTACTAATACATACCAATAATTAATAATATATACAAATATAACTATAAACGCAAAAATAAACAATTTAAACTGTCGACAAGTTTGTTCGTAAATCATTGTAGTGCTCATTAATACACTTTTTAAAATAATTAATTGAGAAATACTCGTACTTGTCGACAAGCTGCGGCAAGCTATTCCAGGACCTGGCTCCGCGATACGAGAAACTATGTTTTAGGAAATTTGTTTTAGGTTTTTCTAAATAAAGCTTTCGATCGTTGCTTCTCAATCTATATGTGTTGTGGTTAATTGCAAATAGTTCTGATAAATAGGTTGGTGTCATACCTCGTAGTGCCTTAAATGTCATTAATTGTTCTCTTTTTTAAAAATGATTTTCAACTAGGTTTTCACGCGACCATTACCAGAAATTAACTACAAAATGGCCGCCGCTTGTAGGTTAATTTACATATGGTCCTTGGAAAATGGCGTCTCATTTTACAGTGAGTTACATAGAGCGAAAATATTAAAATAAAGATTCTGCTTATTGAGTATATCGTCCACCGTTTGGCGTCCTCTTAATATATACAACAGCGATTATCGAATTATTCAGTTACCGGTGTGATTAGATCAGACAAATCTACGATCCGCCAATTGATAAAATTTAGTGATAACTTTCGTCTATACTTAATTGTGCCTCAATTAATGACGGAAATTTTAAAATGCCCATTGTCCTGTTGTCGTTACAAGTTTGGTGATTATTAAAATGTTGGTATAAAACTTTAACAGTATTCCCCAATATTCAAATGTTAACATATAAGATATAGGTTCTTCGATCGGCTTTCGAACATTTCACCAAACGCTTTTGAAAATATCAAACAAAATCCAACAACAATTCAATGACGCGTAGCCTATTTTAACTGTTGGCTGTTATCAACCCTCTAATTGTTTCTACCGGAGGGGTTGTTTCCCAACTGTCTGCCTTAAAACCAAACAAAGCACCGGGACCAGATTCAATTCCACCGTGGTTTATGAAGGAATATGCAAACGAAATCGCACCGACACTTACAAAGATATTCCAAGAGTCTATAGACACTGGCATGGTACCAAAGAAATGGAAAAACGCAAACGTTACGGCTATTTTTAAGAAAGGTTCTAAATCTGATCCTAAGAACTATCGGCCTATTTCGTTGACATGTATAGCCAGTAAAGTGCTTGAGCACATTGTTCATAGCCATATTATGAAGTATTTCGAGCGATATAATATATTAACAGATCTACAGCATGGTTTTAGGGCCAAAAGGTCTACGATAACTCAATTGATTAGTACTATCGACGATATTTCAAGCGCTATTAACAATGATACCACAGTACATGTAGTCATTTTAGACTTTGAAAAAGCGTTCGACAAAGTCCCGCACCAACGCCTATTGAGAAAACTACAATGTTACGGAATACAAGGGTCCCTGCATAATTGGCTTGAATCGTTTCTCACGGATCGTCATCAGACAGTCGTTTGTGAAGGGAAAGCTTCCCAACCAACACCGGTAATCTCAGGAGTGCCACAGGGAACTGTTTTGGGACCTTTACTTTTCCTCTCGTACATCAACGATTTGCCAAATGAACTGAACTCTAGTATTCGATTGTTTGCGGACGACGCGCTTTTGTACGGTCTAATCTCTGGAAGTTCAAACAGTGATGAATTGCAAGACGATCTTAGCAAGTTGGAAATCTGGCAAGAGAAATGGCAGATGAAATTTAATCCCGGAAAATGTAAAGTATTATGCATATCGACAAAAAAGGACCCGCCACAAAGGAAATATTCGTTTTGTAACACTGAGTTAGAGCAGGTCGAGTCGGTCGCTTACCTGGGTATCACCCTGAATAACAAAATGAAGTTCTCGGAGCATGTCTCAAATACAGCAAATAAAGCAAGTAAATTACTTGGAATGGCACGAAGAAATTTTTGGAATTGTCCGAAAAAAGTTAGGGAAACTATTTACACAACCATGGTAAGGCCAAAATTGGAATATGCTTGTGAGGCATGGGACCCACACTACAAAAAAGACATCAAGACACTGGAAAAAGTCCAAAGAAAAGGCGCCAGATTCTGCTTGCAGAACTATGCTCCACTTGCCAGTGTTACAGGCATGTTAGACACACTTGGATGGAAAACATTGGAAGAGAGGAGGATGAAATCAAGACTAACGATGATGTACAAGATAAGTCACAACCTGGTAGATTTTAACGCCGATCAGTATTTGATATTACACCCTGAAACTAGAACACGGGGAAGTCACCCATTGAAATATCAAATTCCCAAGGCAACTAAAGATGTTTTTAAATTTTCATATTTCCCACGAACGATTAAAGAGTGGAACAAACTGCCACCTGAACTAGTACTCTCAAATTCATTAGGCGAATTTAAAACGAAGCTGAGTTGTCATTTTTAATTGTAATATAGGTGTATTTTAGGACTTTTTAGACATATTTATATACATTGTTTTATTGTTTATTTATAGTTTTAAAGTTGGTGTGATCTTGAAAAAGTTTACCGACTAAATAAATTGAGATTGAGATTGAGATTTTCAACACAATTTGGCGGATCGTAGATTTGTCTGATATAATCACACCGGTAACTGAATAATTTGAAAATCGTTATTGCGTATATTCAGAGGTTGGTAAATGGTAGACTAGCTACTCAATAAGCAGAATCTTTATTTTAATATTTTCGCTCAATGTAATTCATTGTAAAATAAGACGCCATTTTCTAAGGACCATATGTAAATTAGTCTTCAAGCGGCGGCCATTTTGTCGTTAATTTCTGGTAATGAAACGCGATCAACTGGTGCTTTAACCAATCAGCACGCTGAAAACGTCACACGTGATCTTAGTTTCCTATGCAGTCTTTCCACTATCCATGATTTCACTGATCTCTAATTAAAGAACTATTATTCTGATAATGATCCTTTTTCTCACGGTTACATAATCTACATTGTAAAGACAAATTTTCGTCTTGTTTCTTACCCCAGTTTCGAGAATGAAATCAATAATCCACTTGAACTTCACCTCCATGACAAGCAAGATAAACGATATGATAATACCCAAAACGAGGACGATGAAAACTCCGGCCATGTTTTTGAATTGGATTGTGATGGATTCCAAGCCTTTTGGTTTCACTGTTGTCGGACATTGAGATCTTTTCTCCCACCAATACTTATACCTGTCATCCATGAATCCATTTTCTCTCAACTAGTATGAAAGATAGAAAAGGGGCACAGTTAATAGGAATTAGAAGAACAATCAATCAAGCAATCAATCAATCAATTCAATCAATCAACGAACCAACCGTCAACCACCAACCAACTAACCAATCAATCAATCAACCAACCAATCAATCAATAAGTCAGTCAATCAATCAATCAGTCAATATAATAATAGTGCTTTTGCGATACATGGGCGATCGTCAAGCTCAAATCCTCGGAAAATGTTTCGAACTGGGATAGAACCTGTAAAATTCTGATTGCCGGTGAGACGCTCTAACCATTGAGCTATCGAGACTCAGATGGAGAACGAAGGTTACAATGATGTACTGGTTCGATTTATATATGTACTACCTATGCGGCAGTCACTAATATCAGAAATGTTAGGTTGTGTTATATATATATATATATATATATATATATATATATATATATATATATATATATATATATATATATATATATATATATATATATATATACATTAATGTAGTGAATGTGGGAGCTTCGTGTACACAGACGATACATGCCTTAGATTGTTACTAGTTAGATTGTTACAAACCACTACATCTCTATAACTGAATGATTTTTTCATAGAGTTAGTGTTTGGTTTAAGAAGATGGTAACTAAACTTAGCACTCTCACAAATAGATTAGTTAAATAGTTAGACATTAATCTTTGGCTAAATTTAAACATTAAAATAGACAATTAATTGTTTCAAGAATGGTAGAGAAGTCTGAGAAGCAGTTATTACAAAATCAATTAATTAATCAATCAATCAATTACTTAATCTATCAATCCATCCACCAATAAATCAACTAATTAATCAATCGTTCTGTTCAATCTTTTATTCTGTAGGATGCTTACCTTAAGAATGTTCACCGACAAGTTTGTCGTTAGTTTCTGAATTTTTAGGCAGAGCGAATCCGTAACTTTTTGCTTCCAGCAAATCTTTCACCAGTATAGTGTCGCAAGGTTTCAACGAGTTATGGTATTGCAGAATTGGTGTCTCGGTGAGATAGGCGAACCCCCCTTGCCTTGCCTTCTTTACCCCTATCGTTGCACCACTTTGGAAAGTATTTTCGCTCTTCATATGCATGAACATCTTCTTGTGCACTGAATCATTTGAATTTTCCAAAAATGCGTGAATTTGACCGTTCTTTAACGCGCCATATTTAACCTTTGCTTGTTTGACCAGATCTTCCAAGTTGTTGATGGACATTTTGGGTTTTTTATCTGTACGAAAACGGAGAACGCTGTTTTAAATTACAGAATTGTTAGTATATATAGTCTTTCTGATAAACTAATGATTAAACTTGTGATGTGGAGTTAGTTGAGTTTGCGCTGAGTTCATGCTTTGCTTTGGTATGGTGTTGTAAAGAAGCAGACACTGTACCACGTAAAACTCCTTTATTAATAGTCTAGACTGTAATCACAGTATTTCGTATTGCTCTTACTCTTTATCTCTTTACTGGCAATCTCATAACTTCTCTCTAATAAACTTTACAACAAAATCACAGGTTTCATCATTCACATGTACACTAACTCGGTCTTAAGTCTTTTATCCATCTCTATTACGTCACAGGATGGTTTGGTATATATATGGTGTGGTATATGGTATAGTATGGTATGGTATGGTGTGATGTGGTGTGGCATGGTATGGTATGGTATGGTGTGGCATGGTATGGTATGGTATGGTATGGCATGATGTGGCTATGGTATGATATTGCATTGGATTGGATTGGATTGAATTAAAATATATTTTAGGGAGCTTAAGGTGGAACTTAAGATGGACCTTACTGGTAAAAAAGGCTGCCAAATTTGCCGTGTATGTTGAGATCATAAGCAAGACAAAGAACCAAAAAGAGGCTGCTAAAAGTCTCCCAGATGGTGACTGAGGAGTATTGTCACCTCCTTGTTGCAACATACTGGCCGTCGAGAACCACAAACTGTTGTACAGAGTAAACTCATCACCAGGCTCTTCTGTATCGATAGCGGTCTTTCGGTATCCATACGGACTAAGGTAGTCGACGATGTACATAAATATTGTCATGGCGAATACCTATAGTACCAATGAAGAGAAAGAATGTTATACAATCTTTAGTTCACACTACTACAACTGTTTGAAATATCAACAGTGCTCAAAAGAACGATAAGAGTTGGTGGACAAGAGTTTGTATGAGAGTTGTTTCAGATTTTTCTTGTTCCTGGTCAAACAAAGATGAAAGTTGAAGTGACTGTTGGTAGACAGGAGTTTGTACGAGAGTTGTACGAGAGTTGGTATGCAAGAGTTTGTATGAGAGATTTTTTGACGATCCTTGCTCATAGTCAAACAAAGATGAAAGTTGATGAGAGTTGGTAGACAAGAGTTTGGTCAAACAAGAATGAGAGTCGATGAGAGTTGATCACGAAAGAGTTTGTTTCGACTCTCTTAGCCCCTAGTCAAATACGGATGAGAGTCGATACGATTTGGTAGACGTAAGTGTATACTACTATAGAGTTGTTTCAACTCCCCTTGCTCCAAGTCATATAATCACCAGAGTCAATAAGAGCTGCTGGACCAAAGTTTATATGAAATTTATATTTGCCCTTCGCTTCTGGTCATATCCTGATTTTGATCGAGTACTAATTACTAATTGAAGTTGTCATATAGGTAAATTATATCGAAGTTGTCATGGCTTACCGTGAGAACCGTACAAAGCCAGACCATTGGCGAGAAAGGATCAAGGAATCGAAACATGTTTTTGCTGTTCTGCTTCAAGTTTACGGAGTATAAGCGCCATAGTGAAGTCCATGAATGGTTTACTGAAGTCAATGGCTTTCTCACGATCAGCAGTTATTGTCAAAGAACCTGTACCCATGTCTGCTTTCTGACGAACATAAAGAAATATTTTAGTCACTATATAATAATCCTAATAATGCGTATGGATAGCCCTCTACTGGATTTCGAGCCCAAACAGCAGCATCCGCATGAAGACGAAAACAGCGTTAAAAAACAGAACAAAATGAACCAAAAGGCTTATCATAAATTTCTTATTAACCTCAGGCAAGTATTAAAGGGGAACTGTACCCAAAAATAAATTACTTTTAAATAAAAGGCCTTTAAGAATAATGTTTCGAAATGTTAATAGTTTTACGGTATCTGCTCTTGTACAGTACTCGAGAAATAACGTTTTCATATACATGTTTCATGCTTCTGGACGCCGTCATTTTCGAGTTTGCAGAAACCAACCAGATTGCGGAAAAGCTATGTTAATACCGCTCGCGATCATGCCATGTAATAATTTCCCGTACAGGCCAGCTCGCACTCGGTTAATAAGTAGATATTACTGCGGTTTAGAAGATTGGTGTGGTAGAATTATTTAAGAAACAGAAACACGAGTGGAAGTTTTAAACAACGAGAAATCGCGCTATAAAATAATATTTTGGAAATAGGTAAAACGTAGGAATAAGGTTCATTTATTAAATCATGAAAATGTAAATTACTGACGCAAAAATCACACTCAACTGTGAATGCCACTGGATTGTAAGAGAAAGTGTAATTCATTTTCTTAAAAGACAAGAATGTAACATTTTCAAACATTTTGATAACGTTTTAGCAAACCTTCCTTTGATTTCCTGTGGAACGTCGGGAAAATTTCCGTGTCAGTTCTATATATGTAGTTATCACTAGAAATCATACTTGAAAAAGTGTTTTTTGTGACCAGACTGAGTTTATTCGTTCTAGTCCCCTCGGAATCATCATTTTGATGTATGGTTTCTAAAACATGACGATTTTTTTCAAAATGGCGACTATTTTATTATAACTATGAATAAATCGTCGAAAATGCTCAAAAACTTAGTATAAAGACATTGTATATATCAGGTTTCTCTCACGATAGAACCGTTTAAGGGTAAGGAAGTTGTTTATCGTATAATTATTTATATTTTTACGTTCGTTTTGATCGTTAGTGTGTTTTTGAAAGCTGTCAAGCGTGAAGAAAACATCGAACGTTGGATTTACAATTTTTTTACAAACAGTTCAAACTGTCTGTTTAAATCTTCTCAATTGAATATCTGAAATTATACTAAAACAATGTGTCACCTCAGTCTCGGTGATTATCGTTATATTTACAGAGCCGCACTGATAATCACCTCGACCATAGTCAATCGAGATATGGTCTGGAAACTCAGCTAAAGTCTTTGTTCTATCTTTTTGTTCGTCTTTATGCAATTTTGTGCACGGTACACGGTCACTGAACCTATTGTATTTTAGTATAATGAAGCAATCACCCAACAGAATCGTTTGGGTTTAATCGCTCAACCGTGTTGTTTAAATATTAATAAACCTAAAACAAAGGATGTGCACGGTGTAAGGTACGGTTCAACATCAAAACGTAGCTCATTATAGTCGCTTTGAAGTTTGCCGAGTTTCCAGACCATATCTCGATTGACTATGCCTCGACTTCGGTGACTAATTGTTAAATAGAAATTTTGAAATCATAGTCTCATTGTTAAACCATTAAAAACACTGGTTTTACCCAATCAGAACACACCTCTTCAAAATGATATTTTATAAACTTAATTATAAATTACCTGCTCAATTAATTCACCAATTATCCCGGACCATCTGCTCGAGTTCACTTGCCACTTCCCTGTTCCATTTTGCGCTATTTCAATTGTGAAATTGAAGTTCATGTTATTTTCCTTTGCCAGTTCACGGACAATGTCAATGCAAAATCCTGTAAATCGTTCGAACATTGGAAGACTCTCGTCGCCATTGATGAAAACAAACGGGGAGTCGTCCTGTAAAATTAGAAATTATTCTTTAATATACCATGGCCGATATTTTTTCGCATTGATCAATTTTATATTTTCGCCTGATTTTTCATTATCGTTCTAAGTCGGCTAAAGAACACACATATAAAAATTTAAGCCAATTTGGTGAAATATTTCCTGCTTTTCTAAACCTGGTGATTTTGGTTCACTGGCTGCCACAAATCATCACCCACATGCATAGAAAGTAGAGTCTGTGTTGTGCATAAATAGCTTGCGCAATGTGTTTATTAGTATGAGCTCCCGTGCGGGTGGGATCTCTGCAGAGACTCTGCTCCAGGTAACCTCTAATCCTTAACCTCTGTTTGAGGGGGTTAGGGAGCAGAGAAGGGGGTTAATTTTTTCTCACTGACCATTTTTAATTTGTTAAACTGTTATTACATTGATTATTTTTCAAATCAACATTTAATAAACTGCTTTTTCTTTGACGCTTTTTCTTCGATTATTTTCAGTTTACCTGTTATTACTGCTTAACTCTTTCCTGTCCGGCTATAAAACATCCAAAATTGAACTACCTCTTTCTTCTATTGATATCTCTGGAAATATCCATAACTCTTGCGAAAACTATACCTTTTCTGAAAGCCCAATAAACCGGCTGTTACAAATGCTTTTGAATTTTTCGAACAAGACAAATTATGTTAATATCAATTAGCATTAATTATCATAAATCAGGTTGAAAAACTTCCATTTTTCTAGAAAAGGCCATCTTGCACGCCCGCGTAGCATCATGAAAATTCAAAATACCACCAATCGCAGAGATGTTTATGAAATCAAATCAAACTTGACGTGTTAGTAGATATCATGTGCCTGGCGCTTGTCGAATTTCAATTTTTAATCTTGCGTTACCGTGTGCCGTGTTTTTCGATTGACGATGGGTCTTCTATGAACTATTTTGACAGGGCCGGGCAGGAAAGAGTTAAAGGACATTGGCAACAAAAAATAGTACTTTTATATCGAAGTATATGACTTAGCTAATCGGAATATAGTAGTTTGGCGCTATGGAAATTCTAGCAATATATATTAAAAGTTGAATAAACCATCTAAAAACGCCGCCATTTTGAATATGACCGTGACGTCATAGTATTGTACTTCTTACTTTTCTGCTACCTATCATGGTGCCATGTATTGCTCAGTTGTGGTTGTAATAGCGATTACAAAAATAACGTCGAAAAGAAGCTTAATTGTGTTACATTTCCACCAACACACAACTTACCACAGCACATGACGTCATAGGTCATGTGACTGAGAACCACAATTCACCTTTATTACGCATTGCGATCATTTTTACAACTTCAAACTACTGTATTCGAGCTCTTTGATCTTTGAAGGTACATGGTTTTTGTTGCCAATGTCCATTAATTTGATTCAACTTTCATGATGGAAAATTAGCAATTTTCCTTGTTTTGAGGGAAAATTAGCAAAGGTATAATTATGCATGATGTTCATAATGAGAGGATTAATTAGGAATTAAATCTCCACATTGGTAACAATGGAAAGGTATATTACTGGCTTAATACCGACTTCCAAGTGATTTAGCTGACCTATTTCACTGGAGGTTTTGACTGGAGGTTTTCAAGTACCGAAGGGCGTAGCCCCGAGGGTTTTATTGTTTTCGAGTGTTTGGAATCCCCTGAAGGAAAACGATAAAAGAGTGTTTGCTGTCACTTCTCAGGAGTGTTTGCTGTCACTTCTCAAACGAGCATGTATATTTGTGTTTCAAGATAAACGAGTGTTTGATGTTGCTTCTCAAACGAGCATGCACATTTTTGTTTCATTGATTTGAATATGGAGATTAAGATATGTTGTATGAAAACTCATGCATGTGATGTGCAGGTATACGTACGTTCATGAGATGGCTATGGATGAGTTTGAGTATATGTATATTTATCATTTATAGACCCGGAGCGAGGGGAATTCGACGAAATATTACCTTCGCCCTCAGGATATATCATCCCGAGAGGTAATATTTCGATGAATTCCTCCGTCTATAAATGATATATTATACCGAAACAATCTCGAATGCTGTCTTCAAACGTCTAGGTCTTGTTGTTCCCCCGTTGTTTACAGGCTCTTGGTTTACGCGCGTGTTATTTGGTTTTCGCGCGTGTTATTTGGTTTCGAGCGTACGTGTACTCGAGTCGAATACCCCTCAACAGAGGGGAATTCACTATTATACCCCTCCACACAGGGTAATTCACTATTATACCTCTCCACAGAGGCGAATTCACTATTTTACCCCAAACAGAGGGGAATTCACGTTTATACCCCGCTCCATAGCGGGTAATTCGAGTTTAAATTAATTGGTCACGTGGTACAAATCTCGCTCTTTGATTGGACAATTTATAGTTGAGGTTTTATAT
The DNA here is from genome assembly GCA_035772405.1 of Chrysogorgia sp. JL179-B06. Lineage (NCBI taxonomy): Eukaryota > Metazoa > Cnidaria > Anthozoa > Scleralcyonacea > Chrysogorgiidae > Chrysogorgia > Chrysogorgia sp. JL179-B06. Next base: position 10,978 of record JAYKKM010000172.1, read on the forward strand.
ATGGCGTTATTAATTTTATAAAAGAGCTGATAAAATGGCTTACGTTCAGAAACCGTGATATAAACACTCGGGATGTTGATAAACTTGAGAAAAGATAAAAAAATTGCCCATGGCTTTTTTCAAGTCTCACAACATCGCGCGTGTTATATCGGGAAGGCTCACAACTTCCTGCGTGTTTATATCGGGATGTCTCACAACATCCCGCGTGTTTATATCACAGTATATAAACATGGAAGCCCATTTTAATATTTACTTCCTGTTTCATTCTTACATTTTTCACAAGAATTCTGTATGCCTTCTTTTGTCTATTCATTTCCCTGCATTGTTTCCGGTTGTCCTTTAAAACCCATTTCACATTGTTCTTGCTCAAGGTTCCTTTCTCTCGGGTCCATTCTCCTACCTAGAAATCAGATTAGGAGAAGAGAAGGAAGAAAGCTTAATAAGGGACCGGTCATTGTTTATGCCCGGGGTGGGGCCGAAGAGAAAAATGTTTCTGGGTAACTGAAAATTCCAAGATCTAAACGGTTGGGTAAAAAAATCATCATTTCTCTGAAGGGTTGGGTAGCAAAATTTTCATGACTATATATTTACATAAAAAATTATGAGTTCATCATTTAAAATAGGAATGTCATCATCAGTTCTATTTAATCATCATTGCACATTAGCTTTTTCATTGTATTCCTCTTCTTGTTTTCCTTGGATTCCTGCTCTGAGGATCTGTCTCTATATCTATTTGGGTCTGTTATTAAAACTTGTATCGACGATATGCCGGGAATTGGGCTTTATCTAACATGTTTCTTCTTGGGTTGGGTAAAATATTTTCTTTACCCATAAATGGTTGGGAAAAAGTCGATTCAAACAAAAATTTCGAAGATTTACTCTTTTAATTTTAATTCTAATTCTCATGCTCATGGTCATTCTCATTGTAATTTCCATTCTAATAATAACGGTAATAGATATTGGTAATTATATAACAATTCTCAAATTACATAATATTATATTAACAAAGTGAAAAGGTGGTAAACTGCCCAACCTCGTACGCAGGGCATTTTGCCACCACGACGGAATGTCGGCGAAAATGACCCTGGGATCTGCTGGTCCATTCTATAATTCGATTGGCTTGTCATAAAACTCAATTAATTCAGCCGAGTATAATTTATTCATCTAAATCTGAATGCTGTCTTCAAATTTTACAACAAATTAGAAGAGATAGCTTTCGCAAAATTGGATATATGCTTCTTCATACCTTTTGTAAGAGATAACCATGGATGTATGGTGGATTATTAAGCTTGTTAGCGGCTTTTATGCCTACGAATGCTGACATGAACAACTCTGACATGAACAACTCTGAAGAGCATTGAATATTTCTCAATTATTCAGGTCAACAAAGTAGACAAAGGCAATGGAACAAAGACCACAAAAATTATCATATGTGACCAGCCGATCTTTTCGCCGACCTTCCACCGTGGAGGCAAAATGTCCTGGGAACGAGGTTGGTAAACTGCCAAGATTCTTAATAACGAAATAGATGAAGGGCTCTGCTCTAAACGTCAGTATTTCGTTACTAAAAATCTTGGCAGTTCACCACCTTTTCACTTTGCTATATATATCCAAAACACTGTCTACGCAGCACTCTATTTTTTAATATTATATATCTCCAAGGTCCATTATCGGACCTAGAAAAAACAGAGTAGCAGGAGGGAAGGAGGAAGACGCAATAAAACGATTCAAACAGAATTAATGAAGATTTGTTATTTTCAACAAAAGTAAATCAATTATCACTCACCTCTCGTAGTTGGTGATTCATTCCGTTGCTGCTCCTTTTATCAATGTCCACAACTTTCATTTTTTCAATTTTTCTCGTCCTGTTGGCCACAAATTCGATTCTACCGCTCAAACCGCAGCCTTTAGTCTTAATAATAATAATAATAATGGCAACTTTATTGAAATTCTTTATATATATACAATTATAAATCTCACTAATTTAGGCAATTTATAATTACTACTTGAACCTATTTATTATTTACAAACTATATAGAAAAAAGAAGAAGTTAATTTAAAATGTTTCTTTAAATGTTCAGTAAAATAATAATAATAATAATAATAATAATAATAATAATAATAATAAATGAGAGTTAAATACCAAGACGGAGGCTCTTAGCCAGATACATCCCGAGGGGCCGTAACTGATTTAGTTCAAATTTTAGAAGGTTTTCTGACAACGTTTTCTCTTGTGGAAGAAAGTTTTTGTAGGTAGAAATTTAAGAGCAGTGAGCAGGACAAGGCTGAGCAATTTAATTGAATAGCCAATTAAAAAGTCATGGGATGTATATCGTTAATTTTTAATTATCTATTGAATTCAATTCAACCCTGAATTTCCCTGGAGACTATCCCTGCCGTTCAAAATGGATCCCTGCCAAAAAGTTATATAATTATGCTTAAAGTACGTCATAATATTATATGTTGGAAATGATCTTACCAATGAGTGAGCGCACGAAGGCCAGTTTTCCTAATAAAATAAAACATATTAAAAAACGACTGTCTGCTTCGAAGCACTCAACTAACAGTAAAAGTAGGTGATGTAATTTATTAAATAACATTTTTGGCTCACCAATAATATTTTATCCAGAAGGCAGTTGTGGCAGCCTGAGGCCTTGTTTACGCTGCTGATAACGATCTGAATTGCGTCGTAAAGATTTGAATAGAATGTCTAGAGTAAGAAACCAGCATGAATTTAAAGTTTGTGATTCTATAAGACAGAGTGTTTAATTGGAACTTTCTATCGGACGCGTATTTTCCCAAATCCAATGTTTACAAGCAGTACTTCTGTCAATAATATGTTTGAGAAATAAATGCACAAATAGAAATGACACATAAACAAAAATATATTATCATATATGTAGAATAGTAAACTTCATGAAGTCAAATCAGTGTATAGACCTCTTTCATAATGACGGCCAATTTAAATATTCCTTTATGTGCATATAAATTAGCCTTTATGGCATCGTGCGTCAGCAATAGCGCTCCGTCGAGATGACGTCAGTATCGATGTTTGTCCGCTTTTACCCATAATTATTGCGGCATAGCAAAAGAAAATAGCTTATTTGCAATAGTTTGTGAGTCAAATTTGGTTTGTTTATCCGCATTTTGAGCCTTTTAATAGCAGCGAGACTACGCTATTAAAAATAAACTTTGCTTCCTAACTCGAAGTTCCAAGGCTAATTTATATGCTATGAAAGTGGTCTATCATGAAGTCATATCAAATTCCAGACATAAAATTACCAAATTAATTTAACGTTCTCGTTAGAGTATTAGTTCATTTCTTAGCAAGTAATAGCTACCCTACAAAATGTCTCTGGTAAGCTCCTGATTCTTACATTGCTTAGCTGGCTTCTAACGTATGCCGACGGTGTTAGGATACTTTTCCTAAAGTTTTCACGTCTTATCTCGATTGCACTATCTTTTGGTACGTTCATAGATGCCAAACCAACGAACCCATCCAAAGTCGCGGTGCAGTTTGGCTTGAAATCCTGTATAACGGGGAACAAAGTCAAACATGAAGACATTGTTTGGAACAAGGACACGGATTTCGTAATTGTCTCGCGAGCCCTGACATATGCATGCATGAAACACTAGATAGCTCAGGTATTGATGTTATTTCTGTTCACCACGAGAGCGTTTGGGCGTGGACTCACTTTAATTCGAAATAGACTTTTTGATTCGATGATCTCTTTTGCATGCATGTTCTTATTTCTATCAATTTCTTTCAAACGATAAAATGTCATTGGCTCAAACACAATATCATTTATAGATCTTACCCTTAATACAACTACAAATTGTACAACCGGTCACTTTCTCACATCTACCCAGGTCAGAATCCGAGTATTAAAACCCAGCTGTGTTGTGACCCTATTGTTGTAGGTGTCCATTATTTTTCATAATGGACTATAGAAGCTATCCATAATTATTTTGCACAACCGTCCATTATGTTTCTAATAATGGACGCTGTCCATTATTTTTCAATATAACGCAATGTATATTTAATTTATGCATCACCCATAACATTAACACATATAAAAATCCTTTTTAATTCAATTCCAATGTATGTCTTTTACTTACAATCCACTCAAAATACCATCAGTATCACTTCCCACATCTCTACTACTAAACATCTCGACTGGGTTATAAATAATACTTCATCGCCTTCACTGGATTCTGCCATTTGTTTACTGCAAACTCGCACTCAACAACTTCACATGCATGAATACACTCAGCATTGATAAGCACTAGATGTGCAAACGCATCAATTCATTTTAAAACTAATTTATGGAAGCTGGATTTTAAGCAGTCTAAAAGGGGGCTCTCCATTCTCTCATGAAATTAATAATGGATTGGGTTGAGGCTTTTAGCCTTTACATGTACAATCAGTAATATAATAGTTATATACAAAGTTGTGCCGGAAAAGGAGATTTTAAAGGTTAATATCCCTTTTTATAAAAAATCTCCAAAAAGGTCGAAATCTGACAACAATTATGGTGCAAAGTCTGACCTTGTAATTTGTGAATAGTCATTGTTTATTTGAGATTTGCTGTCTTGACAAGTACTTACTATCGGCTCATAGACAACTCGGGCTCGTTGTCTAATTGTTAAATAGGTAATGGTTTTATATATTAATCAATGATGATCGCTATTTACTAAAAGGTGATCGTTCACGATGGCGAAGCTCGAGTTAACATGACAGACCACATAGAAATTTATAAGAGCGAACAATTACAGACACAAAACGCCACAGACCTGTTACAGCCTGTTGCACCTTCAGGCCTGATACAGGCATGATATCATAGCTGTATCACACTGTTGTCGCCAACAGACTGTTCAGAACTGGCGGCATCAAATTGGAACAGTCTGTTGGGTTGTCAGGGCTGTATCAGTGTGATGTAACAGAATGTTTTTTGCGAAATTGTGATGTACACTGATGATGTAACAGCGCTGATGGAAGTTGTCGGTATCAGATAAATCAGGACTGATGAATACAGATGATAAGGCATCAGTGCTAATACTGACTGTGACCATCATAGCTGTTACAGGGGTCGCTACATTATCCTGAACAGACCTGATATCAGTGCTGTTGAATGCTGTAACAGAACATGCGTTTTTCCGTGTGTAGATGGTGAGTATATCAGATATAGAGCGAGTTTATATCAGATAGATCTAATACTGGTGGTGATTTTCCTTTGTGTGTTTTGCTTATGAATTATGTTTTACAAAGATAAATATTATATATATAGTATGTATAAAAAACGAAACCGGTAGAAAATTAATTAGTATAATTTTTAAAACAACCTATTGTGTATAAAACCGTGTTTACGCATTCGTAGCTCAGAGGTGTCTAGGGCTTTCAAACTATCACAATAGGTTATTTAATTAAAAGAATACTAATTAATTTTTTGGCGGTTTCATTTTTTTATACACACTGTATAATATGACAATGATAACAAACCAGGTCAGTAGTCAGCCACTTCCATTTCTTTTGATTTTCATAGAAGTTGAATTCAAGTGCCTTTAAAGTAGAAAAAGCGGAATTGTTATCAGTACTTTCTTTAAGTTGTTGCCCTGATTTATCCACAAACAAGCACACTATACTGTAGGGATACGTGACTCAACTCATGTGATCTGTCGAGCAACTCTAAAATGGCGACAATGAAAAAGTTATTTCTCCAATATAACAGCAGATACCGTAAAATGTTTAACATCTCTGAACATTATACTCAAGAGTTGTATTTTATTTTTTGACCGCGGTCGCCTTTAAAGAAATTATAGTTAGGTATAATTGGCGACATAGCATCGTGAAATAAAAGAACCATATTTTGAAATAAAGAAAATGTTCTTACTTCGTCTATGACCTTGTATATCTCACGTGGGTCACAGAGAAGGACCCCGGATGATAAGTGCGACCTTTTGAGTTCTCCTGCGGCATACGAAAGCTTCCGTATGTCGTTCATGACGATTTCTGGCATTAACATCATCCGAATATTTTCTGTTCTTGCCATAGACTGTAGGTTCGCAGCTTGCTGACTTCTCTTTACTAAATCATAAAATAAGATGGTTTATTATATGGTTTATCTATTTTATAGTATCAAACAAATGGAATTTTAAACAGTTGTAGATGCATGTATCTTTTTCGAAACAGTTTGAAATATGGTAGTAATTTTTTGTCATTAGAGTATTATCTGTATTAGATTACGAGGATTATGATAAATAATTCTAGAGATATTGCTGCCAATTTGAAATGCAGAATGAACTTCAATTCTACTATCAATCCCAATATCACAAGACAATATGGCGTTTCGATAAATTCCTTTTCTGCACGACTCTTACCGTCATAAAGCAGTGCAACAAGATCGATTTTCCACAACTTTAGTGTCTCCACCATGATATGATTCACCAGCTCATAGTCTGGTTGCATTGATATGGTAAATTTTCCAACAGGAGCCACATTTGGTGCGCTCGTGATCACAGGAATTCGAAGTGTTTCACCTAACTCGCTTGCATACTTATTATTCCGGGAGAAATCAATGATGCATTTCACATCCTTAAACTTTTTGATGATAACTTAAATGAGAAAACACAATTTACTACGACCTTAAAGTATTACAAGTTTATTTTAACGCCCTATCATACTATGTTCCTGCACTGATACTCGTATCTGTTCCTCCACTGCTACTTCTATATGTTCCTCCACTGATCCTCCTCCTACTACAACTCGTCTATTCCTTCACTGTTCCTCCTATCTGTACCACTACTATTTCTATCTGTTCCTCCACTGATCCTCCGATCTGTTCCTTCACTGACACTCCTATCTGTACGCGTTCCTTCACTGTTACTCCTATCTATTCCTTCACTGCTACTTCTATATGTTCCTCCACTGCTATTCCTATCCATTGCTTCACTGCTACTCTTATCTGTTCCTCCACTGCCACTCCTATCTGTTCCTGCACTGCTACGTACTCTTATCTGTTCCTTCACTGCCACTCCTATCTGTCGCTCCACCGCTATGTTCTCTTATCTGTCCCTCCACTGTTACTCTTATCTGTTTCTTCACTGCTACTCCCATCTGTCCCTCAACTGTTACAATCATCTGTTTCTTCACTGCTGCTATTATCTATTCCTCCACTGCTACTCCTATCTGTCCCTCCACCGCTACGTACTCTTATCTGTCCCTCCACTGTTACTCTTATCTGTTTCTTCATTGCTACTCCCATCTGTCCCTCCACTGTTACTATTATCTGTTTCTTCACTGCTGCTCTTATTTGTTCCTTCATTGCTACTTCCATCTGTCCCTCCAATGTTACTATTATCTGTTCCTCCACTGCTACTCTTATTTGTTCCTTCACTGCTACTTCTATCTGTCCCTCCACTGTTACAATTATAAGTTTCTTCACTGCTGCTATTATATATTCCTCCACTGCTACTCCTATCTGTCCCTCCACCGCTACGTACTCTTATCTGTCCCTCTACTGTTACTCTTATCTGTTTTTTCACTGCTACTCCCATCTGTCCCTCCACTGTTACAATTATCTGTTTCTTCACTGCTGCTATTATCTATATATTCCTCCACTGCTACTCCTATCTGTCCCTCCACCGCTACGTACTCTTATCTGTCCCTCCACTGTTACTCTTATCTGTTTCTTCATTGCTACTCCCATCTGTCCCTCCACTGTTACTCTTATCTGTTTCTTCACTGCTGCTATTATCTATTTCTCCACTGCTACTCCTATATGTCCCTCCACTGCTACGTACTCGTATCTGTTCCTCCACTGCTACTCTTATCTGTTCATTCACTGCTACTTCTATCTGTCCCTCCAATGTTACTATTATCTGTTCCTCCACTGCTACTCTTATTTGTTCCTTCACTGCTACTTCTATCTGTCCCTCCAATGTTACTATTATCTGTTTCTCCACTGCTGCTCTTATCTGTCCCTCCACTGTTACTATTATCTGTTTCTCCACTGCTGCTCTTATCTGTTCCTCCACTGCTACTCGTACATGTCCCTCCACTGCTACGTACTCTTATCTGTTCCTCCACTGCTACTCTTATCTGTTCCTTCACTGCTACTCCAATCTGTCCCTCCACTGTTACTCTTATCTGTTTCTTCACCGCTACTCCTATCTGTTCCTCCACTGCTACTCCTATCTGTTCCTTCACTGTTACTGCTATCTGTTCCTTCACTGCTACTCTTATCTGTTCCTTCACTGTTCCTCCTATTAGTTCCTCCACTGCTACTCCTATCTTTTCCTCCACGAATCCTCCGATTTCTTTCCTTCAATGATCCTCCTATTTGTTCTTCCATTTATCCTTCTCTCCACTGATCCTCCACTGATCCCCCACTGGTCGTAATAACTTCCCCATCCACTATCTTCCACCTACCTTCTTTTTTAATGTCACCTATGTCCACACACGTTAACGTAATACTATCCCAATCATTTCGGTAGCTTTTATTTGCGATTTTGGAGACCTCTTCCTGAAGTGTGTTACACTTTACAATTGTGGAATCCTTTATTATCCCTAAATGAATGAATTGTCTGTCTTAGTACCTCAAATATTTACAAAAGAAAGCATCGCAGGTTCGCGGGTTCAATTCCAGCCGGAAGGCCTTGAAGTTGCATTTTTCGCAACTGGTCCCGGTTTGGTCTTAAAATCTATGTATTCCAACACTCGAAATTTTCCTTCACCATAAATCCTTTCAACATGTAGTTTGATCGAGTGAAATGCCAAATATTACCTATATATATATATATATATATATATATATATATATATATATATATATATATATATATATATATATATATATATATATATATATATATATATATATATATATATATATATATATATATATATATATATATATATATATATATATATATATATATATATATATATATATACAATAATAATAATAATAATAGTTTATTCCAACAATATTGCAGCATTAAAGCTGAATTACAAAGTGGGGTCGTGATTATATACAGTACATATAACATTACTACATCAAAGATACCAACTACAATTATTACAACGAGTAGCTAGTAATATTTACAACTACATGCCCTAATCAAAATGTTCTTGATATTTGATAGTAAAAAAGTTTGCAAAACGTTTGGTTTTAGGAATAATATTTACAACTTTCAATGGACCGGAACGTAAGCTATAATGTGAACTAACAACATGGCGTGGTACTAGCGAGCGAATTAATGGAGAGGAAGAACAGGATCGTTTAATGAACTTTATGGATGCCGCTTCCCTCCTTCGAGATAAACAATAGAGGGATGTAGTAGTCAGCGCATCATCATAAGTTTGGCCAGGTAGAATGATACGCAGCGCATGCTTCTGTATCGATTATATCACATCACTGAGATATACAGGTAGAGCTGCCCAAACAGGAGACGCGTATTCAAGAACAGGTCTAATAATGGAACAGTATACACGCACAAGTTGGCTCACATTTAAGCCACACTTGCGCAGAATGCGAAGGGCATACAACCTTTTATTAGCCTTCTTTACAATTTGAGAGACATGATTGTTCCATGTAAGGTCATTAGATATATAGACCCCAAGTAGTTTATACGTAGTGACTCGCTCTATGGTGTTATTATCAACAACAATAGGGCTGAGAGGGGATAGAATATATTGCATGAAGTTAATAACCATCTCCTTGCACTTGCTAGGGTTTAACCTCATACCTCTAATAGATGCAAAGCTGTAAATATCATTCACTGTGAAGGGAAGATAAGATGGTGAACATCGGGGTATAAATTCTGCTACAGTAGCATCATCAACATACTTAATTCGAGTATAACAAGTTTTAGCCAATCTGTTAACCATTATGCAAAATAGGAGGGGAGCAAGTTTAGTTCCTTGAGGGATTCCTCCATTGGGACAAATAGATGGAGACAAACTCTCCCCAACTCTAACCCTCTGGGATCTACATGTTAGGAAGGATGCTATCCATGCTATAATATGGGGATCAACCTCCAGAGCAACCAACTCGTCCAATATAACATTATGGTCAACAAGATCAAAGCCTTTGGAGAAATCTGAGAAAAACATTCGAACATACAAGTCACCATTATCTAAAGATTCCAAAATAGAATGGAGGAGGAAGGTTAATGCTTGAGTGGTTGACCTACCTGGAAGTGCAAACTGTTTGTGATCAAGTTTATCAATAACTTTGCAATATAAGGATTTTGCTGTAAAACCTTCAAGTAATTTAGCTATAGGAGATGTAAGTGATATAGGTCTTAAGTCATTCTCAATGGATTTCGGTGGAAAACATTTAGGGACAGGCGAAATAATTGCCTCCTTCAACAAGGAAGGAAAGTACCCCTGTTCAAGCGAAGAATTGTAAATATCAGCTAAAATGGGTGATAATTCAAAAGCGAATTCCTTCCAAACAACATTAGGGATTACATCAGGGCCAGGCGATTTCCTAATCTTCAGGTCACAGAGAGATTTATATACATTATGTTCTGAGATGTATAAGTGTTCCGGCACTGGGCCCAATGGCAGTGAGAATGATTGTATAGGTTGAAAGTGTGAAGTTATACTGTGCAAGAAATCATTGAACTTTCGAGCAAGTGTTAGGTTATCAGGAGTGTCAACATTAATTAGTTGTTTAGACCAGTCACATGTACTGGTAAAACCGCCAAGATCCTTAATATCTTTCCACCAACGTGTACTACTTGCGTCATTTAAACTATAAATCTTAGAATCATAATACTTTTTCCTACAAGATGAACATTCCCTTATTACTTTGTTTCTAAGTGACTTAAAAATAATGCTAAACTTTCCATGCATGGATAGAGCTCTCTGACGTCTACTGATCAATAGCTTAAGCGCAGGAGTAATCCAGGGTTTGTCTACCGATGCAAGTTTAACTCTCTTATGAGGAAAGAATCGTTCAACAGCTGATGACAAGGAGCTATATAAATAATCAACTTTCCCTTGAACATGTGTAATCCGCCTGCATATTGACCAATCGGTTGAGGTAATCCATGAGCCAAATTCTCTCAGTCTACTATTTCTAGTATCCCGGATCTCTTTAACTTTAGTTACACATTTAGAGCTGAAATGAGTATATACAGGACGAATTAATAATGCATGATGATCGCTTAAACCAATCTCAGGGAGTAAAACAATATCAGACAGATCTTTCGGTCTATTGGTAAGACACCAATCCAAGATGGCAGAATTCCTTGTGGGTACTTTGACAATTTGTTGAAGACCAGTAGACTAGACAACCCAAGGTTTAACATGGATAAGTGAGTTGAGGGAGAATTGAAGTCACCATTCACAACAACAAGACCATCTGGGCTACCAACAAGAAACGATTCTGAATTCTTTTTTATATGGGACACCAGTAAATCATTCTGATGGGCAGTACTGCATGGAGGATGATAAACGACAGCTACAAGTATCGATGTTATGGTACGAGGTAATCGATGCGGGCGAACTTTGACCCATATTTAATAAAGATACATACACCACCGCCCCTTGAATGAAATCTGTCTTTACGAAAACAGACATATCCTGGCAATTCTACGTTTCGGTTAAACACACAAAAGTTGGGTCATAAACCACAACTATTGCACGCAGTTCATCAATCTTCGGGAGAATAGATCTAACATTAGCCAATAATATATTGGGAATAGTAACAGCAGTCCTTGGATTTAAATTTAAGGGACTGTTATAAGATAAATGAGTGTTTATGTGATAAACGTCACGGTTGCTTGACGCCGCAGAAGCATTAGTTTGAATAAATTTCACTCTTCGGCCAGCACGTTTAGAACGGTTAAACTTACGAATACCCATAGCGTTGAGACGATTCCATACGTCGGATGGCAGGACTCGGCGAGGAATAGTTCTCTTGAGCGACATAAGTTCAGAGAAAGAATATTGATACGTCCATTTACAGGTCTGATCGATGCCGCTTGATGATAGAGGGGAAACATTGGAGTTGATCGACCACTGTTTATGTTCGCATAGCCTGAAATCCATGCACACATCATGAACCATTTCCACATTAGGACATGTAAACATGTTACAAACGTTATCGGATACATCATTTCATCAAATCAAACACAAAAACTAACAAAACTTTCAACTTTAACGGACACCAAAATATTATATGGCAGCCATTACAGCGCCGCCAAATATATATATATATATATATATATATATATATATATATATATATATATATATATATATATATATATATATATATATATATATATATATAAAATATATATATATATATATATATATATATATATATATATATATATATATATATATATATATATATATATATATATATATATATATATATATATATATATATATATATATATATGATTTAATAATAATTTGAAGCTGATCTAGATAAAAAACTTTGTACAGAATTTTCGGCTGCAGACTGTCAGCCTTCTTCAGTGACTAAAAAGCGTGCCGTTTTACATACGTCGGAGAAAGTAAACGTTCGTGGGATTCTCGAGGAAAGGAACATAATCCCGGCAGACGAACCTATAATGAGTCTGCTATCAAGCATCAAGCATTTGTTGACTGCTATAATACTGTACTGCGTAATACTCTAGATAACCATGCTCCTGAGAAATCAAAAGTTATATCATTGAGACCATCTGCCCCCTGGTATACTTCTAAAATTGATGCTGAGAAGAAAATGCGGAGGAAACTGGAGCGTCGTTGGCGTAGATCTAAGTGTCCTGTGGATCATAGCACCTATATATCGCAGTGCAGATCTGTGCAAGATTTAATGGCTTTGTCCAAGTCTGAGTACTTTGTTTCTGCTATTAATAGCACTTGCGGTAACCAGAAGGCCTTATTCAAGATTGTAGATCACCTGCTTGGACGAAAAACTATACATATACTGCCATCATTATCATCATCTGAACTAGCAGATAAATTTGCCAGTTTTTTCAGTGAAAAAATTGAAAAAATTCGCCACAGTCTTTCTCCTCCATCTCACGACACCGTTCCACCTATGTCTTGCATTAACACTGATTTGTCTGAAATGACTGAGTTCAATGCACTCAATTCATCTGAAATTGAGAAGTTGATTCGTTTGTCTCCTTCAAAGTCTTGTGCCTCTGACCCATTGCCTACTCCTGTTCTCAAAGAATGCTTACACGTCATACTACCTGCTATAACTAAAATTGTTAACCTATCTCTCCAATCATCTGTTATGCCAGCTCAATTCAAGGACGCTTTGTTAATGCCATCCTTAAAGAAGTCATCCTCTGACTCTGAGAATCTGAAAAATTTCCGTCCTCTGTCGAATTTACCATTTATCTCTAAAATAACAGAGAAAGCTGTGGCATTGCAAACTGTGGATCATCTTAAGGCAAACAACCTTCTTGAACTCTACCAGTCTGCCTACAAAGAACATCACAGCACTGAGACCGCATTAATCCGTGTTCAGAATGACCTACTTATTGCCTTGGATAATGGTTTGCTCTGTCATCCTCCTTTTGCTTGACCTTAGTGCCGCATTTGACACCATTGACCATGCCATCATGTTAGATAGACTGTCAACTAGGTTTGGAATGAAACACAAAGTTTTACGGTGGTTTGAGTCTTATTTATCTGATCGTCGACAGGCAGTATTGGTTAATGGTTCAACCTCACCTTGGTATGGTCTCCCTTTTGGTGTTCCTCAAGGTTCGGTACTTGGACCAATATTGTTTTCCCTCTACATTTCTCCGCTAGCCGACGTAGTTCGATTGCATAATGTATCATATCACATGTACGCTGATGACACACAGCTATATCTTTCTTTTCCCTCCAATGACTATGCTGGCCTTGAGGCTGCAAAGAGTTCTATGGAACTTTGCATCAATGACATCAGGAAATGGATGCAATCTAACTTTCTCAACACTGTTATTTTTCGGTAGTAAAAATAACCACAGAAGTGTAGTAGTTTCAACCATCTGAGTTGTAGTAACTGTGGTTGTAGTAGTTTTAACTACAATTTCGTAGTTAAAACAACTCTGACTGTAGTTAAAATAACTATTATTTCCCGATAGTTATTTTAACTACTCAAATTTTATTTTCCGATAGTAAAAACAACTATAGAGGTGTAGTAATTTTAACTATCTTACATGTAGTAATTTGGTCATAGTAATTTTAACTACAATGACTTAGTTAAACTACTGTGTCTTAATATTATATTCCCATAGTCATTTTTACTACAGTAGTTTTAGTAATTTAGTCAAAGTCATTTTAACTACAATGATTTAGTGAAAGCTACTAACAGGAATTTTAGAGTTGAATTCAAGTGTTTTTATGAACATATAAGGATGCTTATAGATGTATTAAAGACTACCCCTCTTCAAATATTTGACATAATTTTGTCTTAACTGGCATTATTACTCGGGCTACTGTGATCGTCGGCGATCTTGGCACGTCGTCGTTTTTTTGTATACAGATTGTAATTAATTGTTCCACTCATTGTTTTAAAAATCATTATGTCAGCCGCTGAAGAAACTGATGACATCCTAATGACATCCAGGCTGTAAAACACGCTGTAAATTTGACAAGTTATTTTGTACCTTTGGACGAGGTTGTTGATATGACTTCTTTCTTCACTTCTGTGAACTGTTCTGAGGTAACTGATATATATTTTATGAGCTTTGTTGCCTGTAGTTTATTGTTTCATTTCATAATTCATATAATACCAAGTAGGTATATAAATTTAATATTTATATTGTCGATCATCTGCTGACTATATGCAATGAATGTTGCCATCGAATAATATGTTTCACTTGATATTTTACCTGTAAGCTTAAACGGGGCTCCAAAATGTTCTGGGTTATCAATAATAAGTAGTAAGTAATAATAAGTCTGTATCGATTGTTCATATTATTATATGCAATGCTTACAAATTAACAGTACAACTATCAAGATCAAAGAGTTTGTTATTGTTTGCTGGTTTACCAATGACAGCCTGTTCAGCCATGTACTTTCCATTGTCACTAATATTACTTGGTCTGCACAGCCAGATACACAAATTTCAAACTGATTTTTGGCTTTCATGATTACTGTAGTTGTACATGCATGGAGGCAAGCTGGCTCACTAACCGAGATAGTAATTTATAGTCCTGATATTACACGAGGCTTGTGAGTTAAGCAGGCTAGCCCACTTGCCAGACTGACTCACAAGCACACCATTTTCCAACTGTTACTTGGTCTGTACAGCCAGATACATACCTTTTGAAATGATTTTTGGCCTCGACTCACTATACAAGGGGAGGCACTTGATATTTTACCTGTAAGCTTAAACGGGGCTCCAAAATGTTCTGGGTTATCAATAAGTCTGTATCGATTGTTCATATTATATGCGAATGCTTACAAATTAACAGTACAACTATCAAGATCAAAGAGTTTCTTATTGTTTGCTGGTTTACCAATGACAGCCTGTTCAGCCATGTACTTTCCATTGTCACTAATATTACTTGGTCTGCACAGCCAGATACACAAATTTCAAACTGATTTTTTGGCTTTCATGATTACTGTAGTTGTACATGCATGGAGGCAAGCTGGCTCACTAACCGAGATAGTAATTTATAGTCATGATATTACACGAGGCTTGTGAGTTAAGCAGGCTAGCCCACTTGCCAGACTGACTCACAAGCACACCATTTTCCAACTGTTACTTGGTCTGTATAGCCAGATACATACCTTTTGAACTGATTTTTGGCCTCGACTCACTGTAAGCTTAAACGGGGCTCCAAAATGTTCTGGGTTATCAATAAGTCTGTATCGATTGTTCATAATATTATATGCGAATGCTTACAAATTAACAGTACAACTATCAAGATCAAAGAGTTTCTTATTGTTTGCTGGTTTACCAATGACAGCCCCCTTACAAAAAAAGTCTATAGGTTGGCCTATAGAGTACTCTATAGGCTAACCTATAGGATCCTATAGAGAATCTTATAGGGATACCTATAGGTTTCTATAGAAATACCTATAGGTTTGTATAGGCAATTGGAACGTTTTCTATAGGCGACCTATAGAGAATCCTATAGGATTTCTATAGGAATCCTATAGGATGTCTATAGGAATCCTATAGGATGTCGATAGAAATCGTATAGGCTAACCTATAGGATCCTGTAGATAGTCTATAGGGATGCCTATAGGTTTCTATAGAAATACCTATAGGTTTGTATAGGCAATTTGAATTTTTTTATAGGCAACCTATAGGGAATCCTATAGAATGTCTATAGGAATCCTATCGGATCTCCATATTATTCCCTATTGGTTACTATAGAGGATTGCTATAGATTCTTAAATTACTGTAGCTGCCTACTAAAACAATCATGTAACACATCACTTAAACATTTATTATGTGGAAATGTTTGTGAAATTTAAAAAAATTACATAGTTATAGTTCATAGTTCCATGTTACTTTGCAATATTCCTATGCAACATTGATTAATTTGGCAAAAAATGTAACTCCAAGGACTTTCTGTGAGAATTGCTCACAACCAGTGATTCTAGTGTGGTGCTCTGCCAACTTAGCCAGGGAGGCCATTGCTGAGAGCGTGTAATGAGTTCTAGCTGGTATTGATAGTGGATGGTAATGCCGTATAATTATTACTAATGTCCAATTAATAGTGTGAAGTATATTCTACTTAACATGTTGAATTTTTATGTAAATCATAATGAAATGTTTGCAAGTTGGTCTGGCACTACTAAACTTATCAATCAAACTTCAATGTCGCATAGAAGTATTACAATGTAGCATGCAGGAAAATCCCTCGTTTGGTCTTTAAATAACATATATATATATATACATAGGAAGTATTATAAAGTTTATTGTCATTATTATTATTATACATGTCCTAAGGCTGCTCATCTTTTATTCTTTTTGACTCGGTGTTCAGTAGCTGCGTGATTGCTGCCTTTACCTTCTTCTCATCTGAAGACGTGTCTCTTGTAATGAGTGCTGCATAAGAATAAAAAATAAGAGAAATATATAAGCAAACAATTGTCAATAATGTACAATTCCATGAGAAGGTGGAAATGAATGGTGATAGTAAAATAAATTTTAAAATTTATTATAAGTAATAACATGAGTTGAGGGAAATTAGCGATTAAATTTCCCCGCAGCCGAGGGAAGATTTGTCCTTTTGTGTCTCATCATCACATGGATTGTAGATTGAGTAGTAACGGCATAAGTTCAGTCGGTTTTGACGACAATTTTAAGCATCAGGCACGGGCTGAAAAGGGGAATCGGGGGCAACACCTCTGACTACCATACCAGCCTGTGGTTGGAGGCAGTGTCTACTAATTTACCCGTGCATGTGAATGAGGGAAAATTAGAAGACGAAGAAATCCTTTGTGTTCTACTAAATTTCCCGCATGCATATCATGAATTAAGGAAATTTAGAAGACAATGGAAAAATTTCCCTCTTGCAGAGCAATGAGGAAAATATGAGGTTTACATTCCCTTGGAGAACAAAAGAATCCCAGGCGATCATGTTATTATAATATAAAATAAAATAATAAAATAAATGTAATAAATAAATTAATAAATTGGTGTGATTGTGTACCACACTTGTTTTATTTACATATTGTTTATGCATTAAAAGAAAGTATGTTTTTAATCACTTTAGTACAACTTATCCAACATATTATACGTATATATAATATATAAGTTAGATTTTAATATAATCTATCCAACATATACAGTAGAACTTGAGTTTGATGACCACCCCTGTTGCCAGACAAAAGTGGTTGTAAATGGCAGGTGGGGGTAAATGGCAGTTAGTAATGTTAGGTAATGATAACCATCTTGGAAGTTGCTATTATGTTTACAACTAAATTCTTACTCGCTAGTAAGGCTTTGCTATAAGCCATCTTGTATATTAAAGCCATCTTGGTATATTTCTTGTTTGCCAAAAAGTGGTTGCTGGTTGCATAAGGCAGGTGGTTGCTCAGTCCAGGTACATTTTAACTATTATAAATATTTTCCACAATAACCCCTCATCAGCCTTTTCTAACTGCACACCATAACAAATTGCAAAAGGCTGTTTCATCATATGTATATATTGAACGTAATTGTGGCCAATAATTACTCGATTTCAATTCTGAAAACAGATTTGGAATTACCGACTACCGAGTCTCAATACATAACATATGTGTCTATTATATTACGAGAACGTGCATACCCAAATGAATATCAATTAAGTTAATATAATATTCGTACTTATAAAATACTTACAAATTACATTGTCCACATCTTTAAGTTTTGGCTTTGCAACTTTGCTGCTCTTAAAGGCATTGCTGGTTTTTCCTGTCAAGGAACAGCCAGAAAGCACCTCTGACGTGTAAAGCATTCTCAACAACTGGTTGGTATATTCCCGCACACTTCCTTTTTTGGAATACAACAGCTTCCATTGTGCTTCTGTTACTTCAACATTTTCCCACAAAGTTATCTACAAAGGAAGAAAACCAAGTAATTTTGTAAATTCAAGCATATTTTCACCTTATAAAAATTTTAAATCCCTGGTATTGTTTAGGATTTAGTTTTCGTGATTGGTCAGTTACCGTGTTTATATCAGGCTATATAACATGGATGGATTACGCCATCGTGATTCGCCATCAATTAGACATCACGGCGCAAGGAGAATTTACGTGTTGATAAAAAAGATATTTGTACATGTTATTTGCTTTCTACTTGTTATTTTATAAAAGAAATAGAAAACATTTTTATCCGTGTTCCCATAACGTTATATTATAAACACTCGTGGAAGTTTGGGAGAACTCGAAATCGCGTGGAAACACTCGCCCTACGGGCTCGTGTTCCCACTATGATTTATCGTTCTCCCAAACTTCCACTCGTGTTTATATAACTGTATGTAAACACGGAAAATATTTTCTATTTCTTAAATAATATGTATATGATATTTAAAGTTTTGGTATTTTGAAAATACCAAAATATCGGTACACTGCATCAGCCTATGGTAGAAACAGTTCTTACCATTTTACACTCAGACTTGTTCATGTTGATTGATGCCAATGGAGATCTTGAAGCCAATGGAGATCTTGAAGCCAGTGGCGACCTTGAGGATAATGGTTGCAATGGTGACATTGATGGTGAGCCAGAAGGAGGCATCACTGCAACTGGCAACTTCCCAGATGGCGACATGCTTTCAAATCTTTCTTCCATCTTTTTAAATGCCTCCAAAATATCTGGTATATCTTAAACAATAAATTTATAGATTGTGAAATAACTAGGATAAATTAAATGTGTATTTCAATAGTAGGTGTATTTGGAATTGTACATGGAGTGTGTAAATGTAATTGTCAGAGTGTAATTAAGTGTAAGTATAATGGTCCATTCTTGCCAGACCAACCGATCTGACCGTGTAAATGGAAAGCCCGCTAATTTCTGTTTGTAACAAGAAACTTACTCTTTTGATTTTGGAGCATCTGGCTAAGGTTTTTGTTGTCTTCCTGCAACTTTTCATTTTCACGTTCCAAGTGTTTTACCCTTTTTTTATGAAATTTTAATTCCTGTTTCAAAACACAAAATGAAAAACATTAACTTTTTAAAACATAATTATTTTCAAATAGTCTAGCATAAACATACCTCAAATAAATCTTCATCCTCATCATTTGATTCTCTTTCCTTAAACTTTTTTGCCTCCTTCAATGAAAGAAGTGGTCCTTGTCAATATTGCTTAGTAACTTTATAATTCCTTTTTTAATTACAGAAAAGAGCTTACTTACATTCACACCTTTCAATTTCACATTCAGATCATCAGCAATCTTTCTTGATAGTTCCACATCTTGTCCAGTAACTGCCATAGCTTTTCTTTTTCTGGCTGGAGCCTTAATTATATAATTAAAACAATCCGAGCAATTAGCAATTCTCCAATGCAGTTTTCAAACTACAATATTTTCCAGGAAATTACATGCATCCCCAGGATTAGCGAAGTTGGGGGGGGGCACAACTTTTAAAGGGCATGGTTACTTCTTCACATATATGTTTTGTCAGAGAAAAGGGCATTTTCCAAGTGCCTATGAAACGGAAATTAAGTTTGTTTTATTTGAAAGTACTTTTAAAATAATGAAGAATATTAATTTACAGTTCTTTCATATTTCACTTTGTTCTTGAGATATTTAGACTTTATATGTGATATTCAAATGAGATAACCTATATATGACGTCAAAGGGTTTGCAATACATTTTAACATATTGGAAAACCGTGTATATCTTTAAGATTATTAAACAAAATCACTTGAAACTTTGCATGTGCATACAGACCACTAAACTGAAGAACATCGTTCTAGTTTTATAGTCGCCATGGTAACAAATTAGTTTTCATACTTCTTGATTTCTAAAATAAAATGATTTGCTTTCTCTTCCACCCCAAAATTTTTGGGTTGGTACTGGTTGAGCAAATTTTCACTCACTTAACCAATTTGAAACTGAAGTTTAGCTTTGGTGAAACAATAGCTATGTCAGAAAACACAGATTTTTCACAAAGATAATTAGAGGTCTGGGAACTATACTATTACTATTGCAACATTAAAACTAGAATGATGTTCTTCAGTTTAGTGGTCTGTATGCACATGCAAAGTTTCAAGTGATTTAGTTTAATAATCTTAAAGATATACACGGTTTTTCCAATATGTTAAAATGTATTGCAAACCTCTTGACGTCATAGGTTATCTCATTTGAATATCACATATAAAGTCTAAATATCTCAAGAACAAAGTGAAATATGAAAGAACTGTAAATTAATATTCTTCATTATTTTAAAAGTTCTTTCAAATAAAACAAACTTAATTTTCGTTTCATAGGCACTTTAAGGGGAAGACGTGTGCCTAATCAGGGTCTGAAATTTAATTTTTTTGTCCAGTATCCCATTGGGATACCAGGGTAACAAAGTTTTAGTATCCACCCTACTGTAGGAATCCAGTATCCCACTTCTGGATACTAGTTACCATGATTTACATTATCCCATCTATTTGTCTGTGTGACTGACATCACATCTAGCCCAGTCACCATCTAAGCTTATTACAAGACCAAATAATATGATGTTTAATACAATATTAAATATCAACTTGTACACCACAAGTCATGATCAAAAGTGCAAAACATTAATCATATAAGTAACAGTTTTATAATATTTAATACTAAAATCCATCAAAGTCACTTTCAGAGTTGGACTCTGAATTAAATAAACTAAAGTAAGTGGTTACATTGGGGTTAGGCTATGGGGTCCAGTGTCGGACCTGTATCCATAGCGTAAACTAAAAACATCAACATTGTTCAAATTATTATTTTCAATTTGCTGAAAATTTTCAACGATGTTTTGTAACAAAGCTATCAGGAGACAACAGCATTTACTGTGGGAGACCGGAGCCATTTACAGCTACCCCAATATTTGAAATTGTGTTGTATCCCATCAGATACAAGTAAAACAGAAGTTAGTACCCAAAAACAAAATTTTGGTATCCCGGATACAGCAAATTTCAGACTCTGCTAATGCCATCAGACCCTGTTCATGCCATTGGAGTATGGATATTTTCTGGAATGACCCAATAATGCAAACGAAATTACCACATGTGCACAACTTAATACAATGAAAAGTATCTTACCGCAGGTTTTGCTATTTCATCATCCCCATCATCTTCCTCCAAATATTTGGAGTTCTTCTTCCTGAATCTTTTATCCAATGATTTAGGTGACAAGATTCTATCAGATCCTTTGGAAAGCTTGTTTGCAATTTCTCTTAAATGCTGAAGATCACCTGTAATAAAGAATTTTTTTAGAAAGCATAAAAATCGAATAGGATTTAGATTATTGTTTTCAAACCATTAGCACTCAGTCACAACAGAATCAACATACATGTTCTAAGGATTTATGGTGAAGGAGTGTTGGAATACAGTATATACATTTTTAAGAGCAAACCGGGACCAGTTGCGAAAAATGCAACTTCAAGGCCTTCCGACTGGAATTGACCCTGTGATGCTAGTGCAGTGCTCTGACCTAGTCACGAGTTCTGTACATATAGTGGTGGTAATGCCGGGATAAGATTCTGGGTATATTACAAGTAATATTTGGCATTTTCACTTGATTAAACTACATGTTCTAAGGATTTATGGTGAAGGAAAATTTCGAGTGTTGGAATATATACATTTTAAGACCGCGTAGCTCAGTGGTCAGAGCACTGCACCATGAGGCGGATTTAATGAGGTAGTTTTCTGCTACTACGTTTCTACTACCCGTAGTTATGTAGTTGAGTAGCTTCGCAACTGGCCTTGAAATGTATATAATATTCCAACACTCTAAATTTTCCTTCACCATAAATCCTTGGAACATGTAGTTTAATCAAGAATCAACATACTCTGTATAGTATTGTGTTTAATAATTGAGATTAATAACTTACTACTAGTTTTAAG
Organism: Chrysogorgia sp. JL179-B06; assembly: GCA_035772405.1. Taxonomy (NCBI): domain Eukaryota; kingdom Metazoa; phylum Cnidaria; class Anthozoa; order Scleralcyonacea; family Chrysogorgiidae; genus Chrysogorgia; species Chrysogorgia sp. JL179-B06. Next base: position 33,481 of record JAYKKM010000172.1, read on the forward strand.
GACATATGCTGCACACTCTTTTGTTTGGCCTTCTACTACGTGGATTTGTTTCTTCCCCAAAGTTTTTAAGCACTTTGAATTCAGTGGCCATTGCACAATTACCTATAATTAAAGGCAATTACAGAAAGTCAACAACACTGAACAGGCACATGCTCAACTTTTATGACAGTCAGTTTTTTCTGCAGTTCCATAGTTTACCCCCAGGATACATTGAGATACAAGAACCCCCCTCTGGATCACTGGATGGGCGCCGGCCATTTTATGAGCCAATATACTGGTAGTTGAGTTCGTTTTCTAGTTTCCAAATGAATCCATCGATATCTTGGGAATCCTTTCAGAAAATGTGTAACTTTGCAATTTTGCAAAGTGCAAATATACCAAACTAAATATTTTTATTACTATTTGTTGTAAAACTTCCCCTTATGGATCCGTATAGAGGCGTATATGATAAGTTAATTGAAAACAATATTAACGCTGACAGTGACACGCACAATAATCGTTTATGAGAATTTCAATTTATTTTATAGCCTTTATAGCCTCGTTAAGAAGAAATGATTCTTTTGAATTGTAGACACACTAACAAGGCAAGAAAGGAAAACGAAAAAACTTATTGAGATGCGCATAAAAGATATGGGCCAGAGGAATGTAAATAAACGGGCCAGAGGAATGTAAATAAACGGGCCAGAGGAATGTAAACAAATGGCCTGAAGAATATAAAAATAAACTCCTGTTGGAGCCAAGAAAACAAAGAAAAATTCTTATTGTTATTGTTCAAATGGATATATGAAAGGTTTTGTTTTAGTTTAGACTTAATCATATGCTTATGTCGCTGCAAGAACGTTTTTCACGACTGTCTACGGCTAATCATATAGATTAATTATGATTTAAAGCTTACCTCGGTCGATCTAGACAAATTCTCGACATCAATGATTAGGTAATCCACTACCCACTCCCACTCACCGACATCGATGGTATTTTCTTCAAAGAAATCAAACAAAGCAAATATCGCCATTTTCACTTCGAGCAGTTCGAAAATTTCCCTCCTTCGACTTCGAGGTCCAAGCACGTGTGTGGAACAACCGAGCGTGCGAGCTGGGATCCCGGGACCTACCGACCAGAACCGACCAATAGCTGCCTGTTATTTTATCTTCGGAAATGATCGGTTTAACACCGTTTTGTTATGTTCTTGGAAGGATGAGTGTGTATTAAAACTTTCGTTACAAGGCCAAGGATAAGGATGTCTTACCGGCGGCGATATAAACAATATCTAATTGATCCGACAGTAAAAGTGCCAAGAACCACCCGTTTTCATCATCGGCATCGCATGATAGAAGAATTATTTGGACGCTCAGAGCAGCTTCAAGACGAAGAATCTTCCACCAGACAATGTGTCCACAACGAGGTCCACAGTGACACGGATGCCGACATCGCTCACGTAAGTTTTTCGTCTCTGTTTTGTATTTTATGGTAACACTTTTGTATACCAGCTGAGACATATTGCCATTGGTGCCATTGCTCATATGTTTCATAATAAAATGTATGAAAACAAATATGTGACCCAAACATAAACCCATATGTTGACCAGTCCAACAGACTGGATTAGTGCTAATAATATATACACTTCATAAAATAAACATTTTGAAAATATGAGCTATGGTTGGTTGAAAGCAGTGTTTTCTATAACTGTAATATACACCATATAATTTATACTATTTGTTTTCTATGCCTATGCGTTATTATTTTTATAAAATAAATAGTAGACATTTTTATCTGTGTTCCCATACATTATAGAACACGAAGTTTGCCCTGCTGGCTTGTGTTCCCACTACAATTTCTCGTTCTTCCACCATGTTTCTATAACTGAAATGGAAACATGGAAATTGTTTCCTATTTCTTAAGCTTCACTAAATAATATTTCCCTGTTTGGTTTATGTTTTCAGAATTATCTCTCAATTTTGTTTTATTCTCTTTGCAGATAGGGGCTGTCAGTGCCATGCATGAGCACCTTGAGACTGAATTGAACAAATCTCAGATGAAATAGGTGAATTTGACTATTCAAATGGTCATGAGTCACTCTACAGTAGCTCTGAAGAAGACAATGATGAACTGGATGGAAATATATGTGAAGAGATGAATGAACTTTTTGAAGAGGATGAAGAACATGATGTAAACCATTAATTTATATTATACTAATACTACTAACTAATTATGTGATTGGGTCATTCCAGAAAATATCCATACTCCCCCCCACAGAGGAAATGGTAAATGGGTCCTCCCCTCCTCTTCGGACATCCTATAATAATTTCAGTTGACCTTAAGTTCATTTTACCCTCTCCCCCTTTCGACGGCACATATTTCCTCCGTGGGGAGATGTGGATCTTTCCTTGGACAACCCATTGGGAATTCAATCAATGATAATTACAGTAGTAGAAATGTACTTGATTGATCAGAGACTGAAATTTAAGGTAAAGCTTTTTACAAGTGTCGACAACTTCTGAGACCAGTTGTGAAAAATGGTGAGAATCAAACTCATGACCTTACCAATTGGGCCCCAAAGGGCCGTTGCTGAGAGCAAATCACCTGCATAAAAATAATGTTGAACCATGAGTATAGTAAATAATTTTTTTCAATATCTGAACATTGCAGGCATTCAACATTTGTAATGGGAACCAACCAATTCATCCTGGTGCCAAAATTTCTAAATCACAGAGTCTGTTGCTTGTGATGTCATTTGTTTTACGACATGGACTCTCCAATGAAGCTTTGGATGATCTTCTGTCGCTGCTAAATCTCCATTGTCCTGGTAGTGTCCCCAGATCTAAGTATTTGTTGTACAAATGTTTTGGAGATCCACAATATGAGGTATGTATCATCCAATACCGGTAACATTCCAACCAAACAGTTTATTTCTGTGAAGAGGGACTGTAAAAATATAACTGTATTTTTTAAAACCAAAAGGGTTGTTTCTAGTGAGATGCAATGTACCTGTATATAATAAGTCAACTGTATGAAGAGGATTCAAACAAGCTACATATGACACCTCCATACAACTAATGTTTACACTATGTTCTCACTGGCATATCACATCACAAGGCCTATTTGGACTTTTTTTCTTGCTGCCATGATTGGCTTTTAAAATAGTGATTATTGGCCTTTTTAAAGCAAACACAAAATTGTCACTCGCATCACAAAACTGATGACGATGAAGGAGGTCAGATAAAATTTTATATAACTAAACTTTTTCTTTTGTTCATGCACTTGTAGGTTCACTTTTACTGTAAATATTGCAAAGCTTACCTTGGTCCTGAACATGAAGATAAAACCTGCCAAAATTGTCATAACCCATTTAATGCAGATACCAGTTACAAAAAGGGAGAGTATTTTGTTAGACTGCCCGTCAAACAACAAGTTATCAACACTTTAAAAACAATTGGTACCGATGAGCTGTTAAATCCTAAAGATGTAGTTGCTGCCAATGCTGGGCTGATTGAAGATATAGTTGATGGACAGGTACAGTAACTACAATTTATATCCTAAAAATTATCTCTGTAACCCATACATACATACATACATACACGCATACACACACGCCACACATACATATTGTCACGCATACACACACACCACACATACATACATACATGTATATACATATATACAGTACCATGCCTAGGATAATTCCGGCTAGATTAATGTGGATAATCTCACAAAAGGTTATCCAGCCAGATACCAGATAATTTGTTTTTAAATTTACTATTATTTTGAGATTGCATTTACTGTATAACATTGTTATCAGGGCCGTACTCAGAAAATTTTACAGGGGGTGTAAGCTCAATACAGAATGAAAACATGACATTTTAATAAATTTATGTCTTGTCTCTCGTTTATACATTTACATATAAACAATACATTTAACATTAACATTAGATGTGCAAGTCTTACATTTGGTAGTTTGAAATTAATTTAAACTGATAAGTGCTAAAAGTTAATTATTCTACTTGTCCGTGTTAAATTGAACACGTCTAAATTCTAAAAAGATAAAAATCGAACATGTTGTAAAAAGATTTTTGGGGTGGGTGTCGCACGAATCGCATGCCCCTGTATCTCCGGCCTGATTGTTATTGGTATAACTGCAGGCTCAAACCCTCATGAATCGAATCAAATTTCTGTCATGATGCAGGTTATAGCCCAGAAACTAGTCAAATAAGGCAATTCAAGTATTCTACAGTATTCTTAATAAATATCTGGTATCCTTGTATACTTAAATATCCGGTATCCAGCTAGATAGTAAAAAGCACTATTCGGTGCACCCCTAACCATGTCTAAATTCTTTTAACTTTTTCTTTTCCCTTGGTAATAAATACTAAAATAATAATGATCTTCTTCTAGGTGTATCAAAGTTTGGTTCGTGATGGCAAAATGGGGAAATCTGATTTGTCCTTGCTCTTTAATACTGATGGGATTGCAATGTTTAAATCCTCTAATTATTCAGCATGGCCTATTTTAGCAACCATCAATGAGCTCCCACCACATCTGCGCAAAGAACACATAATAATGGGAGGCCTGTGGTTTTGGTGCAGAAAAAACCACAAATGAACACATTTTTAAAACCTTTTGTTTCTGAACTAATAGAACTAGGAACAGAGGGATTGTGTGTAGGTAATGTGGAAAGAAAGGTCTTTGCACTGTTTCTATCTACTGATGCACCTGCCCGGGCTATTGTGAGGAATAGCAAGCAATTCAATGGTGCCTTTGGTTGTGATTGGTGCTTGCAGGAAGGAACAGCACTTCCAAATGGCAATGGTCCTCCTCTACGTGTTTATCCTTACGAACACAATGTAGCACAAAGAACAGATGTTTTACAGAGGAAGGCTGCTCTAACCAGTGAATCAACTGGGGTGTGCCAGCAAGGAACAAAAGGCCCCTCTGTCCTTATGCTTCTCCCTAACTTTGACTGTGTCAAAGGTGTTTGTGCAGAGGTACAGCATGCAGGTTTCTTGGGAGTGACAAGGCAGTTCTTGAACACCTGGCTTGACACATCAAATAAAGACCAAAGTTATTATCTTGGCAGACAGGTGATAACGTTAGATGAGCGACTGCTAGGAATTTCTCCACCAAGTGACATATCAAGATGTCCAAGGTCGTTGAAAATGAGGAAGTACTGGAAGGCGTCTGAGTTTAGGGCATTTGTTTTTTACTCGCTTGTTGTTTTGAAAGGTATATTACCTACTGTTTATTTGAATCACTGGTTTCTTTTTGTTTATGGAATTTACCATCTAATGGGTCAATCTCTTTCTCCAGAATCTATTCACAAAGCAAATGCCTGCTTGAACAAATTTGTGCTTCTTAATGCCAAACTTTATGGGGATAGGCATTGCACATTTAATGTTCACTCTCTCTGTCATTTTGCACAGTCTGTATTTAATTCTGGGCCTTTGTGGGTGACATCTACCTTTTTATTTGAAGGATACAATAGGACTATTGGAAAACTCTACCAGGGAACTCAGAAAGTTCCCCTGCAAATTGGTGAAATGTTTCTGCTGTCTAAAAAACATGGCAATATTGGCAGGCAAATGTGTTGATGCCAACACCCATCCTGGTGTGTGTAAGCTATATCAATCTCTGTCTAATGGTTATGTAGACTCAGGGCATGACTTGATGGAGGGGATTAAGGGGCTTGGTAGAGGATGCGCTGTTACATTGTTGGCTTCTAGGGTGGTCGCTGTGCAGGATCTTGTTAAAGTGAGGATAAATAGGGTGGCTGTTTCTTATGCTAGGTTTATTTATAATAATCAGTTATTCTCTAGTGTTGAGTATGTTAGATGTGTACGTCATTGTAATTCATACATTAAATTTGCACATGCTAACTACTCATTTGGAAGAATAGATGCACTTGTGTTGGTTAAATTAGGGTGTTCTTGTGTTTCTGGCATGGTGTGCTTTTGTGAAGAAGTATGTGTTCTTCTGGTTGAGCCTTTTCAAATTGTTGGTCAATCCCAATTTGTGGATCGTGGTTTGATGTGCTCTTCAGATTTTTTGGTTAGAGTAAGTGGAACTAATCAATTAATCGGTTTATACGCAAAAGATATTCAACAGAAGTGTATTTATGTTAGTTGTGATAGGGATTTATACTTATGGCCCTTTGCCATGTAGGTTTTATTGGGATTAGGTTGAAAAATAGTTTAATGTATATCTTGGAAAATAATTAGAGTTGCACCAATATTGGTATTTTTTTACAGACATGTGTTCACTGTGCCACTGCATTTATAAAATAATTTGGCAAATAAAATACTGTGTACTGGTAATCAGCTATAGTACACTGCAGACACAATAGTTAATATAAGTTTAATTTATTTATTAGCATTTCTTTAAACAAAATTGGTATTGTGGGAACTGATCATCAAATATCAGTTATCAGTGAGATCCTATAATTATTGGTGCAACACTAATGGCATGCATGTATAATATATGGATTGTATATGTATATAATATAGACATCATTTGGAATCCCAGCAAACTTCAAAGGGGATAACAATTGAACTACAATTTATGATGAAGGTGCACAAATCCTTTGTTTTACGTTGATTAATAATTTAAACAGCACGGTTGAGCGATTCAATGAAAACGTTGCCATTGGATGATATCATTATACAGAAAATACAATGTGTTCAGAAACCATGAAAGTGCACAAATATGCATAAACCTGAACAAAAACATAGAACAATCACTTTCGTCGAGTTTTTCAAACTATGTCTATTTTCTATTAACTATGATATACAATGAAGGCTAGGAAATTTGATCCCTGCTGAAATGGAATTGCACTAATTGTTTCTCTGTAAATTAAAACTCTAAGGATCTCTCTTGGGACCAAATATGATCCTGAGGGTGTCCGAGAGTGAGTTCACTGTATATTTGTATTGAGAATAAATTAAATAGTTTACTGTTAAAAATAAATTAGTTTACTGTAAATAATAGTTTGATCTGCACTAAGGATGTATGCAGGTTTTTAAAACATGCAAGTTTGGTGTAAATACATTGATTTATAGTTAAAAAATTCTGTAACAATGCTTTAATATGTCAACACTTACTTAATAATTAATATGTAGTAAGATGTTCAGTTATAAATATTTTTTGCCTAACATTTTGTTAATATTCTAATAAAATATCTGATAAGTTCTGTTTGTTTTGGAATGAGTTATAACTCTATATTAGGTAACTTTCTCACCAGTTTTTAATGTCTTGGATAACTTCAATTTGCAAAAAAACTCGCAGTACAGGTTTAACCCTGATTCAAATTTGGCTATCACCTTGTGTTTATTAAAATCTGATAAAAACTTCTTGCCCAGTTTTTAAATAGTACTTCTCAAACTCATTAATAATTCATGAGCCAATTAGCCAATGAAATCACTTTATTTTATCACATGACCAGAGGCTGGATACTCGAGTAAAACACGTAAAAATCATATACCACCACAGTTATTAGATCAAACCCGGTTTTGATCTCATTGCCGAGATCTTAATTAATAATTCATTTTTTGGAAAACGAAACGACCTGCCTCCGTCTTCGCTCATCCTCAACTGAACAGAGTCTGTTAATTTTCTGAATAAATTTTACACACCCTTGTGAGTTCAGTCCCATGAGGGTTTGTTCTCAAATGCGTTTTAAGTAAACATCCAAATGCTCGAAAACAATAAAAACACTCGTGCTTCGCGCTCGTGTTTTCATCATGTTTTCTCGTGTTTGGATCCCCTGATGAAACACTCAAACTCGTTGTTCATATATTACATCAACATAGTTCATAATATTGAAAAAAAGTTTGGACCAAGCTAACAAAGCTGCTGAGTTTGATCAAATCTATATGATCTAATATAAATGTAAAAGTATTAGTGGGCAAATGTTCCACTGATAACAGAACATGATGAAGAACTTTTCTGGAAGAAAATTAATGGAGCAGTTTATGAGTATAAACATATTTGGACTTATGGAGTTCTATTTCCACTTATGAAGCAATAAAATATTGATGGTTATAGTACATTCAATCCTCTTAACATGCTACCCATATATTTCTATAGGTTATATAGATCTCTATAACTGCCTATATAGGCATACATCCTATAAGCAATCTGCCTATAGATCTCTATAGGCAACCTATAGGCATACAATCCTATAGGGAACCTGCCTATAGATCTCTATAGGTGACCTATAGGCATACAATCCTATAGGCAACCTGCCTATAGATCTCTATAGGTGACCTATAGGTGCCTATAGGCATACAATCCTATAGGCAACCTGCCTATAGATCTCTATAGGCAACCTATAGGTGCCTATAGGCGCCTATAGGTTGCCTATAGGCACCTATAGACTTTTTTTGTAAGGGTTCAGCCATGTACTTTCCATTGTCACTAATATTACTTGGTCTGCACAGCCAGATACACAAATTTCAAACTGATTTTTGGCTTTCATGTACTGTAGCTGTACATGCATGGAGGCAAGCTGGCTCACTAACCGAGATAGTAATTTATAGTCCTGATATTACACGAGGCTTGTGAGTTAAGCAGGCTAGCCCACTTGCCAGACTGACTCACAAGCACACCATTTTCCAACTGTTACTTGGTCTGTATAGCCAGATACATACCTTTTGAACTGATTTTTGGCCTCGACTCACTATACAAGGGGAGGCACTTGATATTTTACCTGTAAGCTTAAACGGGGCTCCAAAATGTTCTGGGTTATCAATAAGTCTGTATCGATTGTTCATATTATATGCGAATGCTTACAAATTAACAGTACAACTATCAAGATCAAAGAGTTTGTTTGCTGGTTTACCAATGACAGCCTGTTCAGCCATGTACTTTCCATTGTCACTAATATTACTTGGTCTGCACAGCCAGATACACAACTTTCAAACTGATTTTTGGCTTTCATGATTACTGTAGCTGTACATGCATGGAGGCAAGCTGGCTCACTATCCCCGGGAAATCAGGAACCACGTTTGCCGGGGGGGGGGGGGATGGTAACAGCAAGAATTGAACCATGCATAAATCAAATAATAAATGTGCTAAAAATTATGAATACGTTTACTGGCTCAAAATGTTGACTTCACAAAGAAATAAAGATTTTGAATTACACTTCTTTAAGCTGTTTAGCTTATGATACATTACTACTGCCAGCTAAATGGTTTGGTTTACTGCTACAGTATGCCTTATACACTGAGAAAAGATTAACTGATTAAATGCTTGCTCAAAGTGAACCTGTTTGCCGGACTGAATTGTTATTACATGAGCAAAGGCCGGCTTGCTTGCCAGGCTGACCCAGCAAACATGATGGTTTGTTTGGCAGCCAGAATTCTCAGTAAGCCAGCTCTGATACTGAGCCAACTCACCTCCATGACTGTAATCAAAGCCGTTGGCAAACACTCTGTGATGGCTTTCTTACAGGTGTGCAGTTTGGTGATTTTGAAAATTTCAGTGGAAAATTTAACCACCCCTGCACTGACAGAGCTGTATCATTTCCTTCAACTATAGATTTGTGTATACAGTATTGCATTAAAATCGCTGAATTTGCCTACAATGTCTTTCAACAAGTCACTAGCCTAAGTAGCTGAGCTAATAATGTAAAAGCTGTTGTACATATTATTGTTGTAAACAAAGGACAATTTTGAAGGAAGTGGGAGACCTGTGAACTAATTTGTTTCCACGGCAACCATATCCAAACCATAATGTTTAGTTTTGTTGACTGAGTTAGTCTACAAAATTTGAGTCAATTTAGTAAAATCAATCCAAAGATATGCATGATTTTCAGTTTTGTTACAATAGCATGACCCTCACCAAACTAACATATATGTCAAATATCTGTATCTGTCACATATCTGTCACAGTATACTGCATGATATCTGTCTGGTGTTTTGGTATATCTGCAAAATATCTGTAGGAAATATGCAGACATTTTACAGATACGTGGATTGTCTGTCAACATATCTGTACCCTGTCTGTATATTGTTTACAGTTACTTGGCAGATATGTTAGAGCAATCTAAAATCTAAATCCAATGGAATATTCTGTTGGAATATTCTGTAGTATGACACTAAAGTGTCAATAGAATATTCTATTGAATTTGCTATAGCATATTGGTTTTTCTTCCAACAGAGTATTATCTTAGATTTTCTATACGACACTATGGGTGCCAATAGAATATGCTATAGAGTATTCTATAGAATATCTATAGAATATTCTATAGCATTTCAATAGAATATTCTATTCGAAATTTAAGGCCGGGTTTAGAAATGTCGGGCTGTGAGCAGGCTAATAAATTACTTACTTTGGTTATAGTCTTTAATTTATTATTAACTGTTATCTATATTTTAATTAGGTTGTTTCTTGCTTTTCAAAATATTATAGATGAAGTTGCAATTTTGTCATTCCTGCTTAAACAAAACTAAGAGATTTTGGTAAGTTTGACTCAAAGTTTAAGTTTATCTTATCTACTAATATTTTTTGTATTATGCTTGTTAAAGAGCATATGCATACCGTCAATAATCTGTATGATATTGATTTTTAAATAATTTAAAATTTTTTTCTCCTGACCAACAAAAACGAGTGTTTCAGTGGATGACATGGTACACCCGGTACCTGTTAATGTTTAAGTTTGTCAAAGTGTGTACACTCACAAGCATTATTGATCGAGTATTTATAATACTACTAGTATTCATGTTGTTTCACCAATTGACTGAATTGAATTGAGGCCACAAACTACCATAAATATTAGAATATGAAAGGTATGCTTTAGCTGTCCTAAAATTAACAAGCTGTCTAAAAGCCATCCACATAATAAATATCCACCCAAAAGCTGTGTTTTTGAAGTGGCAGTCCAAAATCAATGATGAAACCCTCTCCATCCTAGTCTCAGTAGCTCAATGCATGGTTAGAGCATCTCACTAACAATCAGAATTATTATACAATACTCATACAATCTCGATTGTGATTGGCTGAAAAAACCAACAGACAATGCTTGATGTCTTGCCTGATGTAAATGTCTTTGCATGGCTTCCAAACTTGCTAAAGGCTTTACATTTATTATTGTATAATAAAACAATTTATTGGATTTGGTTTATACATTATAACAAGAATTAGCCACACCTCTTTCAATGTTATTTGCCTCACTCAGCCTTCGGCTTTGGCAGATAACATTGACCTTGGTCTGGTGAATTCTTGATTATTATAATACGTTCAAAGTTCATTCTCATTTCTTATTGGTCAACATACTCCATTGAATTCTCAATGTCCCATCGAATACTATACAATTATTGGATGAAGCTGAGCATGATAAAGAATTATCCAGAGTCCAGACTGAGGTCAATGTTATCTGCCGAAGGCTGAGGCAGATAACATTGACCAAGGTCTGGATAATTCTTGATGTCATACGTACTGTAAGCCGAATCCAATAATTGTTCAAAATAGTCTTACTAAAAATATATAAAGTGACAGTCTGGTAGTAATCTACTACAAGCCATTTTTTATATTGTAATTTTTCGCGTGCTTTTCCTAGTGATGTCATCAGCGTCCAATAATTTTAATTTTGTACACCCCCATCCAATAATTCACAGTATTCTATGGAAATGACGTCGCGCCCTGCCTTGATATCAACAATTCACCAGACCAAGGTCAATGTCATGTGCCAAAGTTGAAGGCTGAAACAGGTCTGGATAATTCTTGTTATCATGCGTAAGCCAAATCCAATATACTAGGCTCTCGGCAACGGCTAATTCTGTAGCTCAGTGGTCAGAGCACTGCACTAGCATCGCAGGGTCGCATGTTCAATTCCAGCCGGAAGACCCTGAAGTTGCATTTTTCGCAACTGGTCCCGGTTTGGTCTTAAAATGTATATATTCCAACACTCGAGATGACGTCAGTACCGATGTTTGTCCGCTTTTAACCCATAATTCTTGCGGCCATAACAAAATAAATAGCTCATTTGCAATCATTTGTGAATCAAATTTGGTTTGTTTGTCCGCTTTTTGAGCTATTAATAGCAGCCAGACTCTACGCTATTGGAACAACAGCTTGCACAGCAAACTTTAATATACTACGCACCATATAGCATTGCCATTAGCCTGAATAAAATGTTGTAGTGCAGCCTTATCCCTTAATGGGGTTAATTCACAAAACTAAGAAGAATGAACTGCTTAATTTATACATTTTTGTATTCAAACAACTTATCAACCTGTGTTGATATAAGATTTACTAGTTTTTTCTTTTCTGGATATATTTTTCTTATTTTTGTACTAATTTTTAAATAAAATTTCATCTTAATATTCATATTAAAATATTTTCTCTTTTCCTAATTTTCTAGAAATAGAGGAGACTGTTGCTGTGTCTGTGCTACAGTACCTTTTAAAGGACAAGATAACAAGTTCCCACCCTGATATTATCAAGATTTGTTCGGTATGTTATGACAGTTTAATATTTAATTAACCACATAACCTTTCTCTAATTTTCTCATCTTTTTATTTTATCAGAATGATGAACCAATAGATCAAGAAATTGAAAAGTCAGTTGAGCCCAGAATTGTTGCTTCTGGGAAGCTGTCAAACCTCCACCCTGTGTATGTTTGTTGCAGAGGGTATGGTTGTTTGTAAACTGAACAACATGGGCATGGCAACATCCTTATCTCTACTGGTTGCATGTTATTATATATTTAATATGGAATACCCTTCATGGTGTAAAAACTTTTTTATTTTACTGGAAACCATATTGATGGATAACTGGACAGAGGCAAAGAAAAGGGTTTTAATAAATAAGTTTTTGAAGGAACTCATGTAAATATAGGCTGTATATATTTCTATTCTAATGAACTTGTTAAACGTTTGCTGTTCAATAATATCTTCACAACCTTATTGCATCCTTGTGTCTGGATTAAATGCAAATTGAATTTTGAGGGAAATTAATATAGTTGAAATTACCACAAAGTTGTGGTTAAAATCGTTGTAGTTAAAATTACTACAAAAACGTGGTTAAAATCGATGTAGTTAAATTTACTACAAAAACGTGGTTAAAATCGATGTAGTTAAAATTACCACAAAACCGTGGTTAAAATCGATGTAGTTAAAATTACCACAAAACCGTGGTTAAAATCGATGTAGTTAAAATTACCACAAAAATCTTAGTTATTCTGAACCTTTTTTTTTAACTACATTTTTGTAGTTAAATTTACTACTTTCAAATAACAGTGAAGCTAAACGATGATAAGACTAAATTGTTGGTTGTTCATTCAAGATACAAACATCAACCTATGCTAAACTCTATTATTATTGGTGACGAGCCTATTAAACCATCTGCATTTGCAAATAACATTGGAGTTGTTTTTGATCAAAATTTGTCCATGGAAAAGCAAATTACGTCTGTTTGCAGGTCTGCTTTCTCACACATAGCTAACATTCGGAAGATCAGGAGATATTTGCCTAATTATGCTGTTGAGGCTATTGTTCATGCATTCATTTCCTCCAGGCTTGATAATTGCAATGGCCTACTTTTTGGTGTCCCGAAGTACCTCATTCAGAAGCTTCAACATGCACAGAATTGTGCTGCCCGCCTAATCACCAATTCCAATAGATTTGAGCATATCTCACCAGTTCTGAAAGCGCTTCATTGGCTGCCCGTTGAAAACAGAATTGTGTTTAAAATTTTGCTCCTCACATTCAAAGCTCAGAAAAAGATAGCTCCGAAATACATTCAAGATCTTCTCGTTGACTATGTGCCATCTCGAAACTTACGTTCCTCCTCGAAAGGTTTTCTGGTTGTTCCAAAATTTAAACTGGAAACGTATGGAAAGAGAGCCTTTTCTGTGGCAGCTCCGTCACTTTGGAACTCGTTACCATTTGACATTAGACAATCTTTTTCTATTGACATTTTTAAAAAGAAACTCAAAAAATATCTTTTTAGTAACAGTTTTTCTTGATTGATAGATATTTTTATTTTTATTTCAGTTAGATTATGTAGTTAAATTGTTATTGTAAAGCGCCCTGATCATTGTCATGGATAGAGGCGCTATATAAAATGTGTTATTATTATTATTATCACGCTGAGACGACAGGACATGATATCCACCCTAAGTACGCGACAATTCTTGAACGAGGAACAACGATTATTTTTAGTGTCTTGGCACTCAACTTTGGACAAAGACGCAATCAACGAGAGAAAATAATTTCCAACGAACTATACACCGCTGCTCAAATCCCATAGGTACACTTATAGCTTTGAGAATGTATAAATGCACTAAGTTTTAACGTTTTATGTAAATATAGCGCTTTTTAGTCACTGAGGAAGGCTGACAGTCTGCAGCCGAAAATTCTGTACAAAGTTTTTTATCTTTTTTATTATTAATATATATATTGAAAGTTATATATATATATATAACTTTTAGCATCTCATCTATTATTAGTTTGTTTATCTCCCGTGCATTTTGATTGGCTACTTTCTACTTGTGACAACCCTTTTGGCATATATTATATATAAGCCCTATTTATTTTATTTCATCTCGTGTCTTACTCTGCTGAAAGGCTCCGCTCGAAACGTCAGTATTTTCGTCACTAAATTATTGGCAGTTTACCACCTTTTCACTTTGCTATATATATATATATATATATATATATATATATATATATATATATATTATATATATATATATATATATATATATTATATATATATATATATATTTATATATATATATATATATATATATATATATATATATATATATAGTTTATTATCATTTGCCAACCGCACCGCTGCACTTTGAACAAAAGGAACGAACTCGTCTCAGCCTGGCATATAAATAATAGGCATATAAAAAAGGCACTACAGTGTAATAATTAGTTGATATCCATTCATAGCAACAAGACACTATATGTAAATACATAGATTTTTATGTAAATCCTTAGCTATTAAAGCGCCTGTTTTAAGATCAACATGTACAGTGATTAAATTCCTGATGAGTGAGGTATTATTACCTCATGAAACAGATTTGTAGAGTTAACATGTAGTCCTGTCTTTATTCTCCGACTCCACAATTATTAAATATATATATATATATATATATATATATATATATATATATATATATATATATATATATATCTCAAATATAAAAAATATATATATAAAATCCGCCGCAGAAGCCGTAATATCACCTGGTACAACCCTCCTTTCAACTCAAACGTCAAAACCGATATCGGACATAAATTCCTTAAAGCAATCGATGAATCCTTCCCCATAAACCACCCGCTAAACAAAATATTCAACCGGAACACAATGAAACTAAGTTATAGTTGTATGCCGAATGTCCAGAGCATCATCTCGTCGCACAATAAAACCATTCTACGCAAAGAAGCCAACAAGAACACCGTCACAGAAAGAAATTGCAATTGCCGCGCGAAAGATGCCTGCCCACTGCAAGGAGAATGCCAAACAAAGGCAGTAATCTACCAGGCCGCAGTGACGAACAAAGCCACGAAAGAAGTACAAACCTACGTTGGTCTTACTGAGAACACTTTCAAAACCCGCTACCTTAACCACACCAGCTCTTTCCGTAACAGAACCAAGAGAAACGCAACCGAACTAAGCAAGCACATTTGGAAATTAAAAGACTCTAACACCTCGTATACTATTAACTGGAAAATCATTAAGAAATCACAACCATATTCTAATAAAACCAAACGCTGTAACTTATGCCTGTCCGAAAAATTTATCATCATATGCCACCCCGAACTAAGCTCTCACAACAAACGGAACGAACTCGTATCCACATGCCGACACCGGAAGAAATTCCTACTACGATAACAATCTCACCACTACATGTAACTTGATCAAATTAATTATGCATCTATTGTATATATTCCGTTGCGCTGTCAAAATATTATATCATTTACCTGATGAGTGTGGCAAACTTAACACTTGCCATACGAAACAGTTCTGTAGTAAATAAAATTTCGATGAAGTAACTTGTGTTTCTCATCTTGTGTTATACCGCTCTGCGTACGCATTGAGCACTCTATCCGTACGATTTTGTATGCGCTAGTTTCTATCCTCACGATAGTTTCTATCACTACATTTATCTATATATATATATATATATATATATATATATATATATATATATATATATATATATATATATATATATATATATATATATATATATATATATATATATATATATATATATATATATATATATATATATATATATATATATATATATATATATATATATATATATATATATATATATATATATATATATATATATATATATATATATATATATATATATATATATATATATATATATATTATATATATATATATATATATATATATATATATATATATATATATATATATATATATATATATATATATATATATATATATATATATATATATATACATATACAAATAAGATAAAACTTTTCACGATGTATCGAAGAGTACTTGATACCATGAGGTGGAGCTTAAATATAGGGAAAAGGTCGCTTAAAGGTTTGTGGTTGCATGAGCTCTCATTTCCACGGTAGATTTGATATTTTTATCATTTTTAGTCATCGATTAACGTCACAAACTGCGGGCCAGGATGACTCATCGCTTTTTTCTTCACGCGGGTTATCTAGTATCTTAAAAATGTAAAATTTGTACTTGTCTCGACATTTCGAAATAATTTCGGATCTTTTGTTGAGTAATTGTTTTGTCCAGCTTTCATGATACAAAGTTTCTATTCTGAACCAAAGATCTTATTGTAACTTGTGTACTCTTGCGAACAGCGGCTCTTATCAGGATAGCCCATTTCATATTGAAAGCATCCGTATAGTTTGTGACGTCAATCGATGACTATAAAAAAGAGACATTGAATCGGTGTTCTTCTAGTTGCCTGCAGCATCGAGCGTGAAACTCCGACCATCATCAAGATAAAACTTATTTTAATGAAGAGAATAAAAAAGTTTTATCTTGATGGTTTTTTTAATGTTTTTAACTTTGGTCGAAGTATATAGTTTTGCTGAAACATATCTATACAATAATATATATATATATATAAATCCTTTCAACATGTAGTTTGATCGAGTGAAATGCCAAATATTACCTATAATATACCCAGAATCTTATCCCGGCATTACCACCATATATACAGAACTCGTGACTAGGCTCTCGGCAACGGCTTCCGTAGCTCAGTGGTCAGAGCGCTGCACTAGCAATCGCAGGGTCGCGGGTTCAATTCCTACCGGAAGGCCGCTAAGTTGCATTTTTCGCAACTGGTCCCGGTCTGGTCTTAAAATGTATGTATTCCAACACTCGAAATTTTCCTTCACCATAAATCCTTTCAACATGTAGTTTGATCGAGTGAAATGCCAAATATTACCTATATATATATAT
Source organism: Chrysogorgia sp. JL179-B06 (assembly GCA_035772405.1). Taxonomy (NCBI): domain Eukaryota; kingdom Metazoa; phylum Cnidaria; class Anthozoa; order Scleralcyonacea; family Chrysogorgiidae; genus Chrysogorgia; species Chrysogorgia sp. JL179-B06. The sequence continues at coordinate 50,905 of JAYKKM010000172.1, forward strand.
ATATATATATATATATATATATATATATATATATATATATATATATATATATATATATATATAGGTAATATTTGGCATTTCACTCGATCAAACTACATGTTGAAAGGACCCACGGCGAAGGAAAACCCCGCGAGTGTTGGAATACAGTCATACACCCCAAGACTATATATATATATATATATATATATATATATTATATATAAAAAAAGTAGAGTGCTGCGTATAGACAGTGTTTTGAATATATAGCAAAGTGAAAAGCTGGTAAACTGCCAATAATTTAGTGACGAAATACTGACGTTTCGAGCGGAGCCCTTCATCAAAGTAAGACGAGATGAAATAGAATAAATAGGGCTTATATATATGCCTAAAGGGTGTTACAAGTATAGAAAGTAGCCAATAAAATTCACGGGAGATAAACAAACTAATAATTGATGAGATGCGAAAAGTTAAATCATTTGCTATTTTTACAGTTGATCAGCAAACAGACTGAGGGGGAGGGAGAAATGACAGGTCCAATATCCAAGGGGATTAGGCGATAATATATTAGCAGTAAGAAACAAAAACTTGAAAAGGAATGAAAGTGCATAAGCTAATAATAAAAAGTTCCAAGCAAACTAAAATAACAAAAAACTTGTAGGAAATTAAATAAAAGAAAAACGTTCGTTAAGACCAAGAGGATGTGTGGTGCCAAGTTTATAAATGAGACGCTCCTCTTGCCGTTTGCGGTTATCGTTACCACCTGAGATGGGAAGGATGGCACAGACTTTCATTTCTGAAACCAAATGGTTGGAGCTGTTGACTGGCGGGCTACAGGTTTGTCAATATAATTGTTCCTCACGGAACAAAGATGTTCAGCAAAACAATATTATATATATATATATATATATATATATATATATATATATATATATATATATATATAAATTATATAACATTCGCTCCCGTCGCATGGCATATTAGCTCATATACGGTTGTTGGACCGAACTGAATGAGTTCACAGTGGTGCAGATAGTTATAATACTGGCATATCAAATTTCGTCTTATAAATTCAAACCGAACTCATACCGGACTCAAGGCGATAGCTATCTAAGTCGATAGTTTATATAATATACCATTATAGCTTGCTTGCGTAATATAGTGCCAATAGCGTCCCATTGTAACCTACACTCTGTCTTTTCGTTTCGGTCGCGTCTAATACAGCATCAACGACTGGGGAATATTTTCCATATTAAAGTTTGATACGGTGACGCTGTTTTTATTTCAGTCTTACCGTTTCACTCTCTGACGAACGGCCTTCGCTCGAAAATTCTCACCGACTTTTTCGGCAATATACCAACGTTTTACAGTTTTCTAATTCGTTTTAATCTTTAACAAAGTTACCGAAATAAGAACATTCAGGCTTCTTGAATTTCACAGTTTGTTGTTACCCATCATTTTAAATTCAATCAATCCCACTTACCAATCTGCGCCCGTTTCGCTCCAAGCCCAACAACGAAGGCGACTATGAAGTATACAAAAACGTAGTCTTTTGATCTCATTTTTGTCATGAATTCCTCGAGGAAATTTGAGAGTCTTTTTGTATTTAGAAAGTCAAGTTATTTAGTGCAATGTTTACTAGTTTTGGCATGCAGAGCTCATTAATCTTTTATTGTTTTGAACACTGCGGTGAAGTGGCAAGCCCTAAACACGTTGCTTTGTTATCATTCGTTTTGTTTACAGGATCGTGAGTATAACAAAAATCGATTCTTCAACTAAATAGAATATCGGTTGATGATGGTAATGACTACGTATATAATTAAATCTATGAAATAACATTTTGAAATGTATGTTTTGATTGGCTAAAAGCCATGTTTCTATGTATAACTGTGTAGAAACACGGAATTTTACCGCCGTTACTGAAGTCAAACAAAATGTTGCTAAAACCTTAGTTTTTGAAAAGTTTAAGATTCTGTTCATTTCAGATAATATTCATGCATGTATATGTTGTTGAACGAAATGCTTTTACTCTGAATATTCAGTTGTATTGACAACTGGGAGTGATTTTTTTGCGTGAATATAATTAAGGAGAATTTACATTTCCATGATTTTAATAAATAAAATTTATTCCTACGTTTTACTCATTTTCAAAATGTTATTTTATGAAATAAATATAATACATTTTCGCGTGATTCCATACAGTTATAGCAACGCTCGAAAAATGTCTTCTATTTCTTAGCAAAAATTATTGTGTATAAATTCAAGTGGAGTGCTCCAAATGATCTGATCTTTAAGCATTTGTGCATTATTATTATTATTATTATCAACTTTATTAAAAGTGTCAAAATCTTCTAGCCGACCAAAGGTCTACTAATCGGGGACACTGTGCATGTGTGTTAATGAGCACTGTATAATGTAATACGAAACAAACTGACAGAGACAATCTTGTGGTCCCAGATATTAAAAAACTGCGAGCTTGCAAAAATCGTTTATATTTATATTTGTTAAACTATGGAATACTCTATTGACAATAAAATGTTAAACCTCCTACACACTATTTTTGCAGTACACATATATATACATATATATATGTAATGTTTAAAACACGAGCAGCAGTGTTTTATCAGATATAAAACACGAGGCGCAGCCGAGTGTTTTATATCTGATAAAACACGTCTGCGAGTGTTTTAAACGGCTTAAAAAAACGACCAGCATTTGGTAAGTTCGTTGGCGTAGTAATTTTGAAAAATAACGTTGTCTAAGCCGAGAAAATCAAAGCTAAAGTTTATGTAAATTAGGATGAATCTTTATCACATATAAAGATACGACACGGTGGTGATTTTCCTTTGTGTTTTCTTCATGCATTATTAATGAGTTTTTTAAATAATGCATGAAGAAAACACAAAGGAAAATCACCACCGTGTCGTATCTTTATATGTGATAAAGATTCATCCTAATTTACATAAACTTTAGCTTTGATTTTCTCAGACAACGTTATTTTTCAAAATTACTACGCCAACGGCCGAGTGTTTTATATCTGATAAAACACTGCTGCTCGTGTTTTAAACATGACATATAAAACTCATTAATAATTCACGAGGAAAAGACAAAGGAAATCACTACCATGTCGTAGGTTTTATATGTGATAAAGATTCCGCATGATTTACATATCAAACTTTATCTTTGATTTTCTCGGCTTATAGACAACATTGATTTTCAAAATTACTACGCCAATGAACTTATCAAATGGGTCGTTTTTTTAAGCCGTTTAATAAACTCGCAGCGCGTGTTTTATCAGATTTAAAACACTCGGGCTGGCCCTCGTGTTTTAAATCTGATAAAACACTGCTGCTCGTTTATTATATATATATATATATATATATATATATATATATATATATATATATATATATATATATATATATATATATATATATATATATATATATATATATATATATATATATATATATATATATATATATATATATATATATATATATATATATATATATATATATATATATATATATATATATATATATATATATATATATATATATATATATATATATATATATATATATAATTAATTATATTATTATACTATTATATATAATTCTGTCAAGGAACCTGCCCGTCTTAAAGTTTAAAAACATTAGATAATTCAATCACAATAAAATAGCTTTTTTGAGTGAACTAAAAATTAATTATCAATTTAGATTGTCCGTGTTAATGTTTAATGAAATAAACAGAATAATATACATGGATGCTTGGAAATATGATATTTATTTCACGTGTTGCAACAGGATATTTGAACATATATTCATTTGGACTCTCTACTCCACATGCTAGAAGAGAAATGCATATATGCACAATGGTGCACAAATCACTTATAAATGCTGACGATTTTCCTGATTATTTACGACATTATTTTTCTTAGAATAATAGTATTCATGATAATATATTTTATATTTCTGACTTATTTGTATTAATTTAGCTATATGTAGGGCCACCGAGGATAGCAGCTTTTAGCTGATGTGGCTACCCTACTCAAATATATGTAAATTAATATTATTACTATTATTATTATATACAATGTCAACCACCACTTTGAGATATAGTGACTGCCGCGTACGTAGTACATCGTATCACATAAAATCTAGACAAATATATCATGGTAACCTTCGCTGTCCATGTGCAGTGTTAGAGCTCAATGTTTGAGATTCTCACTGGCAATTAGAACAATAATAATAATGGTCTATTAAAAGCATTTTCATAAAATGTCTCTTCATTTGTTAAAAAAATTAAAATATTACAAAACTACTAATTGCAAAACTGAATATACTGAAGATACCCACGTCACCCACGTTACATGAAGTGGGGGTCCTGTAATACTTCACAAGATTGCATTGCATTGCATTGCATTGCATTGCATTGCATTGCATTGCATTGCATTGCATTGCATTGCATTGCATTGCATTGCATTGCATTGCATTGCATTGCATTGCATTGCATTGCATTGCATTGCATTGCATTGCATTGCATTGCATTGCATTGCATTGCATTGCATTGCATTGCATTGCATTGCACATGCATTGCATTGCATTACGAAATTAATACCATGCATACATATATAATAAAACACAATACAATACAATATACAATACAATACAATTGGTTTCCCTCCAAAAGAGCGGAAGACTAGACACAAAGGCTAAGCGGGCGCGCAAGTGCACGTGCAGGGACCGTTTGGAGGACATTTGATATTCACATTAATTCATAACCTATAGTGGCCGAACTAGAGCTTAATATAAGATAAATAGTAGTAAATAGAATGAAAAGCTTGTATGGTGGTGACTCGGTGATTAATTTTTAAAATAATTGAATTCAGATTCGTTGATTTAATTCTTGGTTTAGATAATACATTTTGCTGAAAACTGTTAATTATTTGGATACATTGCTTTTAAACAACTGTCCGCTGGACATTTAAGTAAGTGTAATTCTTTCAGCAGAAATCAAAGTTCGTTATCCAACGTTCCAATTGCTCAATAAATTTAAATAAATGATAATCTTTGGCGGTGCAGATACGCCAAAACATGTCTCGATTTTTTGCGGTTATGATAAAAATACCCCGTCTAAATTAAAATAGAATCTTCGAAAAATACTAATGCAGTTCTTTGAACTAATTAATACCACAAAACCATGTTATTGCATGTTGTTTTCTCGAAAGTGGCAGAATTTATGGCAGCTGATGTCACGATTCGATAACATCTGTTTCCAGCGAACCCAGTACTTAGTTTGTGATATAAAAGTGTTGTAGTGTTCAGCTGAAATACAAATTGAAAATAATTAATACTAAAAGGTTAATTGCCAAAATAGTGTGTATAGGAGGTTTAACGTTTCGAGCGTAGACCCTTCGTGAGAGAGTGAAACAAAGCCGGTGTGATATAAAAGTGTTGTACTTCGTACTGCATGAGTATAGAAATACAAATAAAAAACTGTAAAAGGTTGGTGTACTGCCGAAATTGTGTTGTATAGGATGTTTAACGTTTCGAGAAAATTAAAAGACTCTTCGTCAGAGAGTGAAACGTAAAGTGTGATTTATAAAAGTGTTGTTCTGCGTAAGCAGTGTAGAAATATTTAAAACAACTCTAAAAGGTTGGTGACTGCCGAAATCATGTGTATATATGAAGTTTAACGTTTCGAGCAAATTAAAAGACTCTTTATCAGAGAGTGAAATGTAAAATGTGATATAAAAGTGTTGACTTTGTATAGGCAGTGTATAAATATTTAAAAAAACTCTATAAGGTTGGTGTACTGCCGAAATAGTGTGTAGGATGCTTAACGTTTTGTGCGAAGAGCCTTGTCACAGAATGAAACGTAAAGTGACTACGAAAACTAAACTAACTTAACTTTTTATTTATACTGGATAACCCTATAAGTCATTAAACTGTTATCCCTAGAGGTCCAGTAAGGCCCACCCTCATTGGTCCAGTGTTATTACGTGCAGGAGGAAACCGGAGTACCCGGAGAAAACCTGCGGTATTTGGTAGAGTCAAACTGGAAGCACTCTTTAAAAGGCAAAATTTTTAATCTGATAACTGCCCTGAACAGGAATCGAACCCGGGTTGCAGAAGTGAAAGACACATGTGCCACTGTGCTGCCAACACCCCGTTAAGTAGTGAGACGTAAAGTGACACTTTTTATGTTTCACTCGTTCTTCGCTCGATATATTATATATTGCTTTGTTAGTCGGAATGGCTGAGAACATTTTACAGTTCTTGAAGGAAATTATACGTTTAGCAGTTGAAAAGCGTTAATTTACATCGTAAAGACAATGAGAAAGAAATAGTTTATTGAGTTTTTCTCAAGCATTTCAATTTTCATGCGTGCGAAATGAGTACGTGCCCTTCGTAAATAAAAAAATTAAATGACTGACCGTTTCAATTCAAGATAAAACGATGAGTTGATGTTATAGATAGTGAGATGTAACCGCGATTATCTATTCATGATTAAAATATTTATTTTTAATGACATTTGGGTAAATTATAAATATTTAAACAAAATGGTATGTTTAAATCACGAATATACATCTCATTTAATCTGTTTTGATGTTAATGCTTGCGTAAAATACCATAGAAACATAGAAGACAAGTTATTCCATGTATATCATAAGAATTTCGTTGTGTAAAGCCTGGTTGTTAAAGATTACATTTTAATAAATAATGATTTATTCAGATACTTGAATGGCAATTTTACAAACTAGAAAAGTTGGAAAACTCAAGTTACAAAAGTGATACAGTATGTTAAATTAAAATATTTAAAATACTAAGAATTATTTAAAAATACAATTCAATCTAAGCGATTATACGACTATATACAATTAAAAGAAACTATCCCACATCCTAACACATGTCGGTAAGAAGCTGTTGCTAAAATGTTTGGTTCTACACTTAAACGATGGCAATTTACGGGCATCACGGAAGTCATAATGGCGAACAACGGGTTCAGGCACCAAGTCTCAAGTAAAGACTCCCTTCTGTCGAAGACAGCCGATAGGTTCAGTTCGCGTAGTCCTTGGATGTATGTTAAGTGTGGATGGATTATTCGAACGGCACGCTGTTGTATGTCCTCAACGTAGTCTCTCAACAATAACATCAAAAAGAAGTGCCACACAGGATAGGCATATCCTATACAGGTCTAACAAAATAGCAGAAAACCGAACGAAGATCGCCCGAAGGAACACCGCTCTGTTTTAACGTCCGTAGATGCGTACAGACGCTTGCTACACTGTTAATTCTTGGGAGCTGAAACAACTCCAAAGGTGGTGTTGAAACCACTCCCAAGAGTGGAGTGAAATATTTAGAGTTGATTTGACTCCATTATTGGAGTTGAAATAACTCCAGTCTGGAGTGAAGTTTGGTACAAGCTATTTTTGGAGTTGTTTTCACTCTTTTTGAAAATCACTCCACTTCACCATATATTTGTGGAGTTGTTTCTACTCCCAGGTAGAGTGGAAACGACTCCTGTTTTGGAGTTAAATTGATGGAGTGAAAATGACTCTACCAAGTGGTGTTGTTATAACTCCTCTGTGGAGTGGATTACTCCAATATTGGGTTACAAAGAACTGCATGATTTATGATGTTACCGGGCATCTATTTTATTCACTTTAATATACAACTGCAATTTGATAGAATTATATATTTTAAACAGAGTATATATATATATTATATATATATATGTATGTATAATATATATTTATATATAATACTAGCATTTTCTAATAGAAATTAGTACTGTGCTCTGGAAGTGATTCCACTTTTTACAATTAAGAATTACTCATTTTTGACAGGCTGTCCCTTTGCTGCATTCTAAAACACATGTAATATATTACAAATAATAAAATGCTCACAACTTACATAACTTATGACCATATTATGATCTTGCATGTGCTCCACACTCCACAGCAATGTGTTACTCTTCCATTAATTAAGTACTTTATTTTAAACAAGTTTACGCTTCAATTTCAAATCTCATGTCATTTTCAATTCAATTTCAATTTCAAATCTCATCTCATTGGTTTAACCTGATTAAGTGGTACATAACATGTAAAATCCTTGGAATATGCAATCTTGCAGTTACTTATACTGTATGTGGTTGAATAACTTGAGTTACTTATATGAGCTGTGAGCAGTATGTCTCAATGAGGGGGGGGGGGGGGGGGGGGGGGGGTAGGGTAAGGAAATCGTACAAACTATGAAATCATTCAAATGTGTTCAATTATGTTTCAATTATAATAACTGTTGTTTTTGTTTTGGGGTTATACGCTTTTATATGCGTTGAATAACAGGAATAGTTTGTTCAATCGATCGACCAATGTAATTCATTCTGATTAGGACAGCCTTCTGTGGGAGGGGAGGGAGGTAGGACTTATTAGTTATCACGTGACATTGTAATATGACAGGTCATTGAGAAATCAGACCAGCTTTGAAGCTTTCCTTTTTGATTGTCTCGCATACAAGCAAGAAGTGTTATTTAACAGTTATTCCACGAACTCGAGTCGTATATGAGCTGATAGCCGACGAGGCGCTAGCCGACGAGGCGCTAGCCGAGTCGGCTATCAGCCATATACGACGAGAGTGAGTGGAATAACTGTTTTATTATATACACAAGCTCTGGATATGAACAACATAAAATTGCAAGTTTATATTATACAAGTAATTGAATAGATTTTTAAATTTTCTCTCAACATCCGTCATGCGTAATGAAGACAAAATTATGTCACGTGAAAGTGAAACGTCGATCAATCACTCATGGAAGGCATTCATATTATAAACAGTTTGAACGAAGAAAGTTTCGCTCTGCAAAACCACTTTACCGATCAAAAAACAGTTAAGCAAAGTCAGTTGTAAATGTTCACATTGCAATGGTGAAAGTTGAACACTGTACTTTTTGTCGTGGAGCTTCGCCGACTGCCATGAACCCCGTTCATGTTGACATCAAACTTATTGCATTTTGAATCATTTGGACGCTGAAAGAGACTTTCACTAGACTTTCACAAGCATGATTTAGATGCTTCAAGTATTTTTGGATCGTTTCGGCAGGGCGGATGCTTGAGTCTCGAATACGGAAGATTTTGCCGTAGGATCACTCATCTTCGGTGTTGCCGAGTCCGCCTTTTGCTCTTTTGAAATGGGTTTTTTGTAGACTATCTCCAGCTATCTTGCCAGACTTTCTCAAGTCTTTGACGAAAGCTTCTAGAATATGGTTTGCTTCAGCAAAGGTAGGGTCACCAATTATGCTAAAACCTTTGTTTGACGTTTTTTGAGAAATCTAAATGGCAGCTCTAATGAACTTCATTGTTGTTTTTATTTACAAGCCATCTTTCTGCCTTAGCAGAAATGTGAAATTGCTTTATTAAGCAAGAATTTAACTTTGTTTTGGACATTTCTGTTATGTACTTGTCAAATTTCTTTGAACTCGTAAACCATTCATTCGTAAACCAAGTAGAAACGCTAAAATTTAATTTTTTGAAGGCCAAAAATATTTCTAGCAACGCCACTTTAAACGTCGCTGTTTTTCTAAAAATATGAAATTTGGAGAGCTTTTCGTAAAATCTAGTTGTTCTATCTACCGTCAAATACTTTCATTCCGAATTTGGTTGCTTTCTGTGTGCATTTTGGTGTACTATTTCCCAGTAAAACTTGAATTTCTTCTTCGTTTAATTCTGCAAATCTGGCAGCCATTTTGCTAGATTTCTCTACTAGTAGGATATGAGCTGATAGCCTACTAGTAGAGGAACCAATCAGATTGCAGAATAGCTCATATCCAGAGCTTGTGTATATAATAACAGTCTTTAGCCGCATCTTTGTTGTGTATTTGGTTCGTAGCCGTTTCCCCCCGCCTGAAGTGTAACTACAAGAGGTAAGCGTTTATATTTTGATTGAAGTATAAAATTGACCTTTTGTCCTTTTGATTTTCGCTTGAGTAGTCATCTAGTTCAACAACTCCCTTGGGCGATGATCGCTTTAATTTGTCTTTTGAACTCGTTCTTATCCCATGTAGTGCCGTAATAATGGAAGCAAAGCTGCTCAATTGTATGATTAAAGCTCTCGTGAGACAAGAAACTGTTGAAGCTCTTTTAGAAGAGGAGGTAAGTGCACTCAAACGAACACAGATATTTTGGCGCTAAAACCGTTGGCGTTGACCTCTACAGATATAACGCTTAGATAAACCGTTGTAGTTATATTACTATGAAAGATTCCTGCCAGCAGAGGTCTCTCAAGGCCTCATAAGATACTTAAGGCAAAAAAGGGCAATGGACAAGAACAGGGAAACTGTTCCGACTTGTCACCATTGGAGATGAGCATGTCATCGGTTGTTTACGAGTATAAACTATACCGGGCAAGTAGAGTATCACAAGAATATCATTCCAAATTTGACAGAGGCTCTGGAAGATAACCCCCATAAAAAATGTGGTAAGTTGATGGCAAGATACACTGAGGGCATTGTTTGGCTTTCTTGTGTTTTAAAATTAGTGAATTAAGTTACCATAATACCATTGAAACATTCTTGCCAGAAATCAGTCCAATATACATGCTCTATTAGGGCTAGAGCTTTGAACAACACTGATCAGTCCTAAAGAGGTTACTTAAAGTGCCTATATCATCCTCAGGGATTTTACATATAATTTGTAATATATGGAACATTCTGAGAAGAAATGCAGTGTATCTTACTGTGCAAAAACTTCATCTTCATCGACTTTTTCGCTGTTAATGTTGCTGGACATGACGTCAAAGTAGGATTTGCAAATTAGTTTTCTTTTGTTTCCAGGCACAAAAAATCCTAGTTTGACGTCATGTCCGGTAACTTTAACATGCAGTAAATCTGTGAAGATGAAGTTTTTCCCTGAGAAGATATATTGCATTTCTTCTCAGAATGTTCTAAATATTACAAATATGTAAAGACCCTGAGGATGATATAGGCACTTTAAAGAAGTTCCACTCAGCCACTTCTTTAATTGTTATTGTGTACAGTGTTAAATGCCCTATTTTGATATCACTAAGTTACACACTTTACTGTAATTCATAACAGTAATGTATGTATGCATAATTTTATATTGAAATTGCACTGAAAACTTTCTTATCTCCTACAACAGAAATTGAAGGTGCAGCTTCAGTAATTGCTCTGTCTACTCTACTGAAGGAGCGCAGCCAGGAAAGTGCTGTAATCAAAATTTGTTCCGTAAGTAACATGTAACATTTCAAGTAACTAGCGACAAATTACATAAAAACAGAAAGGTGAACTAATGCGCAAGCAATTTTTGTTAATCATAGCAGGGTCTTTGTTATAGCAGGGTTCATTAGTCGTCCCTTTTCTAATCCAGTAGCATCAAATCCTGATTGGAGCTAACATTTTCATTTCATACAATACATTAAATAACAGAAATAAAACTAAAGTTGTGACATCTAGATCAATAAGCAGCCTTCGCCTGTAACACTATTATTGCCAGCCTTGTTCAAACTTACATATGTTGAAAATGTTGTGTGTAACTATACATTATTACATGGTAAAAATGTGTCATTATCTTTGGGACATGGTTGATAGTAATGGTTATATGCTATTTTTTTCTTTTCCAGGAGAATGAATCAGTCGACAAGGCCATTAACGAGTCTGTTTTCCCCAGGCTAGTGGCGGCAGGGGAAATCAATGACATTGACCCTCTTTACATTGTTGCAGAGGGGAAATTGGTGGCCAAACTAAGTGGGACAAGTGCGGGGTTACCAATGGCACGTGCTCATAATGGGTACTTACTATATATTTTAATATAGAGTACCCACTAAAGGCCAAAAAAATGTACTTGTTTCTTGAGGCTATGCTCCTCGAAAACACAACGGAAGCCAAAAAGCGGGTAGCTTTGCAAAAACTTATGAAAGAACTCGAGTAAACTATAACTAATATGTTAGTTTATTCCATGGTTTGTTATCATCAATATGCATTGTAAGATTTTGTTAGGTTAGATTATTATTTGTATAGTTTCTGTATTAGTGTATATAGTATTATAGTCATTTCTATATGATATATTTTGTGTATGTTTTAGCTATTAAATATTTTTTGGATGTATTTTGTACATGGATTGTTGTTATACATACACTAGCTGAGATTGATGTTTGGTTCTGGAGTGAATTTCACTCCAGCATGAGAGAGTTGTTTCAACACCAAAATGTGGAGTTATTTCAACTCCATTTTTGGAGTGATTTCCACTCCAGTATGAGAGAGTTATTTCAACACCAAACATTGGAGTTATTTCCACTCCATTCGTGGAGTTATTTCCACTCCACTCCTGGAGTGAATTTCACTCCACATGTGGAGTGCAAAAAGTGGAGTGAAAAGTACTCCAAAAGTGGAGCGGTTCTGTACCTTTTTTTTTCACTCCACTTTTGGAGTTGTTTCAGCTCCCAAGAATTAACAGTGTATAGCTTTAGAGTATATACATGTGAAAATGCGTTACGCCCAATCAAAATCGCGTACAGGCTCTTCACATATCAAAATATAACCAATGAAATACAAGATAATAATTTAACAGCCAATCAGACTACTCTTGCAGAAAAGCGTGCCAAAGCATTTCCCTAGTGCCAAGTGCGCTAGTTGTTTACTTGTAAAGAAAAAATATGTGTGCAAATACCTATTGTTTTACCTCTCTCTGCACTTCTCTATTATAATTTTAGACGAAATATAAAATGTATATAATTGTTAACCGAGTAAAATAATACTATTTTTAAGTTTTAAGTTTTCTTCCGTTAAGTTTTATGAAGAGTTTATAGCAGGGCGCTTATATATATATAATATATATATATATATATATATATATATATATATATATATATATATATATATATATATATATATATATATATATATATATATATATATATATATATATATATATATATATATATATATATATATATATATATATATATATATATATATATATATATATATATAAATATATATATATATATATATATATATATATATATTATATATATATATATATATATATATATATATATATATATATATATATATATATATATATATATATATATATATATATATATATATATATATATATATATATATATATATATAAATATATATATATATATATATATATATATATATATATATATATATTAGATAAGCTTATATATATATAAGCGCCCTGGTTAATAGGCTCTAACCATTGACTTACAGCTAACATCGTTTGGTACTTCTGCTTCAGAACAAAACAATCAAAACAATCATGTGATACAATTGATTGCTTAACAAGCTACGCCAGTTCAACATCACTGGCAAGTTACTTGGTTGGTTCAGTGATTTCCTATGTAAACGCAGACAGCGAGTCACCATACGGGGTGCCACATCTGAAGAACGTTCTGTGACATCCGGTGCCCCACAATGGTCCATTCTGGGACCAATGTTGTTTCTAATATTTGTTAACGATTTACCGGACGTTCCTACATCATCGTTCGTTGCTTCCTTTGCTGACGATATTAAGGTTCACAAAAGAGTGAATTCTGTTATGGACGCTGAGGCTCTACAAACTGATTTAAATAACCTTAATGAGTGGTCGAATATTCAATCGCTCCAAGTGCAAAAGCCAGCAAATTACCCGCAAAAAGAATCCTGTACATTTTATATACACCATGAATGAAACCTGCTTGCATGCAATATGTGAAATGATGAAGGATCTTGGTATCTGGATTTCTAGCGATCTAACATGGTCAAAGCAAGTGCATGGCGAACAAATTACTGGGTTTCATCCGCAGAACGTCTAGAGATATCCAGGAAACTACAACACGCCGAACCTTATACCTGGCTCTAGTGCGTCCACACCTTGGGTACGCAACTCAGGTGTGGGCACCACAGTCGATTGAGCTGCTCAAACGGGTAGAGTGTTTGCAGAGACGTGCAACTAAATACATTTTAAAACTTCCCTTTCGATGCGAGATTCAATATAAGAAACGATTACAGCAGACAAACTTGTTACCAATCTCATATTGGCATGAGTTCCTAGATCTAATTTTCTTCTTTAAAGCCATAAATGGTTTAATTGACATAAGCAGTGATATTCTACCAACTCAAAGGAATACAACTAGATCGGCTAGTAATAAAGTTTACACATTTATTCCAAAGAAGTGCAAAACGACCACGTATCAGCGATCCTATTTTGTAAGAACTTGTAGAATATGGAATTCTCTACCAGAACACTTGCGACGAAGAACTATTACTTTGAACGTTTTTAGAAAGTTTCTTTTGGATTATTATTTTTGCGCTTCAAATAATGTTTTCGACCAAGACGATCCACGTACATGGAAGACCATCTGTCTTAAGTGTAACACTGCTAGCGGCCTGGGCCAGGTGCCATCATGTTGTTTTTAAACTTAACATTATGTAATTTTTGGGTCTGTCTGTCTGTCTGTCTGTTTGTTTGTTTATGTGTTTGTTTGTAAGTATACTTTCTCTTCAACATCGTTGTAAGTCGGCTAAAAAACACACATAAGCCAATTTGGTGAATTATTTCCTACATTTCTAAACACGGTGATTTTTTACCTTTTTGACCCACATGCCTAAAAAGTATTGTGTTTGTAGTGTATAAATAGATTGCGTATATGTTTGAAAGTATGAGCTCCCGTGCGGGTGGACCGGTGCGGGTGGGATCTCTGCAGAGACTCTGCTGAAGGTAACCCTTATATGCCGTAACCTCTCGTTGAAGGGGGTAGGGCCGGGAGCAGAGAAGGGGGTTCATTTTTTCTAAATGACTATTTTTACTTTGTTAAACTGTTATTACATTGATTATTTTCAATTGAACATTTAATAAACAGCTAATTTTCCTTTGACGCTTTTTCTTCGATTATTTTCAGTTTACCTGTTATTGCTGCTTAATAAAAAAATGGCCAATATTTTTTCGCATCGATCAATTTTATATTTTCGCCTGATTATTTCAACATCGTTGTAAGTCGGCTAAAAACACACATATAAAAATTTAAGCCAATTTGGTGAATTATTTCCTACATTTCTAAACACGGTGATTTTTTACCGACCCACATGCCTAAAAAGTATTGTGTTTGTAGTGTATAAATAGATTGCGTATATTTTTAAAAGTATGAGCTCCCGTGCGGGTGAACTGGTGCGGGTGGGATCTCTGCAGAGACTCTGCTGAAGGTCCCTTATGCCGTAACCTCTCGTTGAGGGTTAACTATAAAAGGTTTGAGGGGGTTAGTATAGGGGAGCAGAGGAGGGGGTAAGGGGAGCAAAGAAGGGGGTTAATTTCTCACTGACCATTTTTAATTTGTTAAACTGTTATTACATTGATTATTTTCAATTGAACATTTAATAAACAGCTTTTCCTTTGACGCTTTTTCTTCGATTATTTTCAGTTTACTGCTGCTTAACTCTTTCCTGTCCGGCTGAAAAACATCCAAAATTAAACTACCTCTTTGAATTGTTCTATTCATATCTCGGGAAATATTCATAACTGTTACGAAACCTATACCTTTTCTGAAAGCCCAATAAACCGGCTGTTACCAATGCTTTTGAATTTTCCGAACAAGACACATTATGTTAATATAAATTATCATTAATTATCATAAATCAGGTAGAAAAGGCCATCTTGCACGTCCGCGTAGCATCTTGAAAACTCAAAATGCCACCAATCGCAGAGTTGTTTATGAAATCAAATCAAACTTGGCGTGTGAGTGGATCTCATGTGTCTGACGCTTGTCGAATTTCAATTTTTAATCTTGCGTTACCGTGTGCCGTGTTTTTCGATTGACGACTTCGGGGGTCTTCTATGACTCCTTTTGACTGGGCCGGACTGGAAAGAGTTAAAAGTAAAGTAATTTATTTTATGACCATACACTTTCCTTTAATATCGGAGTGTATAAACGTAAGCGAAATATTTATTACTTGAAAGGACCCAAATGTTTCTCTTATATATAAATAGTGCGACAAAAATAAAACAAGCAGTCACCGTTTCAAATGCATTTTTATTATCCCTTTTAGTTATTCTTGTAATTACTTTAATTATCTTTTTTATCAATGTGCGAATGGCATATCTATACAAATTGTCATGTAAGAATGATCTCATTTAGTTGAAGAGCTTGTTTCTCTAGAAAATGCAACAGAAAAAGAATCAATATATCTCTCTATCTCTCTATCTGTCTGTCTATCTGTCTGTCTGTCTGTCTGTCTGTCTGTCTGTCTGTCTGTCTGTCTGTCTGTCTGTCTGTCTGTCTGTCTGTCTGTCTGTCTGTCTGTCTGTCTGTCTGTCTGTCTGTCTGTCTGTCTGTCTGTGTGTCTGTGTGTCTGTCTGTCTGTGTGTCTGTGTGTCTGTCTGTCTGTCTGTGTGTCTGTCTGTGTGTCTGTCTGTCTGTCTGTCTGTCTGTCTGTCTGTCTGTCTGTCTGTCTGTCTGTCTGTCTGTCTGTCTCAATGTTTGTAAAACTTTCTATACCTACTTGATCGCGCAGCCATAAACATTCATGTCCATACAAAGTTTATTAGCTTGCCATTGTTTAGGTCGGAAGACAAGAGTCTTTGCTGTAACATCAGTCTTCAGCAAATGAACCTCCATCGTGAAGCGATTGGAATCTTCTGTGAAAAGCTAAATAGAGAAAGGACGTTAGGTAATGGAATAATAATACATTACAGTGACTAAAAAAATAATGTATGGTTATCATATATACTTCATTTTAAAGGTCTTTGCAGTTGTAAGTTATCGTACCAGGCTGTAGTGACTTACTTAGTCAGACGAGAAAGAAATGTCTTCGCTTGCATTTTGAATAGATAATAAGTTTTTTCGCATGAAAACCTCAGGCAAACCCGAGATTTTACATCGACAATTGATATCAACATCAGCCTCATGCAATAATTGCTACAAGTACCTTTGTGAACCCATTTTCTTTGTATTGAATCATTTCATTTCCGTCCCTAATATAGTCCATCTCGTAAACAGTAACAAAGTTATCTTCATCGTGACCTTTTGTAGCTAAGCCTAAAATAATATAGTATAATATAGGATAATATATGAGATACAGAGTACATATAAACTTTTCAGATTATTAAAGTTACATAATACATAATTTATTAGCATAAAGACTCCATAGCATAAAGAAACTTAGCATAGCAAAAACTTAGCTTAAAGACACTGTCTATGGGTCAGGAAGTTGTTTATCGTATTGAATTTGTATTTTTACGTCAGTGTTTTTAACAATTAGTCAGTGCAGTCGATAGGGGGTACTGGAACGAATAAACTCTGTCTGGTCACAAAAACACTTTTTCAAATATGATTTCTGGTCTAGTGATATCGTCTCAGAGTTACTGGCCAGTCAGCCAATCAGAACTCGTTTAAGCTAAGAAATTATACTAATTACACTAATTCATAAATGTTATAATTAAACTATCAATTTTTTATTCTAAAAGGTTAGTTAGCTTAGTGGAACATAAGCTGGCCTTAACGATCTTTTCCAACTAGATCTGTACTGTGCAACATCATGTGCCTCGCCCCAGGTTATATATCCATCTCCATCAACTCTATCAATACTACAGTTCTTGTATTTAGCCCTTCTCGGTTTTCTTTTGTATGGTGGAGGCTATCTAATGGCCGTCACTGTTGGAATACGATCCTAATCCACTCTGAGTACGTTCCCAAGATTGATCTCAAGCACCACATTTTGTCTTCTTGTAGAGATCTGCAAGTTCGTTTGGGCAGAAGATGCGGCAGTTTTTCCGGAGGCATCTATAGCGAAAGGCATGTCACCTTTAACCACACGCCAGAACTATGTGTCATACAGTAGAACAGATTTGACATTGCTGTTATGTAGTCTAACCTTTGTTCTTAAACTGTATTATTTTAATTTCCAGATCAGCGCTGAAGTCTTGATAATGCACTGCGAGCTTTCCCAAGCCTTGCCCTGATGTCTTTTTGGGCCGCGTTGTCCTCAGTAATAAGACTTCCCAGCATAGGTAGGGCTGGCTAATTGATCTCTAAAGGCTACTCTGCTACGAGTTAGATGGATTACCTGACTTAACATTCTTTAGAAAGTTGTTGTATGCTACTACTCTTCGGATATAGCTATATGAACAATAGATCCGCCTTAACTATATAAGGCCTAATAACAGGGAATATTGCTAATGGTCGCTTATGGTTGTTCTCTAGGGCGTTTCCGACCGGAAAATCGGTAGTGACGTGACGCTGTCATAGTTAAATGTCAACGTTAAATGTTTTCTTATATGTGTATTAAGTGTATTGTTTAATGTGAGTAGAATTGTTTCTTGCCTGTCACTCTCTGAGGAGTGTCAAAAGTCAAAGTTAAGTGGGGTGTCTTGTCATCTTGGGCATCAGTGCACCATTCGTCATTAACATATTGACCACTGGAAAAACTGGTTTTGTACTGCAGCTGGTTCGTACAAGTGGACTCTATAAACATAATAAGTTTAATATTAAATTAGGGCGTAAATACACACAACAACCGAAGGCTTAAAAACCTATCGACTTATAATTATTAAACTAATATATACATATATATATATATATATATATATATATATATATATATATATATATATATATATATATATATATATATATATATATATATATATATATATATATATATATATATATATATATATATATATATATATATATATATATATATATATATATATATATATATATATATATATATATATATATATATATATATATATATATATACCGTAATATCATAAGTATCATAATAATCATAATAATCATCATCATAAAGACCGTCCTCTTTCATAATGGCGACAAAACAAAATTTCACAGAAACAGGAACCTGATGAGAAATGCTAATTTAAATGCTTATTATAGAATAATATTTAATTTGGGTGTATTATGACAGTTGTCTGTATTCAACGTGTAAAACAGCAGGAGTAAAATGCGACGCGTGAGTATTATACTAGCTTAGTTTGTCACTGACTAGTTAAAAAAACGTACATACAACGTTTTTATAAAACTTTATTAAGACGTTTCGACCGAACAACTACGGTCTTCGTCGGTTAAAAATATATTAAAAGTCAAAACAGACTTAAATAGATCCAAGTTATGCTAATAGAATACAGTGTTAAAAAAGGGACTTTTAACATCGGGGATTTAATGCGGGGTTTCTTGAAGCGTGGTATTCTGTTAAGGATGGTAATGCTCATAATGACCATATAGAAATCCCCGTAGTTCATAAGTCCCTTTTTTAACACTGTATTCTATTAGCATAACTTGGATCTATTTAAGTCTGTTTTGACTTTTAATATATTTTTAACCGACGAAGACTGTAGTTGTTCGGTCGAAACGTCTTAATAAAGTTTTATAAAAACGTTGTATGTAAGTTTTTTTAACTAGTCAATTAATCTCAACTATTTTAAATTATGACAAATCCTGGCTGCAATTTTAGCATTTTTCATATATATATATATATATATATATATATATATATATATATATATATATATATATATATATATATGTATATATATATATATATGTATTATAGAGCGATGAAGGAGCGCGAGGTCTGTTCATAATAACCGAATGGAAATTCTTTCATGTACAGGTTGAGCAAACGAGATTAAAAAAGGAATTTATTATATGATTTTTTGTTCATTTTCTTCTCTGTTTTAACGCTGTTTTCGTTTTCAGACGCTAACAAACACCTTAACCACTTATAGCTAGTACGTTTCGCTTCAATTTTACACTATTTCAAGGGACACTCCACACTCCCAAACAAGTGTTGCTTTAAATTGGTATTAGTTATCTTCTAATCGTTTTAGTTCTAGAGAAATTTGGCTTTGTTTATCGTATTTTTGTAAATTAAATCCGCCATTTTTGTTCTGATTGCGGGCGAATGCGGTCGCTCACGTTAATTTTTGACGTCATTGATGATAGAAACACTTTGAATAGAAATCCTGCAATAAAACTAAGACTGGTTGTTGTCATGTGGTTTCTTTGCGTAGTGTCTCTATCACTCAATGACGTCAAAAATTACTCGAGCGACCGCATTTGCCCGCAATCAGAACAAAAATGGCGGCCTTCAATTTTACAAAAATACGATAAACAAAGCCGGGATTCGCTATATGTACAGTCGTTTATGTCGTGACGTCAAAATATCACCTCCAATTGTTCGACTTTAAACTGAAATAATGTTAGGGTTAGGCTTAGGATGACGGTTATGGTTAGAAAAATAAACAGTGTTGAAAAAGATTAGAAGAAAACTAATACCCATTCTCGTGCATGTAATTAGCGACAAAGAACATTTAAGCAACAATTGTTTTTAGGGGTGCACTGTACCTTTTAAAGGACATTGGCAACAAAAATTAAGTTTGTCTAATATGAAAGAACTCGTAGAAAGATATAGTAACACTTTTTACAACTTTTCGGTATTTTACTTCGTTTTTCAAATATTTCAGTTTGTTTGATATGTAACACATTAGAATACTAGTTCAATTTACTTAAAAATGTGCGTATAATAACTCCTCATGATAATGAACGTTGTAAACTTAGCAATCACTGAGATATAAGACATTTTTTAATGAGTGAAAATTCTCTACCCCGCACCTGACGTCAGAGACCATCTCATTTACATAATATCAAACAAACTGAAATATTTCAAAAGCGAAGTAAAATACGGAAAAGATGTAAAATGTGTTACTCCATCATTTTACGAGTTATTTCATATTAGACAAACTTAATTTTTGTTGTCAATTTTCTTTAGGCATTTATTAAGCCGTGCTTTGACATGAATACTGATGTTCCAACGGATTTTATTGCTCGGTATTCTTCAATGAAAATACGTAACCCTATTATATTTTCATTCAAATCAACTCGTATCAACCCTCGCAGCATAGAGCCCTGAAAACGATCATAGCCATACAATACGAATGGTCGTTTTGTTTCGGACATGGAAACTCAAGATGATAAGGCGAGAAATTATATGTGATGCAATACCTGGAACTTCAATGATTTTATAAACAAAATTCGTCCATTCTTTCCCCACGCCGCTCCAGCATTCGTTTGAGCGACCATGGATATTGAATTTCTGCAAAGAATCATCGCCAGACCAACATTCGCCATAGAACTGCACACCAACATAAGAATATCTGGGAGAAAATTATAAGGAGAATGAAATGAAGAAAGGTGATGGAGAAGGGAATAGGATTAAAAAAGACTGAGGTTGCATTAAAGTGCTACTGAGATGAAAAATTCGTCTATCCAATTTTGATTTTATCAAAAAAATATTCTGGAAATGAAACTTAGAATGGCTTTCTCGGTTTCTCAATGCGCCATCTCGTTCCAGATATATTCAGGTTTTTGAAACATGCAAATTAGACGCCGTATGACGTCATTTTCTCACAGAAACAAAATAAAATTCACAAAATGAGGAATATCTCTGAAAATAATAAGTGTGTTTTGAAACATTGTACATATGCATGCCAATGATGAAAGCGCACACAAATATGTGAAGTATGTTGTTACCAAGGAGACCACTAGGAAGCAGGAATCTTCCAACTAAAAAAACTAAAATCTTAATTCTGTCTCTTTCTTAAAGAATAATATGATTTAGACCTCCGGAATATAACATATGCACTGTAGTAAGTGCTGTTTGATAGAGAAGAAATAAACCATTTTTTTTACAAACGGAATCTGACACCAAGCGATCTCCGTGGCAACAACATACTATGTACAGTGGTGTGTACTTTCATCATTGCCATACATGTGCAAAGTTTCAAAACATTCTGCTTGTTATTTGCAGAGATATTTCTCACTTTGTGAATTTGAAGAGAAGGAGACACAACGTTTGGATTAAAGAAATACCTAATGGTTTTCCGTGTTTGGATACTCTGATCCAAACACGCGGGATGTTGCGAGACTTGAGAGAAGCGTAAAAAAACACGAGCCGCTAGGCGAGTGTTTTTAGCTTTTCGAAAGTCGATCGCGAGCAACATCCCAAGTGTTTGGATCAGAGTATCCAAACACGGAAAACCATTAGGTATTTATTTTATAAAATAACCACAGAGAAATATCACTAAAACTTATTAATATAATTAGATCAACATTGCAATTCTCCCAAAAAACGTCAACTACCAATCAGGGGAGGTCTTTCATGTTCTTCTAAGCTAATCGGCCAATCGTGGGTGGTTTTCTATTATGATTTATGATGCTGGCGACAGCAACAGCCGAAAATAAGTTTGAAGTGTTAAAAACATCAGGAAAACATGCCTTCGAAAGATGAAAAAGATATTTCCAGATGGATTTAATCGCGAAAATATGCCGTTTAACTTTATGTTGGATTGCTGCAGATGTAAAGTGATGTGAGTTTGCCTAGCCTTCATATTCTACAACACAGAATCTTTTTTGTGGTTTTCTCTCACTGTCGAAGTGTTGTTCGGTGATTTTTTGTTGGCTTACAAGAACAAAATGAATGGTTTCTTCGTGAATATCCTGCCCGACGAGAGGTAAAATAAACATTTTACACCTTTTCCATGTTCTCTTGGTGGACTATATCTATAAAAGTGTTGTGTTTTTTAGTTTTATTGAACCTTTCAATAAGGTAAACGTCGCCCTTACAAATTATACGGGAATTCTCGTTCGCTTTAATAGCGTAGTTTTGTCCATTTTAAATACTTATAATTTCGGCCTATTATTGTAAAATCTTGTGAAAATTAACAGGCAAGATTGCTATATTTTATTTGTGGTTTTCTCTCACTGTCGAAGTGTTGTTCGGTGATTTTTTTGTTACCACAAGAACAAAATGAATGGTTTCTTCGTGAATATCCTGCCCGACGAGAGGTAAAATAAACATTTTACACCTTTTCCATATTCTCTTGGTGGACTATATCTACAAAAGTGTTGTCTTTTGGGGTTTTATTGAAACTTTCAATAAGATAAACGTCGCCCTCACAAATTATATGGAAATTCTCGTTCGCTTTTAGCGTTGCTAATTTGTCCACTTTAAATATTTTTGCAAAATCTTGTGAAAATTAACAGGGAAGATTTTATTTATAGTTATTGTGCATATGTATAGAATGTTTATAAATGTTTAAAAACGATGATGGGTCGGCGTGATTTGCTTTTTGTGTGTACAAAAATTCAAAATTCCCGTGTTTGGATACTCTTATCCAAACACGGGCATTGACCAATCAGAACACGCGTAGCTCACTTGTTATTTTATAAATCTATAAATACGTCCAAACCATTTGTCCGAACTCATTTTAACAGATATATTTGGAAACTACCCATTGCGCAATTAGGTAAAAGAAGAAAAAATGTCTTAATCGTGTCTTCTAAGAAATGAACAGATTAACAGAAGATCCACATTGAAAACGACCGGAAATTTAATGTACCGCTGACATATGGATGACTGATTGTTGGCGCACCTGGTTTAGGTCGATGACATCTAGTACTTTTCTTCGTTTTCGCGAGAGTCTGTCAGATCTTGTAAACAAAATAGTGTCTGATCCCATCATAGCCAAACAATACATGATATGTACCTTGTTGGATAATTCGTAGACGGCTTGTCTATTTCTAATATTATAGTAAACAACTCAAAATACAAATTATGAGTTATTTAAAAATATAAAATGATATAATATATCATCCCTCGGGGTAATATTTCGTCGAATTCCCGTCGCTCCAGGTCTATAAATGATAATAATATATACAATTCTATTATAAAAACAAATTTTTGGGGCAAAATCTTCCAAATTTTTGAAGGACAACCCGCACGGTAAATTAAAATATTTATGTGATTAATACATAGAATCAACTACGGTAACATTTCTTTAAACTCCTGAACTACATATTACCTTTGGATTTAGTCTATTTTGTTAATGCTACTATAATATTGGAGTCGGTTGTTCAAAGCCTGGAAATCTCACTATCCGCTGGATAACTATCCACTGGATAGCAGATTTATCCGCTGGATCCGTTTTGAACAACCGACCCCTCGTATTCCATATAAGGAACAGCAAATACATTGTCCTATAGTCACCAGGAACGAAAGGTACTAAACCTAAACCCCAAATAATCCTAAACCTAAACCCCAAATGATCCTAATCCTAAACCGTAAGTCCTAAACCGTAAGTCCTAAAGTCCGTAAGACCTAAACCGTAAACCGTAAACCGTAAAACTATACGTGACCAAAGTTATAGACAAATGTATAGGACGTAACCCTTAAAGTGGAATGTATTTGCTCGTTAGGGCAATGTATTTGCTCTTCAGGGCAATGTATTTGCTCGTCAGGGCAATGTATTTGCTCTTCAGGGCAGTGTATTTGCTCGTTAGGGCAATGCCTTTGATCTTGAGCAATGTATTAGGGCAATGTATTGCAAACATGTGTTTGCTCGTCAGGGCAATGTATTTGCACTTCAGGGCAATTAATATATTCGCTCGCCAGGGTAATTTATTTGCTCTTCCTATATGACCTAATATGGAATACGCACTTGTCTATAAGTCCATATACAAGTTTTCTACAAGATCAAGTACAACCCTTCACAATCCCTTTCCGACTATAATTTTCTTACCTCAACTTTGCTGCGTAGTCGACGCACGCTTTCACAGTTTTCGACATGTCAAGCCAGTCAATATTGTTTCGTAGATTTTTTATTTGTTGTGGTAATCCACGGTTGTGTGGACTGTCTTTATAGCATCCAATGGGAACATACTTTGTTACAACTGCTAGAAATGACATGAAAACGGACAGAAATATCAAGTATTAGTCTTATGTTGTATCAAGTATTATATCAAATATTATTTAATAAGGAAAGTTATCCTTGAAACAAGTTGTTTTTACCTTAAAACAAGTTTCAAGGAATGAAAAGTGTGTTACAACTAAAGAGTTGACTGCGTTACTCTAAAAAGTTGTCGAAATAGTACGAGGTGTAACGTTTCAAATGAAGGCTCTTCGTCTGAGAGGGAAACGTAAAGTATAATAAATATAAACGGAGTATAAAACTCACAGCACCATTGTTTAATACTTCTACTGATATGATAATAAATACATTGCCTTAGCAAGATATCTTCATCTCGTTATATAATTTCTACTTACTTCCTGTGGTGGGTGATGATGTTGGCTTTGGATAAATTGTTTTGTTTGACTTCACTGTCATTTTTGTTCGTCCTAATTGTCCACCACCTAAATAATGAAAAATTGGATATTGATGTAAACTAAAAAGAAAACTTCTTTCTTAAAATTTCTTTCTTTAACTCTGCTGAGTTTTGAACAGTTCCTGTAAGAACTATATCCAATATTGTCATTGACCATGGTAAATGTACTTTGCAAAGCAATATTTAAGTTTATCACCACGACTAAATCGTTATTTTTTTTTTCTAAATTCCTATAATTGCTTTCCTAAAATGTTCAAAAATCGTTTCTAACATTTGGGAATAATTAACATGCGTAATTTCACACGTGAAAAACATTTTCCACATAATGCAATTGGAATAATATTTTTGCATATGGGAAATAACATAAATATTCGAAATTCGTATATTAAACATATGTTTTCACATATATTTGACATTTATCAATTAATTTCATATAACAATTTCATTTCACATGCATAAGATTATATAAAAGTAGGAAGTTGCGTAGGAAGTTTTAAAATACGAATAAAAAATTCTAAAAAACAAAAGTTTTCTGCGAAGGCCCTTCGTGAGCTAGTGGATACGTTTCATTTTCTGATTAAGGGCTTTTTCTCGAACGTATTTCTGCACTGCCTACTGCGTATAATAATTCTCGTTCCTGATTGGTCAATATACTCTCTCAATTTGCAATGTCCGGCAGCTGTGGCGTCATTGCCGTCAAATACTATGAATTATTGGACGGAGGTGTCCAAAACAAAAAAATGTAAGACAACAGTGACGACAACGATGAAACAACAGTGACGACATGTATAATAAAACAATTATTGGACTCGGCTTACGCATGATATCAAGAATTATCCAGACCTTGGTCAATGTTCGGCAGATAACATTGACCTCGGTCTGGACAATTCTTGATATCATGCTCAGCCTCATCCAATTACTGTTTATAGTATAATAGACATAGCTCGTATATGAAACATACATCTATATCGTGTTTCCTCTTTGTCTATAACAGCGCAACGTTTCGGCAAACCACTACAACTATTCAACTGTTGCTTTATAAGGACAGAGTTGTTAAAATCGCGAGATCGAATTTCAACCGAACACGAGCCAGGTTGATTAACCTTATCTCCACTCCATTCTCCCCATTCTAAAAGAGTACAGTCTTCTCTGTATCGACAGTTACCTGAAACGTCAAACAACACTGTTAACATATAGAAAGCATTTATTTTTTAAAGTAGTAAAATACTTGTGCAATGTCGTTGCATGTCCCTGATCTGACCATTCTGACGTCATTTCCTATGAGTAGTAAATCAATTTATCAGGGGGAAAGGCTAACAATGAAATTTTTGAAAGATTTTGTACATTTCTTTTTGGTAGAACCCAAAGATTACGAATGTAATATCTTCAAACCCCGTATATAGGCTTTAACTTTTTTATTTTAACATAAAAATGAAATGTATATATTTATATTTAAAAGTATATTTATATTAGTTTCATTAGTTTCTTGTTAAGTCGCTCTATATCAGAGACTCAGATGGAGAGTGAAGGTTACAATGATGTACTGATTCGATTAATATGTGTCTGCCTAAATGCAACTTGCATTCGCATACAGCAGTGTATATATTAACACATCCAAGCATTACTGATATTATAGTAACTGCTGCATAGGCAATACATATATCATTCGAACCAGTACATCATTGTAACCTCTCTCCATCTGAATCTCGATGGCTCAATGGTTAGAGGTCGTCATTGGCAATAAGGTTATAATTTTTTCAACTGGGAATAATTTTTCTGAGGACATGATCTTGACATCCTGCATGTATTGTATACTGGCATGTATTCCATACATAATCTGTGTTTACAGTACTCCATCCATTATGGAACATGCCTACAGTAGCCGGCCTAGTGGGCCACAACTTATTATGTCTGTCAATGTAAAATACAGCTTATACAATATTATGTTGACATTGGGTATGTTGACACTCACTATGTCAGCAGAAATTGTTAGGGATTGAACAAGTACTGTGTCAGCTAGATCATTGTCAACAGGCATGTCATCCTGAATATACCTGTAGGTTATATATTATGTACATGATGATATAATTTAGATACAATAGTAAACAATGCCATATATATGCTTTATCTGCAATCTGCATTATTATTATTATTATTATTATTATTATTATTATTATTATTAATATTATTATTAATGCATTATTATAATATATATATATATATGGTTCGATTTATTTTCTGGTTCGTACCCAAAATACCGCTACTTGACTAAAATATTTTTAGAATTTAAGAACGGTTTAGGAAAGATTAACAACCACAAATTGCTTTAGAACATAATTCAGTGCCTGTCTTGATAATTTTAAAAAGAAAAAAAGCTTTAAAGGAAATAAGCACAAACAGACATAAAGTCATGGTTAAAAACAAACATATACTTAGTTCGCCAAGGCTCCAACAAAACATCGCTAAACATGATTATTACGACACTTACATATCCTTCGGGTCTCCCTCTTCTCGGGCAAAGAACAGACAATATTTAAACCGTTGCAGTCATCTTCCTTCAACATATAATGCGGCGTTTGTGATACACTTTTTGTTCTTATTTGCGTTGTACAGCCCTCGTCTGGGACATCTCCTTGCCACAGACCCCAGTTTCCATAGGAACATGTTTGGTATTTGCAGTTACCTATAGAATTACACGAGTGATCACAAGGGTATGAGAAATGACAGGTCCTATACTACTACGTGTACTGTAGGAATCCTTCACAATAGAATAAAATCATACTATTGTCATATTGTTATGCTATTGTGAAAGTTATCTTTATAGTGTTTCTATGATAACGTCAAACAATTAATGAGAGCGACCGCATTCGCCCGCAATCAGAACAAAAATGGCGTTTTTCAATTAACAAAAAATACGATAAACAAACCAAATTTTTCTATAAATAAAAAGACTAGAAAAAAGTTAATACTTGTTGCGAAGTAAGGCGACACATAACGTCTACTTAAGCAACACTTATTTTGAGGGTGGAGTCTTCCTTTAAAGAGGATGCGCATTCACACTCACACATTGTTCTGTTTCGTTTATAGTCTGACGGACAATCTGTGTTCAACCCATTATAGCAACTGCCGTTTCTGAATACATATCGTACAGACTTCTTGTATTCCTGTGTACCATGTTGTCTAACGCACTCTATGTTATTCGGCTGAGGTCTCCAAATGCTCCAACATGGTTGAAGAGTGCATTGAATTTCTTCACATCGACCTGCAAATCAATACAAATCTTAAAAAAATCTCCAATGAAAAAAATGCCTTAAAGTTAGTAATTTTGCGAAATTTCATCTCAAAATTCGTCGAAAAAGAAGTTTTATTTTACGTGAAAAACGACAATTTTGTACGCCGCCATCAAAATGACAAAACTTAGCAAAGTGGATTAAAAAGTAGGTTATTACGTCATGATTTAAAGAGCAAACAAGCGTGAGCAGTGAGCAGTCTAGACTCATTCCTCCCAAATCGGCCATTTTAATGGCGGATCCTAAAATACAAACTTTACACATTATACATAACAACATATTTCAACGAATTTCGAAATCAAACTTTGCACAATTACTAAGTATTAGCATGCTATATTTAACATTATTTAAAACAATTATTTTTCATCGGAGAACCACTTCAGAAAAACAATCAAAATTGCCTATTGATATCGTCCTGTTATTAAAGTATAATTTGTATTACTTACAATATGTTCGGGTCTGCACGGGTGTTGACTTGCATGCGAGTAAGCCATCACAGTTTGCTTTTTGGATTTTCTTCGATGGATACTTGTACTCCCGCTTTCTAGTCTGAGTTTTGCATCCTAGTTGTGGAACTGGATCACGCCATGATGACCAAGGGTGTGTTTCACAAGAATCGCGGTATTCACACATGCCTACAAGGAAGGAGATGTAATTGTTGATGATAGAAGAGATGATTTGGATGAAGAAGAGGGGAATGAGCAAGGAGATGACGATAAGTATTGAGATGAAGATGTGCATGAAGATGAAGATAAGGATTCAGATAAAGATGAAGATGTGCATGGAGATGAAGATAAAGATAAAGATAAGGATTGAGATGAAGATTTGCACGAAGATGAAGATAAGGATTGAAATGAAAATGTGTATGAAGATGAAGATAAGGATTGAAATGAAGATGTGCATGAAGATAAGAAATGATTGAGATGAACATGTGCATGAAGAAGATAAGGATTGAGATAAAGATGTGCATGAAGATGAAGATAAGGATTGAGATTAAGATGAAGATGTGCATGAAGATAAAGATAAGGATGAAGATGTGCATGAATATGTGCATGAAGATAAATATAAGGGTTGAGATGATAATAAGACGCGCACGAATATGAAGATCAGGATTGATATGAAGATGTGTACGAAGATGAAGAAATGATTGGGATGAAGATGTGCATGAAGAAGATAAGGATTGTGATAAAGATGAAGATGTGCATGAAGATGAAGATAAGGATTAAGATGAAGATGAAGATGTTCATGAAGATGAATATAAGGATTGAGAGGAAGATGACGATGTGCATGAAGATGAATATAAGGATTGAGATAATGATGAAGATGTGCATGAAGAAGAAGATAACAATTGAGATAAAGATGAAGATGTTCATGAAGATGAAGATAAGGATTAAGATGAAGATGTGCATGAAGATGAAGAGAGGGATTGAGATAAAGATGTGCATGAAGATGAAGGATAAGGATTAAGATGAAGATGTTCATGAAGATGAAGATAAGGATTGAGATGAAGATGTCCATGAAGATAAAGATGAAGATAAGTATTGAGATTAAGATGTGCATGAAGATGAAGATAAGGATTGAGATGAAGATGTCCAGGAAGATAAAGATGAAGATAAGGATTGAGATGAAGATAACGATGTGCATATGCAGATGAAGATAAGGATTGAGCTGAAGATGTGCATATGAAGATGAAGATGTTCATTAAGACGAAGATAATATTTGAAATAAAGATGAAGATGTGCATGAAGATGAAAATAAGGATTGAGATAAAGATGAAAATGGGCATGAAGATGAAGGTAAGGATTGAGATAAAGATGTGCACGAAGATGAAGATAAGGATTGCGATGAAGATGTGCACGAAGATGAAGATAAGGATTGAGATAAAGATGTGCATGAAGATGAGGATATGCACATTCATGACACTTCATGCACATTCATGCACATCTTCATCTTTATCTCAATCCTTATCTTCACCTTCATGCACATCTTCATCTCAATAGATGAAGATGTGCATGAAGGTGAAGATAAGGATTGAGATAAAGATGAAGATGTGCATGAAGATGAGGATAAGGATTGAGATGAAGATGTGCATGAAGGTGAAGATAAGGATTGAGATGAAGATGAAGATAAGGATTGAGATGAAGATGTGCATATGCAGATGAAGATAAGGATTGAGATGAAGATGTTCATGGTGAAGATAATATTTGAAATAAAGATGAAGATGTGCATGAAGATGAAAATAAGGATTGAGATAAAGATGAAAATGGGCATGAAGATGAAGGTAAGGATTGAGATAAAGATGTGCACGAAGATGAAGATAAGGATTGCGATGAAGATGTGCACGAAGATGAAGATAAGGATTGAGATAAAGATGTGCATGAAGATGAGGATAAGGATTGAGATGAAGATGTGCATGAAGGTGAAGATAAGGATTGAGATAAAGATGTGCATGAAGATGAGGATAAGGATTGAGATGAAGATGTGCATGAAGGTGAAGATAAGGATTGAGATGAAGATGAAGATAAGGATTGAGCTGAAGATGTGCATATGAAGATGAAGATGTTCATTAAGACGAAGATAATATTTGAAATAAAGATGAAGATGTGCATGAAGATGAAAATAAGGATTGAGATAAAGATGAAAATGGGCATGAAGATGAAGGTAAGGATTGAGATAAAGATGTGCACGAAGATGAAGATAAGGATTGCGATGAAGATGTGCACGAAGATGAAGATAAGGATTGAGATAAAGATGTGCATGAAGATGAGGATAAGGATTGAGATGAAGATGTGCATGAAGGTGAAGATAAGGATTGAGATAAAGATGGAGATGTGCATGAAGATGAGGATAAGGATTGAGATGAAGATGTGCATGAAGGTGAAGATAAGGATTGAGATGAAGATGAAGATAAGGATTGAGATGAAGATGTGCATATGCGATGAAGATAAGGATTGAGATGAAGATGTTCATGGTGAAGATAATATTTGAAATAAAGATGAAGATGTGCATGAAGATGAAAATAAGGATTGAGATAAAGATGAAGATGTGCATGCAAGGTAAGGATTGAGATAAATATGAAGATGTGCACGAAGATAAAGATAAAGATTGAGATAAAAATGAAGATGTGCATGAAGATGAAGATAGGGATTGAGATGAAGATGAAGATGTGCATGAAATGAAGATAACGATTGAGATGAAGATGACGATGTGCATATAAAGATAAGGTTTGAGATAAAGATGAAGATGTGCCTGAAGATGAAGATAATGATTGAGATGAAGATGAAGATGAAGATGTGCATGAAGAAGAAGATAAGGATTGAGATGAAGATGAAAATGTGCATGAAGATGAAGATAAGGAAACAGACGTAGACGAAGATGTAAAGTATTCAAAATT
Source organism: Chrysogorgia sp. JL179-B06 (assembly GCA_035772405.1). Lineage (NCBI taxonomy): Eukaryota > Metazoa > Cnidaria > Anthozoa > Scleralcyonacea > Chrysogorgiidae > Chrysogorgia > Chrysogorgia sp. JL179-B06. The sequence continues at coordinate 82,773 of JAYKKM010000172.1, forward strand.
CAAAATATAAAATATTAACTTTATTTTACATACATTGATTTCTTGTCTCTGACAGGTCCTCTGGGCATACTTGATTCAGGGAAAAAGGACAAGCGTTGAGATGTTCCTCATATGCCCAATTACGTTTATATCGTCTATATCTAGTCTGTACTTGATTGCATTTTCCAGTATCCACCACGCCTTGCCAACTGGACCAAACCTGGTCCAAATTACAAACTGTGTATTTGCAACTACCTAAGGTATATATAAAAGGGTCAGGTTATCCATGGACCAAGACCTTTAATTATCAAACTTTCAATCGTTTCACGCTATATCCAGCATTAGATATGAAAATATATTTGGTTATTATGAATAATAGGATTGCTTGTAATCATGACCTTGGGAAACTGACACCCTCACGACGCTGGGGAAAGGTTGATATATATCCTGGTTAAAATGAAATTACTTTTCAAAAAAGTAGAATTAAAAGTACTATTGATAATATTGTTGTTCAAAAATGCATGTTCATTGCAGTTATACAGAGACACAAAAACAACCATGAGTGGTATCACTCATCTTAATTAGGCCGCTTTTCATTTCACCATTTCGCTCGCCGCTAGCGAAATATTTCCACAGTTACATCATTTTTTTCAGTGGCCGGTCGACTAGTGAAAACGGGAAAAAATGATCTCATGGGAGCTCTAGCTTTTTCCACACTTTGACGAAAGACAACTTATAATGGTGGAATTTTATGTTGCAACATGTACTCGGTTTAATGGGACAAACAAATGGCTACACAAAGACAATTGAGCTCACAGAATAATGAAAATCTAACATTTTATTCGCTCTTCAATCCTTGTGGCAGGGCATGACTTGGGGAGATCTTTAGGACATGAATCATGGATTTCGTAAGCCCATGAAAAAGTATATGTTCTTTTTCGATCTTGTTTCGAGCACTTTCCCTGCCCAACCACACCATTCCAATTACTCCAAGAAGTCAATGCACACTCTGCTTTTGCACAACTGCCTGAGAAATCAAACAAAAGAAACAAGGGAGTGTATTTACTTATTTTATTTGTCTATTTATTAATTCTGCCAGCAACTTCGTTTACGTACTTTGTCTGTTCGCGGGAAAGCATTTGCCTTTGGGCTTGAGATAGACCTCGCTCCTTCGTCTCGGTCTGTACCAAAAGCTTTAGCCTAATTATTATATAAACTTTTTTTTCAGTTAGGTCTTTTAACTATAGAATAAAAAATAATTTTACTATTCATGCGACAGAAAGGAATTTAATGATTTACCATCTGAAGTAGTATTTAAAACACGAGAAGGAGCGTTTTATCATATTTAAAATGCGAGTGCGCAGCGCGAGCACTTTAGATATGATAAAACGCGAGTTCGAGTGTTTTAAATAGCTTCAAAAACAATTGATTGTAATCACTAGGGAGTGTACTGGTTTTTATTTTCTATTAGAGGTAAATTGGGTTGATATATGAAATGCAAATCAGCAGGAATTTTATATAAAGTTCGTAGAGACTTTATATAATTTTCATGCTGATTAGTATTCATGGATTTTATCAGGTATAAAAGCCTTGCGCATGACTAAATACGGAAATGTGATTGGACAATTAATTTGGTTAATGAATATTAATGATTTTTGAAGTAAAATTAGCATCTTCGTTATTAGTATGTAAATCTAAGTCAGGAGAAATTTTTATATGATAGGATATTTTGATGTTTTAGTTTATAGGTTTATAATATGCGTACAATTATTTATTGTAGTTTTATTATTGTTAATTTACAACCAGTGCACCCAATGATACCGCGTTTGCTGAAGGGTTTACTCTGGCTAAGGATGTTGATTAAATTATTATTATTATTATCAGACAAATACTTTCCCGATACAGACCTAAAGCATAATCGGTTAATAAGTAATCAGTATAAAGACAGATCATGAACACCAGCACAGCTTAAGTCACTATAACTACGTTAGGGCCTACTGAATCATTAAAGTGCTTAATTGCAACCTGCTTACATTGTTGACGAGTTTGTGTTTGGTCGTTCGGACAAGAACTGGAAATTTCTGAGCAAGGACCAAAGTTCTGTTTTGGAACAACATATTTTATATTGGGTTTTCCTCTCGACTGCGTCACGCATTGAGCTGTGGTAATACTTGGCGTCCAGGCAGACCACGTTCCGGGAGTACACACAGCTTGCCTGCATACACCTGGAAACAGAGGTTGACAAGAGTGTGAAAAATGTAAGTGACTACATTCCCTAACACACCTATACATCAAGATCTATAGTCGCATTATGTTCAAATATTGATGTGCCAAATGTACGTTCAGTAGCCAAACTGTGGGCAGCGGAGTATGCCTGTACAACTTGTAACGTTCTGATCACCAATGATCGAGCTTCATGGATTTAGAATTATTTATCTTAAATACTCACAGACTTGTCTTTTCTCTGTTGGAGCGGTTCCACAATTTGTCTTTAATCCGTCACAATTAAATCGTTTCTGTGTTGTTTCTGTGGCGTATTTAAAAAACTTTGTACCGTGTCTGAGTGTAACATCCATAACTACTACCAACAACACCGTTCCATGAGCTCCACATGCCTGGATCACAGCTCTTGCGGTAAACACAGTTTACTAAGAAGGAAAAACATAGAATACGTATATTATTTAAAATGCGTATAACGATATTACTTATATAGATTCTACATGAAGTGAATAATTGAATGCCAAAATGTTTTATAATTTGAGCTTTGCGTTCATGTTCTATAAAGGTTTGTTTTTCTGAAATGCTAATGATATGACGTCAAATCGGGAATTTGGCTTTCTTATCTTCTTTCCGTGTGCAGATAGACTGGTTCAGGATTTGAGAGAAAAAGTTGACAAAATCTCTAGTATAGCATTCAAGTATACCATCAACGTTTGAATTAGGTCAAATTTCTCTAGCAGCAGAATATTAATTGTATTAGCTAGAAATTATGACTGTTTTCAGTGTTTTGACGCCACACTACTGTATCAGCATATTTCAAACAAACCTTTATTAGAACATCATTGGCGCAATGCTCAAATCATAAATTATCCTAATTATAACCTTGATACTAACCCTTATTTAACCCTAATATTTACCCTAACAGTAACTATAACACTAACCAGACTCTCGCCCCAACCTCGTACCCAGGGTCCTATTTCGGCTGCGGTATAGGGAGTGGAGATAAGTCGCTGGGTACGACGTTGCTCTCGTCCCTGCTAACTATATATATATAGGGCAATGTATTTGCTCGTAAGGACAATATATATCTGTTAGTTTAGGGTAATGTAAGTTTGGACAATGTATCTATGTTCTTTAGAACAATATGTATCTGTGTTCGTTAGGGCAATGCATTTGCTCGTCAGGACAATGTATATGTATTCTTTAGGGTGATGTATTTTCTCGTCAGTGTAATATGTACAGTATCTGTTCTTTAGGGCAATGTATAATTTGCTCGTCAGGACAATGTATATACTGTATGTGCATGTTCAGGGCAATCTATTTGCTCGTCAGGACAATGTGTTACTGTATCTCATGTGATCTTTATGGCAATGTATTTTCTCGTCAGGACAATGTATCTGTGGGGTCTTTAGGGCAACGTATTTGCTCGTCAAGACAAGGTATTAGTGTTCAGGACAATGTCCTTGCTCGTCACGACAATATCTGTGTTCAGGGCAATGTATCGGTGATCTTTAGGGTAATATATTTGCTCGTCAGGACAATGTATATATGTGTTCTTTAGGGCAATGACTTTGCTGGTCAGGACAATGAATCTGACAGTGTGTTCTTTAGGGCAATGTATTTGATGCTGGTCATGACAATGTATATGTGTTCTTAATTACGGCAATGTATTTGCTGGCCAGGACAATGTATCTGTGTTCTTAATTACGGCAATGTGTATTTTTCTCGTCAGGACTATAATTATGTATTTTCATTCTTCTTTAGGGCAATGTATTTGTACGTCAGGACAATTTATCTCTGATCTGTTCTTAATTAGGGCAATTTATATTTGCTGGTCATGACAATGTATCTGTGTTCTTAATTAGGGCAACATATTTGCACGTCAGGACAATGTATATTTGCATTATTCTTTAGGGCAATGTATTTTCTTGTTAGCTAGACAATGTATATAATATATGTTCTTAATTAGGGCAATGTATTTTCTCGTCAGGACAATGTACTTGCATTGTTCTTTATAGGGCAATGTATTTGCTCGTCAGGGTAATGTACTGTATCAGTGTTCTTTAGGGCAGTGTATTTGCTAGTCTGCAGCACAATGCATCAGTCTAGTGTTCTTTAGAGCAATACATACAGGACAATGTATCTGTTCTTTAGGGCAATGTATTTGCTAGTCTGAAGCACGATGAATGGATCAGTGTTCATACAGCAATACATTGTGCTGACAAGGACAATGTATCTGTTCTTTAGGGCAGTGTATTTGCCATTCCTATATTCCAGCTACTCGATTTCAAGCCATCGTTCACATCTATCCAAACAAGGGCCCATACTAGATATACGACAGCATTAAAGCTGGTAAATATGTTAAGGCTAAATAATAAATAAATATGTTACAGTTAGTTCATGTCAGTAGGGCCTGGCGTGTGTTCTACTAGCTATATGACACACAATGGTATCACGCTACCTGATCATTTACTTTTGGACAACAACATAATCATATATTTTGATACAAAAGAATCATTACCAGACTAGGAGAAGCGTTTTCGGCTTAGGACCTATAAGACTCTCTTTCAGTGATTCAAATCTCTTTTTATCGCTGGATTTTGTGGATGACCAATGGCTTATGAGATGCAAATACTTTAGGTAATTTGGGTACGAAACTGATTAATACAACGTTACCTGTTGTGTTTGTGGAGGATCGGAGCCCGTGGACATGCCATATAATTGCGGGAACCCTGTGTAATGGCACGTAGGACAGTCTGACCCTAATGCAGCCATTTATTATGTGTGTTTTTTTCATGAAACTGTTTTCCCGCCTATAGGTCCGGCACAAAACTAAATGATTATACCTTCATTATTTGTCTTCATTACTTGTCTTTCATCTTACCTTTACATGCATAACCATCACTCGAGCATCTGTAGTCGTACCAGTACTCCCACTGTACAACAAGATGAAAATATGTGGTGTGAACATTAAAATCGTCTGCTTATAAATACGTTTACTAACTTAACGTCACACATTTTGACCAAAGTACATGTAAGCTATTTGATATGTGATATAGAATTGTTGAGTGGAAATACAAATCTATAGTCGGGAGCTGGTTGGTAAAAAATGTTTTGCTCAACCCGCTTTACAGTAAAGGTTTGAAAACGGATTCTGATACGTTGTAGAGTCAAATTGTGTCAGTTTATCGAGTTAGAACATGTTTTTATGAGCTACCGGATGTTCATCGTGGAAACGAGGCGTTTGTCAAAATCCGCTGTGTTTTTGTAATAAAAACTTACACAGGAAATTTTGCAATGAAATGTGAAATGTCATCAATCTTTCCGGCATATAGATCAGACTATAAATGGTAATAGTTTATAAGGTAACTAATCACGTGGTCATTTCTTGAAAGTCCAGTCCATTACTTTTTCTGGTCTTTTTATAACGCTGTTGCTGCAAAGGTGAATAAACATCCCCATAAAATTGTTTGGTTTCAGGTTTTTATATGTTTTTGTATGCTTTTACAATAAACTGGCTCCTTTTTTATTCTTTTATGTACAATAAATTTACAATAAATGTCTGAAAAAGTTTCATTTAGTCGTAAACAAACATATTGCAAATTACTTCTGTTTTCCATTTTCTATATTAATCAGCAAATTCAGAACAATCTATAAGTCATCTGAGCCTCCCACTTTGTTAGGACTACGGCAATTCTCGTTAGCCATGCACTTACATGCCTCCGTGCAGGCCAGTCCATTGTTGATGCAAGAGCAATTCTGCGTGCATGATGACTTCGAACACTTGCATGCAATTGGTGAGCACTATAGGATACTTGCTGGCGCTGGTGACTTTGTCACAAGGTGAGGGCATAGCGTATTATCTTCAACTTTCTAGCCGTAACCGTCAGGCGATGGTAATTGTTGCAATCTTGCCACTAAAGCTTTTCTCCACACGTACGTTTGGTAGTTTGATCTTTTGATGTGCTACAGAAGACTGTCGGATGTTAGAGGAAGTGCCATGTTGCTCTTTGATTTTTGACAAAACATTACATAACGGGCTTCATCAAAGTGCGCTCGAGAGGCCTTGCTCCACGTTATAGTTATAGATGCGATGTCTGCCTGTTGGTGTCGAATGAAAGCGGCGAATTTAATATGTATATGGAGAAATCACTGACTGTTCTGACCGTGTCTCATTAGCTCAAAGTTTAGAGCGCCGAAACGTTGATTCGGAGACCAGGGTTCGATTCCCGGTTGTGGCAGTCACTTTTTCCATATATTAAATACTCTCTAATATTAATATTAATATATATATATATATATTAATATTAATATTTTTAATTATTTATCCGTTATTCATTGCATATAATATAAAGACACGTATATCTATACTTGTAAATTAGTTAACAGTTTATCTGTACTGAAGATGGCATAAGTTTTGCCGAAACATGTCTACAATAAAAAAAAAAAATATATATATATATATATATATATATATATATAATATATAATATAATATATATATATATATATACTTATGCTTACCCTGGTTTGAGTATCGTATGGAATGAATTCACGAACCTCTTCGTAATCGCAAGTTTCTACGTAACATTCATGGTATAGTGTGCGCCGAGTTCTGTGAAGCGTATGGAATGACGAGGCAGATTGTCGTCCCAAAATAAGGTCATTAATTTCTCCTAAAAAAATAAGAATTAAGACCCAAAATAGCGTTTCAAAAACTTCAAATATAATTTTTATGTGAAATAATAAAAAAGGAAAATTTCCTAAACGGGGTTGTGATTTACATTAAAATTAGTTAACTACAACGTCACGAAGGGAACATCTTTATGAAACGACATGCAGCGTTTTATCAAGTTTGAAACTATGAGCCGGGCGATAGCCGAGTGCAGGTTTTAGACCAGTCAAAACACGTAATTCTGCCAGTTTATTGGACGGCTTCACTAAACGAACCTCTGATAATGACGTACCGGGGACTGGGGCGCAGGCCTCTCGATTTTGGAACATATATGTGGATGAAACCTCGTTCCCAGGGCCTTATCTCCGACGGGAGCGGAGATAAGACCCTGGGAACGAGGTTGAGGTAGATGGTATCTAATGTTGACCCAGGAGTCGTTGCAAATTTTAGGCACGTTCTTGCTACGACTGGTCGCTCACGAGAGCCCATTCTCGTAAGCAATCACCTCTACAATCGTCAGCAAAAGTGTTGATACATTTGGTGTTTTTTTCTTTAGAAATTTCAATATTCACGAACACATGATCAATGAAAAATACAGGTTCGGTTCACACTATCCCTCTCCCCCAGTACGATGTTCCCATGACGTTAGCATGTGGTGAAAAGATACATTTTCAAATTTCGATCAACATTGAGGTGGGGGAGGGGGTTAATTTAACGCACGTTCTCATTGAAATATGCTGCTGTTTACTTGGTTTGAAGAAGTGTATCAACACATTTTGCTCCCGATTGTATAGTTATGACCACTTTTTCTAATCCTTGCCATGGCGGTTAAATATACGAGAGCTCCAAATCTACTAATAATAAATTATTTTTCTTTCAATTGAATTATCGTATCTATGGATGTAGATCAGATCATAAAACATTCACTCTTCATCATCAAAGCTCGTTGAACAATATATCATATATCATTTCTGCTTTTGAAATTGAATTATTAAAATATATAATATATAATATATAGTATTAAATAAAGTAAATTAGAATAAGATTAAATTAAATGAAGAAATTAATTTGGATTAAATTAAAACAAGCAAAACGTGAAATTTAATTTGATGGAGAATTAAGAATACTAATCTATTAATTAAAAATTAATAAAAGTCGTATTTTTATAAAATACACAATAACGGCAACTCCGAATAACGTGAACATATTTATTGAGAATTCAACGTTTCTACTAGCTTGAAGTCATCATCAGGAATGCTAACGAATTCACGTTTACAGCAGTATATATAGTAAGAAGAAAAAAAACAGTTCTCTGTTTTCTGCTTTTATATGTATAATTATATATATATATATATATATATATATATATATATATATATATATATATATATATAATATATATATATATATATATATATATATATATATATATATATATATATATATATATATATATATATATATACTGCTGTAAAGTCAATTCGTTAGCATTCCTGATGATGACTTCAAGCTAGTCGAAACGTTGAATTCTCAATAAATATGTTTACGTTATTCTGAGTTACCGTAATTGTGTATTTTAATAAAAGTCATGTAACCGATGTTTAATAGGCGGAGTATATTCATATTCCATCCTTCTTAAGCCTTTTATCCACCGCGCAGAAACAATAGAGAGACTGGTCGCTTACGAGAGCATTTAGTATAAAGCTTGGGATATGTAAATCGTTATTAATAGTAATAATATTAAACAATGTAGTTATTGCCTATCACAGAAGATGTTCGCGAATGTAGAAATCAAGAGATCGTGCATGAATGAGACACAGAACGTTAACTAACTATAAGCTGTCAAAGAACCTGAAGGTCTATATATATATATATATATATATATGTGACTGTTAATAGCAGTTATCTTCATCCTGCTCATCATGAGCACTACACTGATGAGGCCCAAAAGGCCGAAACGGTACCGTCTGTAGTTGGATCTATCACGGATCATGGATCTATCACTGCACAAAATTGCGCTTATCACTATACATGAAGTCTCATTTATGGCGGCACAAATTGGTGTTCACTGCACGTTAAAATAAACCCTGCTTAGCGAACTATTTGTGTAATCTCAGCTTTTCGTAGTCTCTACTTACACACAATATAGAAAACACACAGACTATTTCAATGAATCTCTTCCAACAATGCCATTCTTTTTAGAAATATGATAATAAAGCAATCTCAAAACACTGCCTTTAAATTCCTTCATGCATGCATGGAGGCACTATACGAACAAAAAGAAAAACATAAAAATTGGAAAAGTATATTACCTTGAGCGAAGACGAAGTGGATGAAAAAAACATAACCAAAACATTTCAGCAGATACATATTTGTATAGAGCTACTGACGGTTTGGCTACCAATGTCTTTTTATATACTCAATGTCTTTTTATATACAAATTGAAAATAACTATAATAAGCAATAATAAAATATTTTAATTTGGTTCTCTAATTTTTAATCTTATTCATTAATATATATTCCAATAGTGTTGGAGCATGCCGCTTTCAATCCATTAATCATGCTCTCATAATGATTTACGGAAATTAAAAAGCCAACGGTCACCAGTACATGCGCAGGGTTAAACTCATACAGATTGCAGTTCCAAGCTACACTGATGAACGAAACACGAACTGTAAATTGAACTCTCTCTCTCTCTATATATATATAGTTCAATCTACAGACACGTGTTTCGCTGTACCACAGCTCATGGTAGCTTGGAACAATCTGGATGAGTCTGGCTGGACTATATATTATACGCTTGCGATCGTCATTGACAACCGCTTGTGGGGTAGCACCGGCGATCAGAACATCCAGATAGCGTGAAGTGCGCATGGGGCCAGAGCGCTCAAACTGCCACAATGGTAGCGAGCGTTGTATATATATATATATATATATATATATATATATATATATATATATATATATATATATATATACGAAAGTATACAATGTGCCCTACCGGCTATCACCATATGGCTTTATGGTAACTGTGGACTTGGGACCCACTATGTACGGCTACACATTGTTGGATTGCATTGTGGAGTCACCAGAGTGCTCAAAACTGCGAGCAGTGAGCAATGCATAATGCTAACAGTAAACGTCTCATTGAGAGAGACTCTCCGCCCAATCCATGAGAGTGCTCAAACCACATGAGCGGTGAGCGTAATATATACGAAAGTATACAATGTGCCCTACCGGCTATCACCATATGGCTTTATGGTAACTGTGGACTTGGGACCCACTATGTACGGCTACACATTGTTGGATTGCATTGTGGAGTCACCAGAGTGCTCAAACTGCGAGCAGTGAGCAATGCATAATGCTAACAGTAAACGTCTCATTGAGAGAGACTCTCCGCCCAATCCATGAGAGTGCTCAAACCACATGAGCGGTGAGCGTAATATATACGAAAGTATACAATGTGCCCTACCGGCTATCACCATATGGCTTTATGGTAACTGTGGACTTGGGACCCACTATGTACGGCTACACATTGTTGGATTGCATTGTGGAGTCACCAGAGTGCTCAAACTGCGAGCAGTGAGCAATGCATAATGCTAACAGTAAACGTCTCATTGAGAGAGACTCTCCGCCCAATCCCATGAGAGTGCTCAAACCACATGAGCGGTGAGCGTAATATATACGAAAGTATACAATGTGCCCTACCGTTATACCCTATATATATATATATATATATATACCTGTATATATATATATATATATATATATATATATATATATATATATATATATATATTATATATATATATATATATATATATATATATATATATTATATATATATATATATATATATATATTATATATTATATATGTATATATATATATATATATATATATATATATATATATATATATATATATATATATATATAAATGTATGTATTCCAACACTCGAAATTTTCCTCCACCATAAATCCTTTCAACATGTAGTTTGATCGAGTGAAATGCCAAATATTACCTATAATATACCCAGAATCTTATCCCGGCATTACCACCATATATACAGAACTCGTGACTAGGCTCTCGGCAACGGCTTCCGTAGCTCAGTGGTCAGAGCACTGCACTAGCAATCGCAGGGTCGCGGGTTCAATTTCTACCGGAAGGCCGCTAAGTTGCATTTTTCGCAACTGGTCCCGGTTTGGTCTTAAAATGTATGTATTCCAACACTCGAAATTTTCCTCTACCATAAATCCTTTCAACATGTAGTTTGATCGAGTGAAATGCCAAATATTACCTATAATATACCCAGAATCTTATCCCGGCATTACCACCATATATACAGAACTCGTGACTAGGCTCTCGGCAACGGCTTCCGTAGCTCAGTGGTCAGAGCACTGCACTAGCAATCGCAGGGTCGCGGGTTCAATTTCTACCGGAAGGCCGCTAAGTTGCATTTTTCGCAACTGGTCCCGGTTTGGTCTTAAAATGTATTGTATTCCAACACTCGAAATTTTCCTCTACCATAAATCCTTTCAACATGTAGTTTGATCGAGTGAAATGCCAAATATTACATATTATATATATATATATATATATATATATATATCGATCAAGAAACCTAACTCTACAGGTTTATAAACATCAATATATCCATCAAAGAATAAACTCTCAACACATAATTGTTTGGTTTTTAACGTTTCATGTATTGAGAGTTTAAAATGGTGTGTAGTTTTTACACATCTTTCTTGTCGCCGAATTAACACACTTTCAGCCGTGTTTATTTTTTAAGATGTGTAATTTGAAAAAGGTGTGTAATTTGAATAAGGTGTGTAATTTGAATAAGGTGTGTAATTTGCTTGTCGCCAAAATCACACACCTTTGCCGTGTTTTTTAAAAAAGTGTTTTTTTACACACCAAGGTGTGTTTTTTACACGCCTAAAGCTATGTTTTTTACACAACTTGTGATGCGTATAAAGATTGCTTCATTATAACAAGATTTAAAATTGAAATAATTTAACCTGCAGGAACAGGCAATACTTCAAGGAAAAATTCTAATTCACATTATTCCAATACTAAAAGCTGTAAAATATATAATATACATATAATATGCTAAATAGCTGAGAATTTATGTATATAATAAAGAATAACAATGGAATTTACACTCGATAACTGTAAAGGACATAGATGATAAGGATATTTTGCGAGTGTGAACTCAAACGAGACCAGTTTCGAAAAATGAAACTCAAAGGCATTCGATGAGAATCGAACTCACGATCCCGCTGAGCCACGAAGGCCGTTGCTGGGGGCGTGTGCCAATAAAAAAACACCAGTTATTTTGTTGCTGGCTTAGTTGTTATCGAGAAAGGTAAACTTTGTTCAGATTTGATCAGAAAATCGCAGCGAATTACATCACAATTCGAGCAATGCATGTTCACATTAGCGGCGACTTGAAAATCCAAGCACCTTTAAAAATACTTCCAGAAACACGTTAAAAACACCTCCAAAAACACAAAAATACCTTAATACCAAAAAAATACAAAATACCTACAGGAACATTCTCAAATATCAAAATGTCTAACCAAAGAAAAGTATAGCTTAAACATGGAGTGTAAATAATGTGTAACAAATCTTTCAAACGTCCATGGTAAATTTTGGAGACGTTTTCACGGTAATTGCACTTGGAAAATCATTAAAATTCATGACGAAAATTCAAAATAAATTGATGTTTGATCAGTGGCTGTAAATGTGATAGAGAGCCACAGTAGTAGCTGCATGTCTATTGATAAAGAAACACTTGCAAAACCACCTCTATTGCAACTGGATGTGAGACTATAGTATCTGCTGCATGCAGGTGTACTTACAAATAAGGCTTTCCAATGATTACTCTTTCAAGTGAATATTACGAATATTACGGAATATTAAGTTATTTAGAAGTGAAGAAGAACATTATTAATTCATCAATTTATAGAGGTTTTTATTTAAGAAATAAAACATGTGTCGCGTGTGATTATCGAGTTATAATGGCATGAGAGATACGTGTAAAACACGAGGCGATAGCCGAGTGTTTTGCTAGCTTCTCGAGTGCCATTATAACTCGATAATCACACAACGACAAAATCTTTTTATTTCTTTTATAAAATAACACCATTAAATTAACAATAAAGCCATGAAAATGCAGATATATGCGTTGCTACTAACACAACAGAATGTTTTAACTGCAACGTTGAGTGCATTTTCATCGCTAAAATCACCAACGTGTTTTCAACAAAGGCTTCCTACCTTGATTAGCCTTATATCCAGGTATTTTTTACTTCCTTTTGTGATTTAAGGTACTAATTAAAATCCGTCAAAAACGACAAAATCTACGCGAGGAATCACTTCAGCTTTATAATGACACGGTTTTTGAACTCAGTAACCAATCAGACATCGTGTTGTCGCTCATTTACTTCCGGCTATTTTATAAATGGAAGTAAATTATTTTATAAATGGATGTAATTGGCGTGCGCGAGCTCGGAATTCAACGGCGAAAATCTAAGCTGACGGCCTGCAGTGTTTCACAAAAACGTCTTACAATAGTGGCCCAAATACTTCAAGTGTCGTTTAATGTCGGCGTGTATAGAATTTCAAAATCCAATGAACATAAAGATCTTTTAAAAACTTGGCAACCAACGATGATAAACTGTGGAAAAACCGCACCAAAACTGTGGAATTCAATACCACAGGAAATTAGAAGCATTGATGTTTTAAGTAGTTTAAAGTCAGCAATTAAGACTTTTCTTTTTTAAAATTAATAGTTTTTTGTTCATAGTGGTAATATATGTAGTAGGCTTTATCTTATAATTAAACTGTAATTAGTTTTATCAGTAACATTAAGAATATATTGTTGTAAGAGCATTGAGACTATTGTACAATGCTCATATTACGTCTTTATTATTATTATTATTATTATTATTATTATTATTATTATTATTATAAATAGACGTATATATTCATATTTTCATTTGTATAATCTTTAATTTGATAGTTTATAGTGGTTCAAGTAGTCAATTGTAAATTACCTTAATGAGCGAGATTTATAATTGTATATATAACAAAAGATTTAAATAAAGTTTCCATTATTATTATTATTATTATTATTATTATTTGTCTTCTTCGCAAAACTTAATGTTCGGTTGGTGTTTATCAGTGCCAGCTGTCTACACCCAGTAGACTAAGGTGACACTGGGTTGTTTAGTTTTCTAATGTTTTTCTTAGTATCTAGCTTGCTGTTCCAAGTAGCGTCGTTTTCTGGATTTGCTCAATCTTCACCTTGATTCCAATCTTTTCTATCCACTCTTCAAACTTTTTACTTACAGCTCGTAGAGCTCCAACTACAACTGGGACGATTTCTACCTTCCTCATCGACCACAGTCGTTTAACCTCTCGCTTCAATTCATCATATTTCTCTATCTTTTCTCCTTCTTTCCGACTCTGTTGTCTCCCGGGATAGCAATATCGATTATCATGCATTTCCGTTCTTTTTTGTCTACTATGATTGTCTGGTCACCTACACTCTATGTGGTGGTCGCACTGAATCATAAAATCTCAAAGCATCTTTATCTGATTTGATTCCACCACTCCTTCTGGAGTATGCTCGTACCATTTGTCTACTCTTTCTAGGCCATATTTTCCACATATAGTGTCCAATGAATAATCCTTGCAACATTGTCATGGCGTCGTTTATACTCTCTTTGAGCAAGCTGTGTACATTCACTGATTAAGTGTCCCACGCTTTATTATTATTATTATTATTATTATTATTTTTATTATTATTATTATTATTATTATTATTATTATTATTATTATTATTATTATTATTATTATAAATCAGCTGTCGGTAAATACACGAGATTTATATGTGTGAATATGTATGATTTGTTTATTGAAAATTTTAAAATATTTTATTCTTGAACAGCTATATAGATATTAATTATATATATATTGTCACGTACCGAATTTAATAATACATAGACTAGGCACATGATAAATCCGACGGCTATATTAAGCCTAAAATGCCCACACATAATTACCAAACAATTTGGATCAATCATATTTTGGATATTTGTTGCTCATTCTATACGTTCATCGCTAATTGCCAGCCAATTGTGTGTCGACAGATGTATTCAAATTCCACAACAGGATGAATGGGAATTTGCATATAAATATATAAACAAATACTTTCGATTTCAATGCACTGTTGGACGCACACAAAACGGAGAACCAGAGGTAGTGTGTCACTGACTAAATAATACTTGTAAGTATCGATGGATGATGATAAAAAAGCGGCAAAGTTTGACAATGTCGATAAATTCTCCTTGAAAGGTATCGAACAGAGCGTCAAAGTAGTTCGAGTAGTTGATGGTGACACGTGTTATGTAGTAGCAGACTACCACCAGGAACTCGTAAAATTGAAGTGCCGATTGCAGGATATCGATTGTGCCGAATTAAAGCAAGGCTCTTTGGATGTTAACGGCAGAGATGGATGGAGTGCTAGAGATTTTCTTGTTCATCTTTGCATGGGTGGCGACGCGAAGGACTTCGACGAGACGAAACAACGAGACAAGAATGAGTTGGAGAGGAAGTTGAATGGTAGTCAGACATTAATCTATGCGATGTTCGGCGACTTTGATTGTTTTGGTCGAGTTCTTGTTACTCTGAAGAAAGAGAAAAGTTCTGAGAAATCTTTCAGTCAAGTTTTGAAAGAATGTGGTTACACAAAGGACCAACGAGATAAGACTCGTCCAATTCACAAAATGTTATGAATCATGACGTGCATCCCATGACACTTTTATAATGTGACTATATTCAATACCTGCTGTAATAGTGCCAGAGAGAACAATAATATTAAGTACACTGTATTACAAATCGTGTGCTAGACAGAATAATAATTAGTAATAAGTTATAACATGTAAAATAGTGAGTATAATTCGTATCAGTCTTCTACGACTTTATCACGTCCGCACGAGATGACGCGAACTTTGGCGCCAAAAATGGCGAATCTTGTATAGTTAGTTCCCTCTTGCCACTAGTTCACGAACGTCAGACTTTGCTTCCTTCAACAACCTTGGCTGTACTCTGTTTTAATCTTGTGTAAAATAACAGTTCATCAAATTACTGTACCTTTGCCGCTATAGCCAACTGTTTTAACTTAAATATGTTAAATAACATTGTCAGTTAACACGCGCTTCAAACTATATATAGTTAGCCAAATTTATTAAACAACTTTTCCTAAGCCATTTTAATATTGTTTAATAACTTGTAATGGCAGCTAGAAATTCTAAAGGAATTTGGGGACAATACATGCATACTGTACATCTACACAAGACATGGATTCTTCTAATTCAAAATGCATGTTTACATATACGTATAGCCATGCTGGACGCCATAAAATATACGTTACAGTAAGTTTGCCCGCGAATTATTGTCTAAGGGATGATTTTCAGGGTGATGTGGTATTTTCGTCTTATTGTAAATAAATACCTGGATTAATGTTATTTTTTGTCGGAAACTCGGCGGTTTTTAAAAAATAAATATAGTTATATACAATGTATAAAAACAATAACACAAGCGAACAATATGCATCACCGGGAGACTCGTCGTTTAAAATAGTTTAAAACTAGTAAAACATACAGTCGTGTGATTCAAAGAGCTCAGAGCAGCATGTAATTGTGTTTGTCCACCTCCTTGGTTAAAAAGAAATGAAAACTGATATGCTTATAGTTGAAGACGAATGGCTCGGCTAATGCACAACTCGATTGGAGACTGGTACCCGCTGGTGTACTTCCAAATATGGCTTTTCAAGGATTATTCTCTTACAGGAAGCGAAAGTGAAACTGATGCGGATCTAATGATGTTTGAATATTATTAAGTTATTTAGGCGTGGTGTTTATAGGGAGACGCTAGCTACAGTAGCTTTCTTACCGGTTTAGCTAGCTAAGTGAGATGATTTCTGGCTCGTGTTTATATGAGTGAATTTCATTCCGCCTGGCAGGATAATATGATAACAAAGCATCAAAACAACCCGTTATGGCGCATGCTCACTCTCGAAAAATTAATCTCGTTGCAAGCGGGCCAGCATGCGGGCTAATCAGTGTTTACATGAGAAAAATTTTCATATATCCCACCTATACCGAGATTTCGCCATATTCAAGTGAGATACTGCATACCAGGCTAGCACAAATAAATGTCTAAGAAGAAAAGAACCACTTATATAGAGCTACAATGCAGTATCTCGCTTTCCACATAAACACCCCTTTAGGTATTAGACTAACGATGACATTCTAAAGCTTCAAAGTAAATAATATAGTGGAAGTTATCCCCGCCAAGATTATTCCAATGCAACTCAACAAAGCGTAATGCAGGATATGATATTAATAAAGAAAATAAGAGAACTACTAAGTGGAGAAATAAATATTAAAGGACATTGGCAACAAAAATTAAGTTTGTCTAATATGAAAAAACTCGTAAAATGATAGAGGTTCTAATACCTTTTACAACTTTTCGGTATTTTACTTCGTTTTTGAAATATTTCAGTTTGTTTGATATGTAAATGAGATGGTCTCTGACGTCAGGTACAGGGTAGAGAATTTTAACACATTAAAAAAGTCTTATATCTCAGTGATTGCTTAGTTTACAACGTTCATTATCATGAGGAGTTATTATAAGCACATTTTCAAGTAAATTTGTGGGGAGTATCTATTTGGCGCGGGTCGCGGGTCGCGGGTATGTGGCGCGGGTCGCGGGTAAATGTCGCGGGTCGCGGGTAAATGGCGCGGGAATTTGGCGCGGGTAATTATTCCGGGTATTGTTTTCC
This sequence comes from Chrysogorgia sp. JL179-B06, assembly GCA_035772405.1. NCBI lineage: Eukaryota > Metazoa > Cnidaria > Anthozoa > Scleralcyonacea > Chrysogorgiidae > Chrysogorgia > Chrysogorgia sp. JL179-B06. The sequence goes on from JAYKKM010000172.1 coordinate 100,505, forward strand.
GGGCTTTACAATTTGGCGGCCATCTTTACTTTTTAGCTTCAAATCCCTCCTCCGCGCTAGTAAGCGGTTTTCTCTCTTTAATAGTCCACGCAAACCTCTGCGGAGGAGAGAGTCAATGGTTAATGACAAGTCGGACAACCATAATGCTCGGAAATAGAAAACGAGGATTATTAATTGGAAAGAAATGTACGATAGACGTACGGTATGTTAAATATATTAATCTGTAATAACATTATAACGACGGGATGTACGTGGCAACGTGCCACAGAACGTTTAACGTGAGTTATTTAATATAAGTTAACTTACTATTAATACAAATATATTTTTGAGAAGCGGCCGTCATTTTGAATATATAACTACAATATACATGACCAGGTTTACAGTTTCCTTGAAAATTATTACAAGCAAATATACAACTTTCAATATGTTTTTTATACAAATATTTCTATTTCATAAACCGTAAACGCATATGTAAATATTATATAAAACTATAAAAGACGATATACTATTATACTGTACAGCGAGGGACACGAAATCTTATTTAATATTACTCTGAATAATATTTAAAGTTTAAACTGTGAGTAATTGGTCCATTCATTATTATTAAGTATATAATATATGTATATATCATATCTGGTCATAAAATATTTACCATTGTATACTGTACTGATAAAAAGCCTCACAAATTGTAACTTACTACCGATATGAAATTTACAAATAACATGCTTTATAGCCTTTATTGCATATTTATGTAGTGTCATGTTGTATTGGGTCATTCCAGAAATGATGAAATGTTTGCCGGAGGGAGGGGGTACAATTAACATCATATCGACTATATTTGTCCTAGGATGTCTGAAGAGGGAGGATCTATTTGGAATTTCCTCCATGGGAGGAGTGTGGATATTTTCTGGAATGACCCATTCTCCTGTCTTGCAGCCAGGGGCGTGAAATAGTATATACTGTAGCATGTATTGTTACTGGTAATGGGTCATTCCAGAAAACACGGAGGAAATACCAAATAGGTCCCCCTCCCCGACCCTCATCGGACATCCCAGAACAATTATAGACTATACTGTAGTTAATGATGTTAATTGTAACCCATCCGGCAAAACATTTCCTCTGTGAGAGGGGTGTGGATCTTTTCTGGAATGACCCAATAGCAGGTTAGGATTATTATTAATCACACAATGCATGTGCAGCAAATTTAATATAATTATACAATATGCCCAAATAACAAGTTTCTTTATTTTATATTAACTATGTACAGTAGGATATTAGCTGGCTGAAGCCCAGTCTTTTTTCAAATGCTAGGAACAATTCTTAACAAAACAATAGATGCAAGATGGCAACTGAACAAAACAAATTGATGAATGATAATTATATCATTTATGTTGATATGTCCTATACATTGGTACATGCTGGCATATATGTTTTCATTTACCATGCTGATACAGTACACGTGTTTATAAAATAATTGGTAGCCCTGTTTCCCTCAGCTTTTGAATTTCGGCTTGCGTTACTGAGCCATTGTCACTTATAATACCAGTGGGTGGTTTAAGGTTGATCCACGGTGGGATTCTTCTGACACATTGGACACTGGGGCAAAAATAGAATATCGTCTCCATCACAACATTCTGTTCATATGGCACATACAATTAAGCCTGTAACAGAAACAAATAATTCTCCATCTAACTGTTCCTTTCTGCACCCTCGACATCGTGGGGCTGGTCCTCTTTTTTTCTCTTTTCTGGCTAGAACCCATACCTTTGGCTTACCATTACGTGGATCATTTTCCAAAAGCATGTTCACATATTCTTTTCTGCTCTGTCGGTTAGAGCTCAGGACGTATTTAAATTCATCTGGGACAGCTGGAGTGTTCCCTAAAATTTCTGAAATTTCAGATTCCGTTAAAAGTATTTGATGGAGGAGCTCACTAGTCTCTGGCAATTGGCAAATAAAGAGTAAAACCCATATAATATGTTTGCACAGTTGCTTTTCATTGTGTTGTGCAAAATCTGGACATTTACATGAATGTTTTTGACCAATGCTGACACAATAACTTGCTGATGAGCTTGTTACTATACTGTATTTGTGACTCAGTGAAGTGTTTCTTTCTGTTTGTGAATCAACAACTTTAATGCTGTTCTTTTCTTTTTTTGCCATGGCAAGTCGATTTATGAAAACCTTGCTACGTGATGACCTGAATCGTGTACCTCTTTCACCCGATGAACGCCGGGGTCCTGCTGAGACACTGGCATTGTGTCTATCGTTTGGGTTGGCATTGCCACTTATGCTGCATGCACTGTTGTAGGCGGTTAATTCGTTCTTCATCTGTTATGTCATCCCTGGTTAACTCAACACCAAGCGCTCTGGCTCTAGAGAACTGGGCTGAAGCATCCTTTCTTTGCCGTGCTTGTATGGAAGGTCCTCTTCCAGCTTGTGCAGTTCCATTTAAGAATGCCTTATATTCAACTTCAAGCTGAATATTGTCTCTAACATCGGCCTGTGCTGCATTTAGTAATGACATGTTCATTGTATCTCCTTTTACCCAGCTTGCATGGATGGTTTCTGCTTGATTCATTTTAGAACCACCCTGCAAACTGCCAGATAAAAATGCACGGAAGATCATGTTTCTTCGTTTGTGCCACCAGTCAAACCAAGATTTCAAAAATGATCTTGTATCGACTTCTGAGATGAAATTTTCCATGTTCTCGTGGGCTTTTTCATAACCAACTGGACTCTCAGCTTCCAGAAGGGTATTACACAGATTTTTGAAAATCCTTGCTGTTGTTTCATCCAGCTTGCGGGCTTGTCTATTTCGACATTCCTTAAAGTGAAATTCACAGGTCTTGATCCTGTCTGAGATGGATGAGCCAAAAACTTGTTTCAGTCCTTGCATATTAGCCCCAGCCATATCTGTAAGCCATCCATGTGGATTGAAAAAATATTGTGCATTTCCACTTTCCTTTCTGAGAACATCGTTAAAATGTTTCCAAAATAAGGCCACTGTTGTGGTGTTTTCCCCTTCACATTCCATGGTTGCCAGTGCGATAAGTTTTCGTAGTACTGGATGGTAGACACTGGCAGTAAGGGAAACAAATCCACTGCATCTCTTAACTTTACCATCAAAGTAGCAAAACTCCTGTCCTAAAGGATGTTCACCTGTTCTGTCCATATTCAAAGCGAATGTGGCCTTTAGTTTACTCATTTTAAACACAAATGACTGTTTACTGGGATCGTGTCCCTTAAAGTTCAAGGTATGTATATAGAAAGGATCCCGCGTGTCAGTATATTGTTTGAAATGAGCTACTGCTTCAAAGTGATGGCCAAGAGGCTCATTCTGTCCTCTTTATCTTTTCCTTCTCATTTGAAATCCGTTTTCTGTTCAAGACTGATTCAGCAGCTTGCTCCACCACAGACCAATCACTGTGCTCCCTCACTTTGGACAATATAATACTGCTTTGTATTTGTGAAGGGGTGGCAGCAGGGTTTTCACAAACTTTGCGGTGGAGATCTTCTGTTTTCTGATCCAGTACTGGTTTAAATGGACATGTGTGATCTCCATAATGGTAGACATGGATGCTTCTTGCTCGATGCGCAATATACTTCCTAGCTGAACAAGGAACATAAGTCCCTGTTTCACCACATATAAGGCAATCACTACTTTTTTTGTCAAATTGGCTCCTGTTAGTTACACCATACTCTTTTTTAAAGTCACATTGTGCATTTTGACATTCAAATGAACCACGACAATTTGAATACCTCACTTTGTTATACCCTTTCCATTGTGTCTCAGAGTCTTTTTTCCATGATCGGCCATCTCTTAATACGGAAAAATAACTCCCAGACTCAGGCTTTTGAATTTCATAGACCTTCAAACCATTTATAGCTGCCGGCACTCTTTCTACTTTTTCTATCTTATTTTTCCTCCAAAGAAGTGGCCCAATTTTTCTCTGCTTTCTTGCTGGAACATATTTTGTTTCACTATCACTCGAGTCACTTGAATCACTTGCAACACATCTATAACAATGACAATATACTAATTAGCAGCAGTAGTGCAAGTGATCGTGAAAGAGTCCCAACTCCCAATGTAATTTGAGTGTCCCTTGCAAGTGCAATAGTATACAGTATATTATTGACATGATTTTCAAAATTTTAACTTACATGTACTCCAGTCTACATAATACAACTACTGATATACTTTTTTGAAAACACAAGTTTGAGAACCAAAATCGTGAAAATAGATATTCTTTCAGATGATCGAAACTAATTGTTTTGTATGGAATGACACATTGAGAATAGGAAAGATGGGGATGTGTGTCATTGTGATTGCTATAGCGACAAAGACGTTTCAAAACTAGTTTAGGCCACGCTTTTTCTATTTGTTGGATTACTGATTTCTGACCTCCACTTGTATTTTTAAAAACCAGAAAAAAATTTAAAATGCTGCCCATCATTTTTCATGTGTTGACAGTTGTTATTAGTATTTTTCTCCAAGCAAGACGCCCAACAAAGATAAGAGGGTCACTAGTTTATCAATCTATGCAATTATAAAGTGTTTTAACCCTCTTAAAATAAAGTTTTACATTACATTACAATGAAGAACAACATGCAAGAATAAATTCAGGCTGACAAGCAGGCTAAACCTTTAGTGTTTAGCACACAATTGTCACACATGAGAATGACTTTTCCACGGGCGGAGAGGGAGGTTTGGGGTTAGGGTTCAGTCTCGAGTTAGGGTCTTTTTTGCATTAGGGTTGGTTCTATCTATAGCTATTGTGGGTTCAACCTCCCTCTCCGCCCGGGAAAAGTCAACCTGTCATGCATGGCCACGCCATGTGACCATGTGCATGAAACATGAAAACATGGCTGATGTTTTCTTTGCTGTTCGAATTTGAACACTGAACATTTTATCAAATTTGGACAAAACACGTTTTTTTAAATAGACGATTTACACTGTGGTGCAAAATCAATCACATTTCATAACATGTACCTTTTCAATGATTCCAACCATTCATGACCACACTGTTTTGTCTGTGCTGTGACAGTGTCCTATAAGAATGAGTATGCATCATGCTTACTGTGCTGCAATATCATTATAGAAGAGTCGAACCAAAAAGCTGCATCTGTGCCTTCTGTGGTCATATGTACAGTACATCCTGAATCCTGATGCTTATAATGACATATAATATTACTGTTACTGTTAGTGCAATTACAGTACCTTTGGTAATTTATTTTCATCATTTTTCTTGATTGACGGTATATCAGGTTCCTGCTCATTCCCACTAGATACATCACTGGTTAAATCGAGACACGTCTATAGTTGCAAGAAAATTATGTTGCAGTAACTTCAATATTTACTTAGTGTATATAAATATATATTATTGATATAATAAATTACATGTATTTATGTACCTGTTTCTCTTCCTTGGTACGATCATTTTCACTCAAATCATACTTTATTCCTTTAAATATACTAATTCCAGGATTAAAATCCTCTTCATCTGGCCAGTTCCAATCTGAAATAATTGGTATGGTCTTCTTTTCCCTTTTGACCTTAAATATTATTAAAAGGAACAAGTTTAAAACATGAATATGTACAGTAACACGATAACATCTGTAAAGTGTAAACTGTGTGTTCAAAATACTTGCATACCTGTAGACATTCAATATAGATAAAATACGAGCGGCTGATTGGTACTGTATGTACATCATTAAACACACAAGCCCATTTGACAGATAAAATATCTATTCTGCAACTACTGTAACCGGAAGGTTGTACTGTACAATCCAGTATTCAATAAAGTTTTACCAGAGTTTTACCAAAATTAACATGTCACAACAAACTACATACATTTTGTCTTCTCTTTTTTGGTGGAGATAAAATGCTAACATCAGAATCTGAAGATATAACCACTGTGTTTGACCTAGGCTGTTCAGTCACCTAAAAGCAACACATGAATTGTCTCATAAACTTTCTAAATAAAAATCCTTAAGTAAAAGGAAGTATATAATATTATGCACTTACAGGTTTTAGTTGTCCCTTTAAAAGCATGTAATGATCTCCTGTATATGCCAAGTACATTTGGTTTGCAGGCAGCTGTTGTGCAGGTTTAGTTTTTGTCAGTTTCTAAAGGGAAACCCATATAATGAAATATTTGTACTACAGTCAAACCGGAGTTCTCTTGCATGCGACTTTGCAATATTACAATGCAATATTGCATTATGCAACATTGTGATATTGATTGACAAGTTCAATACAATCAAGTTGCAACCGTTTAAGTAGCATTGCAGTTGTTTACTGCTCGGTTTTCCGTTTACTGTACAGTAAGAAAATCATATTTGCTTGTCGTTGTGTAGACTTTGCAGAACAGGAATCACTTTGTTGTTTGTACTTTTCGATAAACTTGCTGACGAAAAAGTACAGTATGCAATGAAACCTCGTACATCATGACAGCAAATGCGCAAAATATATTGCAAATAAAAATTGTTGTGAGCTACTTGTCAATCAATATTGCAAATCCAGTTTTATCTTCTTGTCCAATTATATACCGCATCCAGAATCCGGACTCGCAACACAAGTAACAAGGTGTGCTTGTGTCAGGCCCTCCTTTTCCTCCCTTTCCCGTCCCTCAAACCAATATCGTCCCTCCACCTCCAAGGCCTGATACTCAGTCCTCCTTCAGGGCCTGATACTCAGGCTATTATAAATTAACTGAAATTTGCCTCAGTGTGTTCCCTGGGGCCATGTTTTTAAAAGATTTGACCTACTGTACAATTACAGTACCTTCCTAGGCCTAAGGGTAGGGTAGGGAATTTGACAGAAAATTGTTCTCCCTTGCACATGGCGATGTAAACATGGTACCCCCTAACCCTAAATACCCCCAATTTTACTTTAAATATCCCTAGTATATATTAAGAAAAGGAAGTGTATATTTGCCCAGCAATTCCTAGGGATATTTAGGGTTTTAGGGATATTTGGGGTTTATGGTCTTTTTTAGACGTCGGGGTTCGGATTAGTAGGGATAATTTTGTCGGAATAATATCAACGGCGTAAAAAATGTTTTTTATTAAAACCATACTTTAGTCTTTATAGACTACTGTACTTACCGCTTCCCAATCCAGGATCATAATATCCAAACGAAACAACAGCGCAGACGCAGTAATAACTGCGTGCGTGGTCATCTCATCCCGCAAGGCTTTCACAGTATCATGCCAAGATACTGGTCGCTTATTCCCACACGAAGGAAAATCAGCATCGGAGAAAAAGTTGTTCAAGTCTGTTTCGACAACTTCCCCACGCTGTAAATCAATAAAATTGGGACAAATATTTAAAGAAATATTAAAAAAACACGTATAATAATAGTTAAACAGCAAACACTCACCTCATTCTCAATGGGGATAACTTGATTTTCAATCATGAATTTCTCCAACATGTCGACGACATCATCTTCGCTTAAGCCCAAAAATTTCGCTAGACATCTATAGAAGCAGCGATTTTGCGGATCCATGTGGATCGTATCGCAACGCCAAACCTCTTTTGGTGGCCTCCAACAAGCAAGAAAGTCTTTTACTTCCTGCACTAGTCATCTACATAAAATATTTACATATCATTTTAATATTTAAATCATACTAAAAATTATAAATTATATAGGTATGATCAGTATGAATAATGCAAAACTTTATAATACACATCATACCTTAAGGTCCAAATAGAAAGACTTCCGTCAAAGAAAGAGCAAAAACTGAATAAGGATTGCTTAGGATACGATATTCCTGAAAAACTCGTGGCGATGTTGACTCAACGAAGGCAAGAGCGCAAAGAGAGAAAGTTAACAATACCCGCCCGGAATAATTACCCGCGCCAAATTACCCGCGCCAAATTACCCGCGACCCGCGACATTTACCCGCGACCCGCGCCACATACCCGCGACCCGCGACCCGCGCCAAATAGATACTCCCAAATTTGTGGATCAAACTTGAAAATGAAACTATGAGTGAAAATTCTCTACCCTGCACCTGACGTCAGATACCATCTCATTTACATATCAAGTAAACTGAAATATTTCAAAAACGAAGTAAATTTAATACGGAAACGTTGTAAAAGGTGTTATTCTATCATTTTACGAGTTCTTTCTTATTAGAAATACTTAATTTTTGTTGCCAATGTCTTTTAATGCGATAATTTGAAACTCGTAATGTAAGTTAATTTTTGGACAGAAATCATTAATCAGCTTGTAAAACGTGCTATTATTTGATAATATTAAATGTGACTTGCAGCTTGGTTATTTCATTGTAATACTGAAACTGTTTGCTACTCAAGCTTTAATACAAACGTGGTTTTTGAAGGGCACTATATGTACTAAGGAATCTCGGATGTTTTATTAGGGCGAAAAGATATCAAAGGGTTGTCGGTGAAAAGGCTGACGTCTCAGGATCATTTTGTAAAATGTGAAAATTCAGAATTGATATCTTTAACTTTAAAATTGAAAGGGTGAAACGTTAGGACTAGTGGAATTTAGTGCAATGTATTCGCTGTAGTCTACAAACTGGTTGTCGACCTGCCAATGACCAAAATTGAATATTTCCTGAATAAATCTTGAAATGTATTCGTTGTAGTCAGAACTCGACATGTCAATGACCACAAAAAGAAATATTTGCCGAATAATATTACAATGCATTCACTGTAATCTGAACTGGTTGTAGACATATTGATCATCAAAAATTTAGTGTTTGCTTAGATAAATCTTGAAATCGGTATTCACTGTATAGTCTGAAAAAACTGGTTCTCGATATGTCGATGACCAAACAAAATTGAATATTTCCTTAATAATCTTGAAATGTTTTCACTGTAGTTTGAATTTGTCAACATGTCGATGACCAAAAATTGAATATTTGGTTAATAAATCTTGAAATATATTCGCTGTGTATCGTATAATATGTATTAAAATGGCTACATTCGAAATTATTTTAAAATTTATGACATTTAGGGCTTCGTTATGTAAATATATAGCTACATGTTTGGGTAGTTTGTTAATTTTAAATAAAAAACGTGTTTTAACACGTTTTTATCAATCTTATTACTACATTATTCAAATCTCTCATTTTTTCGATAATCTGTCCCTGAGTAGGTGGAAAACCCAGAATCCAGAATGGAATCCGCAATCTGTAGTAATCGTCATAATTAACATAAAAACGGTTTTCATAAAAATAAATTAGTAATATAATAATAATTATTATTAACTATTAATGCACGCCAGAAACTCTATACTCAAAACTCAAAAACGACAGTTTGAGCGTAAATTTCTCTCTACACGCCTTCAGGTTCATCATCAATTGTACAAGGAACAATGTCGTATATACGCAAAGGCAATTGATTTGGCAAAAACAGAATATTATAAGGCAAAGATATCTAACTCTGATCAGAATCAGCCATTTCACATGATTGAGGGCATGTTCCGAGTAAAATCTATTCCTTTATTGCCATCACATGATTCTTCGTATGACCTGGCTGATGCTTTTAGTTGTTATTTTTCAACTAAGATTCAGTTACTTCGAGATAAACTTACAAGTACACATGAGTCAGTTAAAAAGCTATCTATAGCAGTTGCCTCTCCTTGTAGTAAAAGCTCACTCAGTGAATTTACTGCTGTATCTGAAAGCTATGTCTGTAACACTACCAAACAGTACTCGTCTAAGTCCTGTGCCTTAGATCCTGTACCTATACACATCTGCTAAAGGAATCTCTTGACGTGTTAGCTGCCCCAATTACTGACATTATCAATTCATCTTTGTCCACAGGAGTATTTCCTCTTTCACTTAAGAAAGGTCTCATCTGCCCATCTATTAAAAAACCTACTAGTGATAAAGAGCTATTCCCTAACTATAGACCTATTACTAACGTGGCTTTCTTGTCAAAAGTATTAGAGCGGATTGTTGCCAGACAGACAACAGACTATCTTATAGAGAATAACCTCCTTGCAAAAATGCAATCTGCTTATAGACTCTTCCATAGCACAGAGACAGCAGTTCTGCGTGTTTTCAATGACATCCTTAATGCACTTGATGAAAATCAGGAAGTAGTGTTGGTACTGTTGGACTTATCGTCTGCGTTCGACACCATTGACCACACCGTTCTATTGGAGAGACTTCAGCTTCGTTATGGGTTTAGTGGAACTGTGCTAGCCTGGTATCACTCATACCTTTCTGTTCGGGTACAGTCAGTTATGGTGAAGAATACGCATTCCTCAAACAAACCATTGCAACTGTGGTGTACCTCAGGGTTCTGTACTGGGTCCACTTCTCTTTTCACTCTTCTTTGCGCCATTGGAAGATGTGATCAAAGCCCATGGCCTTGATTGCATAATGTACAAAGATGTGATCAAAGCCCATGGCCTTGATTCCATGTGATCGATCTGCTGCTCTAGCTAAACTTGAGTTATGTATTAAGGACATCACCAACTGGTGTACTATGAATGGTCTTATATGCAATCCGAGTAAAACCGAGATTGTCCATCTATCATCACGTTTTATGCATTGTGAACCAATGCCAGAAATATGTGTCAACGATGTGAAAATCCAACCGGCTCCGGTTGCACGTGCATGATCTCGGTGTTGCTGTAGATAGACATCTAAAATTAAATACTCATGTAAATAACATCTGTAAATCGGCCACTTTTGCTATCAGAAATATCGGCAAGATCAGGAAATATTTGAGTAAAAAGGACTGTGAAAAGTTGGTAATAGCATCCTATATGGCTTACCAGAAGCTGAATTGAGCAAGTTACAGCGAATTCAAAATACAGCTGCAAGACTTGTAACAGGGGTTAAAAAATCGGAGCATATCTACCCTGTGCTTCGTAATCTTCACTGGTTGCCGGTGAGATCAAGGATTGTATTTAAGATACTAATAATTACTTTCAAGGCTTTGCATGGCCAGGCGCCTGTTTATATTACTGATTTGCTAAATAAATATAAACCTACTCGTGCTTTGAGATCATCAGACCATAATCTGCTACTTGAGCCAAAATCCAAAACGGTGACTCATGGAGACAGAGCGTTCTCGGTTTCGGCACCAAAACTGTGGAATTCATTACCACAGGAAATTAGAAGCTTTGATATGTTGGGTAATTTTAAGTCAGCAGTTAAAACTTTTCTTTTTTTAAATTAATAGTTTTTTTTGTTCATAGTGGTAATATATGTACAGTAGTAGGCTTTATCTTATAATGAAACTGTAATAAGTTTTATAAGTAAATTTAAGAATATATTGTTGTAAGAGCATTGAGACTATTGTATAATGCTCCTAATACGTCTATTATTATTATTATTATTATTATTATTATTATTATTATTATTATTATTATACTGGCTAGCGAGCTAGCCGGGTAAACAGGATAGCTCGCGGCTTACCTCCATGGAAAAATACTCTTTTATAATTTTCTGCTGTTTGCAAAACATGCATAGCGAGATTTGCAATGACGTTTGACTCATTAAGTGATATAATTATATATAATTAGATATAATTATATTATGAAAATGATAGAATTATAATTTCTTGCAGGATCTTAATTGAAAATATGCTTTGATTCATCCTCGTTCCCAGGGCATTTGGCCTCCACGGTGGAAGGTGGCGAAAATGGCCCTGGGATCGGCTGGTCACATGACACCCAGAATTTCTGGGTGTTTATAGATATGATAATTTTTGTGACCTTTGTTTCATTGCCTTTGTCTACTTTGTTGACCTGAATAATTGAGAAATGTTCAATGCTCTTCAGAGTTGTTCATGTCAACATTCGTCGGCATAAAAGCAGCTAACAAGCTTAATTCCACCATACATCCATGGTTATCTCTTACAAAAGGTATGAAGAAGCATATATCCAATTTAGCGAAAGCTATCACTTAAATTTGAAGATAGCATAAATTTAAGTAAAATTTGAAGACAGCATTCAGATTTAGATGAATAAATTATACTCGGCTGTATTAATTGAGTTTTATGACAGGCCAATCGCATTATAGAATGGACCAGCTGATCCCAGGACCATTTTCGCCGACCTTCCGCCGTTTTGATTATTTTATTTTGTGTGATACTCAATGCCAAACACCAAATGATACACCAAAATTAAAAAATTATAAAATAATTCATACAAAACAAACTTCTTGCAAGCCAAATAGTAAAGATGTCATACAATTTATGTTGACATATTGGTTAGTTATTATTATTATTTTAATAGGTAATAATTAATAGTTCATTATTATAATACTAATTTTATGAAAACCGTTTTTATGTTAAGTATAACTATTCCTACAGATTTCGGATGCCATTCCGTTTTCCAACCTACCTTGTCCGTGGTACATTCACTTAGATTTTGGCTAAAATCAAGCATTTTTTCCTGATATTTCCCTAAGGCTTTCTTCCTGGTTATTTTTATTCATATTTCACTAAATTTATCTTCTCATTTTGGGGATCTTAAATATATTTAGTTGCAAAATTCGCTAAAAATTTAACTTGTTGTAGTAAAAATTTTATTGCCTTGCACAAACATAAATATTATTTGATATATATCTCCAGGACAATGCTGGTTTTATGGATAAAAATACAATATATGCAATGCTTATTGTCCAAAATATCTGTAAATAGAATAATCACAATTAGCTCTGAAACATGTTTTATGTTTAAGTGTGTTATTGAATTGTACTGAAGAATGTTACTCAAATGCAGTAAATCGATGAACGAAGAACATTGATGAAGTGAACTTTGAGGTGACAGGAAACATGCTGTTGTTGTAATATTAATACCTGAGACACTCAACATATAAACGCTGTATGGAAATATACGTTACATGTACTGTAATAAGGAAACTGCAATATTTTTGAAAAGCTTTATTGCGTGTATTGTTTATTCGATGTCATACAAAAATAAAGTGCGATGTCATACGAAATAAAGTCGATGCTATTCAACAGTTATTGTTTCATACATTATATACGTCCACGCAGACATTGCCTGGTATAGATATAAACACAGACATCTTTTTTATGGTTTAATCTAAATATGCAGTAATATACTATAGTTACACATTGAACATGCTATAATAACAAACTCAACACACAAATTCTTGTTTCACACGCGTCTCTTAACAAGTTTTATAACAAGTTCCTAAATGAGAAATTCAACACATTTATACAAGACAATTCGCCATCATGAAAACATCTGCGGGATTTCCTTGCATGCAATGGCCTAATAATCATGCTCCATGAGCAAATGATTAAATGTTTTTCTTGCGCTTTTTGAACACTTGATCTTGACTAAAAGTCGACCATACTTATCAAAATCTCCTAGAAAACCAAATCACATCACCATCAAATACTTAAAAAACCTTTGCATTCACTCTTTCCCCTTTCAATGAGAAACGATCTATGTCGCCTGCAGTTATTTCTTTAAGTTCTTCTAGATCCATTTTAATCAAAGGGAGACAAGGCTGTGACCGTTGGATGTTCGCTTCTATGTAGGACAATTCTAGATAAAGCAAATAATCTATATTTAAAAATAGGTACCAGTCTTCCCAATAGCATATAGCGTAGTGTTGTTTCCTCTTGTCTGCATAGCAATTTTTCATTAATTGTGACAACAAATTCTAACTAATATAACTATAATTTGTAATTGGAAAAGCTTATAAAACAAGAGTTTATAAGCTGCGTGAATTATTCGAAAGGATTTCCCGAAAATTTAATACGAGCCGAATCACCTGCCAAAGGAAGTGCTTCCGGCATAACCTGACGAATTTCACTTTCACATTCTACGTTTCCTTGAATCAGATACTGATTAAACTCATGTGGTTCCGGTAAGGGTAGGCATGCAGGTCGTTTATCGATAAGAAATCGATTTCTGCATCCCAAATTTGAACTCTGGCAAATCAGGACAGATTGGCCCGAAATAAGCAAGCAATTCTTAAAAGAAAGAAGCGCATGAAGATGAAACGCATGAAAATATCGCACATATATGTGTCAAACTCAGTGATATAAAACTGTTGTGCTTTGTATAGGTAGTGTATAGGAATAGAAATCAAATACTCTAAAAGGTTGGTGAACTGCCGAAATAGTACAGGTATGTAGAAAGTCTAACGTGGCGAGCGAAGGCCTTTGATCAGAGATTGAAATCACTTCATCATGCACGAGAGAGTGAAACTCGGTGTCAAACTATACTTGATTCTAAATCTAGCCCACAGCTGTCGATTAAGAACAAGAGCTGTCCAGCAGATGCGGTTCCACTCAGTGATCTTATAAACCTGGTGTATTTAACATACGTTAATTCACTTTTTGAGCGGAGGTAACGTTCAATAAAAGCGCATACAAGATAGGTGGTTAAGATACCATTATTATCATAGGCAAAGAAGTATCGTTGTATAGTTTTATGCTTTTTAATGGCTTCCTAACGCTAGTTACAAAATAAATAGCATTATTCAAGCTTATCAACACAAGTCCTTATATTACAGGTTTGTCTCGAAATGTATCCTTTTCCATGTTTAAATGCACCCTATAATCCCAGTGTTTATACGATTAAAAAATCAAAAGCTATATATACTCAATGGTATACTGACATAGACGTTAACACATCCGGCGTTTACATTTACTAGAAAAGTATAATTAGTTATGAATTTATGTTCAATCTGATTCTTCAGCGAATTTATTCTCCACGAGTAGCATATTAAACTTTTTTCTTGAGCTTTTCGAACTCCTGATCCAGACCAGAAGTCGTCCATACTTATCAAAACCTTCAAAGACGGCATAAACTAATTTTTTGTTCTTGTCTAACTCTCCTTGTAATTCTTCGTCCGTCCATGCATCATCTTCGTGATCGGAGAACTCTCCTGGTTTATTTCCGATACATAACCAAGCCAAAAAGTCTCTGGCTATCTTGCCATCGCGACCATACTCATCTTCTTCGTCAAGTTCCGTAGCATTAATACCAGCCAACCGACATTTGAATCGTCTAATCTTCCTTTCAAACTCAAATGCCAAATCACAAGTGTCGCCATCAGGTATTTTCAGCACTTTTGCCTCGACTTCATATCCTTTCAATGAAAAACGTTTTATCTTGTCTTTAGTCACGTTTCTAAGTTTGCTCAGACCCATTTTTATCAAATTTACTTTGCCGTTAAACAACAGTTCGTTTCCTAGTAAGCCAATTCTCGGTAAACCAATTTTAAAAATCTAGGTACCAGTCCTTAAACTTCGTAAAGAGCAATGCGGTGGACACGCGACTAACTCGTACCCAGTCGTCTCTGGAAATTCGAGGTTTGTAGTGCTTGATGGGAATGTTCACACGCGGGAAACGACTGGCAGATCCTAAATAAAGATGGCCGCACGTAAGTAATGGCAGATTTTAAACTTCTTTAACAAGAGAACGATTCACGCGTTCCTAGTATTTCTAACTTTGATTGTCTTTTGAAGTAAAACTCCCTTAGGCTTAAAATATTTAATTAGAGCAGTACTTGTCCCGGTGAAAATCCCGCACTTAAAGCTTTTGCTGTTGCTCATGTATAAACAAAGGATTTGAAATCGCAGACTGTTTCAAAAGGTGAAACAACCATGTCTGCACTCATCCTGATTTGGATATGAGTGAATCTGAATTTTATCAGAATTTGTTATGGTAGAGTTATCAGAATTAAACACAGTGCCAGTCGTGCGACGTTCGCCACTTCGTGAAGTTTGATGAAGGCATTAAAGACAAGATTTATTTATAACAGAATCCATATTGTCGAATCCAGAGATTCGAGAGAGAAATTTGAATGGATGCCACACGCACAAACCCCAGTCAAACATTCAACTCTCACAAATTTATATTATACAAAGGATATCGCTACAAACTATTGACAAATACTATAATGTTAACATGTTAAAACTGATCGTTGAAAGTGTTTCCGCGTCTGTATTCGTTACCTTTGTTTATCAGATTTTTTTGCAAATTTGAACTTTGGCGTGGCAGTAAAAGTAAACATGCAATTCGCCCCAACGGCAAAACCACTTGTTGAAAATAGCCCAGGATATTTATTAGTGGCCGTTCTGTGTTTGCAAGTTCTTCTTCAACTAACGTGATACATTTCGGGCCCATATATTTGCGAATTCCACGCAAAAGTTAGGCCATGCAAGTTTTCGACTCATATTGCAGACTTTTCGATTAAAATCTGCCAGTCTTCGCCCCACGACGTTTTGTCGTTCCCCATAATGCACCGTCGAAATTTACCGACCTCATATTTTCCTTTGCGCCGTGCTTTGCTTAAACATGCAGTAAACGACAGTGCGTTGTTATCTTATAGTACACTAACATAAATCCCATGGCTGATGCTTAAAAGTATACGTACGTATCATTTCAGCTCATTAGAAAAACGTTCAAAACAAGAGCTTTAAAAATTCCACTAAAGTTAATTATTCATAAAACCGATGACTTGGGAATTTCCCCAAAATCAAGTTTGGGAAACCCCTAACGGGGTAGCCCCTTTCCCGAGGGCGTTGTATATAAATACCTTTCAAACGTCATTTATATAAACGTAATCAGTATATAAGCCATAGCCTATTGCTATACAAATCTATAAGTGTTTTTATACTTCCAATGAACGGTCGAGGTAAGTTTGAAATATTTTGTGAAATTATTATTTCAGAACTATTGAATAATTGTAGGAGTATAAGCGAGGAGAGTCTATGGACACGCGACTTTGATATATATAGAAATATATATATATATATATATATACATATATATATATATATATATATATATACATATATATATATATATATATATATATATATATATATATATATATATATATATATATATATATATATATATATATATATATATATATATATATATATATATATATATATATATATATATATATATATATATATATATATACAGGTATATACATATATATATATATATATATATATATACATATATACATATATATATATATATATATATATATATATATAT